>OY757317.1:108847685-109447685 GCA_963583905.1 Stenurella melanura | reverse complement strand
AACAAATTTAAAAAAATATTTTGAAAAAATCTTTAATCTATTTCACTACTTACTATAGAATAGATGGAAATTTTTTTTGCTCAAATTTAAAATTTCCACGTTTCGTAATATTCCAAATTTTTTAACCACCACTATACTTCCACTCCACTACGTGAATGTGGAATTGGAACTGTGTCAGATGGCAATAATATTTGACATATGCTATTATACTTTTATTGAAAAATATTCAGGGTGGTCATCTCAAGAAATAATTCATGGTGGACATTTGTAAAGGTATTTGCGCAAGCCATCCATATTTGGCACCTGTTTTTAGTATTGAACTTTTGCTGTTGGATGAGTACTCTGTCTATTTTTTTGACGAAAACTTACCAGGTCTTCTTTGTAATAATAGTGATAACTATATTCCGATTATTATTTTCAATGTCATTTCTTAATTATTATTTTTTTAGAGTGACCCGCGTACAAATAAAGAGGGAAGTTCTGTGTAAATACCTTTACCGATTTTTTTTATTTTCCTTTGGTCCTGATAGGTAATACTTATAAATTTGAAAAGTATTATTAAAAAAATTGAGGCCTAGGCATCTAGAATATACACCAAATCTAAAGTTTCTGTACTCTTACCAGCTTTCCTTACTTATTTTTCTCTATTTATCCCGATTTAACCCCCAACCCTTCAACGGAATCATATTAAAATATAACCTAGTTCCAGATGTTGTTATAAACATGTGTACCAAATTTCAAGTGCGTATTTCAATTTTACTTTATTAACCCCTGTAATAATGCAGTGAGGGTGGCTAGGTGGTGTGGAAAAGATTATAAAAAAATCTGAGGCCTTGGCTTCTAGTATATATAAGTAACTGTACTTTCACCAGCTTGCTGTACTTATTTTCCCTTATTTATAATCTAGTTCCAAATCTCGTCATAGTATATATATGTACCAAATTTTAAGATATCTTAAATCGTTTCGGAGAAATCGTGGTTATTACGTTGATGTTTATGGGTACGTACGTGTCTTGGCCGAGTGGTGTACTAGCTAAACTTCGTCAGGATGTAAATATAAATAAGACGATTAAAAAAATAATAATAACCATGCATATGTACTGCCATGCTGCTGAGAAATATTTGCACAACAATTTCCATTCGATTTTAGACCATATGGTTCAGCCTCCATGTATCTTTTAGTAATTTTCAATTTTTAGATGCTAATACTATGAAATGGACTCACCTCTAACAAGATTCCACGACTCCTTCAAGGAGTTAGAATGTTGAGGGTTACCTTTTCTTAAGGTCACTATATTGGATCCGTCGTATTGAATTTTCCGAATTAATTATCAATCTCTGAGCCAAGGCATAGTTGTGGCAAATTTAGGGTTTCTAAGTACAAAAAGAATTCCGATTTTACCAGTCTTACATGTGTTAGTAATTTTACGTTATAGATGTTCGGTTTTGCGTCCACTTAAACTTTTGAGCCATAGATCAGTGCCTTGCTCCCGCAATGTGAAATGCGCCACTGTAAGTGTAAGACATATTAATAGATATTTAACAATTTAACCAGCCGGGGTAGCAAAACTTCAGAGAATGTTTGCTTGGAATCAACATAAATTCCTATATGATATTCCATCATATTCCAGCAAAATGTAATACGATCTGCTTCTAGTCAAGTCCCATTAATAATAGCAACGTTTCCTAGCCTAGTTAGGCTATAGATATAATAAAATAAACAAAGTTCTGACGAGTTATTTTGGCATAATCGTCAAACTTCCGGCTTAGTCTTATTACAGCTTAACACTAACTATATGTAATATTCATTCTGGTGGGAACTAAAATAATATGTATGTTATGGTCTATATTCTCACTGAATCTTTAACAATAATAACCGATTACTGCCAGTGGCGTAATCAGTTTTACTCAAGGCTCTTTTATATAATCAGCGCAGGGGACCATTCTCTCCTCAGGATGGCCTCAACATCAATTTTGTATCCTGTAATAAGACCTTTAGTTGTCAAATCTTGGAAGAATATTAAGTACCGTTTTCACTGCTCAATGAGAAATGTTAATATTTTTTCAGCTTATCATATCGAGTAATTGTATAAACAATTTTTTTCAAAATCATAAAAATAGAAGAAAAACGTGTCCTTCCTGAGGAAATGGATCTATTTCCGGGCCCGCCATTTTGAATTCTCCTAACTGGACCTCGGATTCGTTATCAGCGACAACGAAAACCCCCAAGTGCAGATTGTCAAGGCCAAAATACCCATCCTTAATTTTCCTGGAAAATGGCCCGATTTCCGGTCCGCCATTTTGAATTTCCCAAATTGGATTTCAGATTTTAAAATTTTCCTTCCAAGGCTTAATTTTTTGGGCATTCTTGGTGATAACTCCAATAACTACTTCATTTTGTCCGTCCGCAAAGATGTTAGTGGTGACGAATGATCCTGAGGGTTCAAAGAACACAACGTAGATGGAATTTTTAAAATCTTTGACACAATTTTCGGTTTATTTTCTGGAGTATAAGACACCACATAATTGTTTGCACTTTTTCTTTTAGTGTATAAACAGTCAATTTATAAAACTGATTAATTTGAACTTTGGTTTACGTATAACGACATCTGGAACTAGATTATATTTTGGGCATGATATTCAGTTCCGAGAGCAGCGTAGGCTTCATATTGTAATAAACTGGGATTTTATTCCCCTAATTACATGATTTAATCACAAACAAACTTTACTGAATATAGAACGAACTCAGTTGCATAACAAGCAAATAAAACATGTGATTTCTCAAAACACTTAAACCACAAAATACTGAATAAATGTACTTAAACTCTAAAATTGAAAAAGGTTCGCAAAACGAGAATTTACTATACCCTGTAGGTAGATGACCGATCAGACGTTACGCCAAGAGCGTCGATATTATCTCAATCGAAATAAGACGTTTCAAAAGTGGGCAGTAAACTTTAAACCCTAGACCAATTAAAAACTTCTCTACTTTAAACAGTACCCCTATTTGAAATTACCTAACGGAATATGGTATTTATCATATGGCCTATCTAACATTTTATACCATTAAAGCAGATGAAAAAAAACCCTTTTGTTCCTTACTTTGCTTTTGTATGGGGGAAAAAATCTACCTTATTTGGTCTATCTTACTGCCTATTACATATGTTTTCTGGAATCCTCTCTCAACTGCCTTACTCTTGAAAATTTAACTAGACCCCTCGGTGTGTCGTATTTAAACAAGTGTTTGACGGGTCCTTAACTTCAAATGAGAAAAGCGAATTGGACATAACATAATTTAGATGGTTATTTATTGCTTCCAAGTGGCTAACGTCGACTACCTAATAAAGACTAAAGTTAACCAAGCATGTTTTCTGGGCTCAGTTTGCAACATAAAACAGATGTTTCTATGACCAGTATTTTACGTTATTGTACTAAAGTCTCGACCCTTAAAATGTTACCAAGATCGGAAATAAGACAATACAGTGATTCTATACGCGACAGGGCCGGATTTGGCCCCCTTAATTTGACTTTTGTTACAATACCTCCGAGTACACCGGTTATTAGGACGACCATCGTGACTGAGTAGCCTGGGTACAGCACTTGGAGCTCGTACCGGAGATCACGGTATTTGGTCCGTTTTCCCTCCTCTTTCAAAGAAGTCGAAGCCTCAGATTTTTTCTAACATTTTTCAACCACTCCACCACCCCCACTGAACTATTAAAGGGACTGATAAAATTAAATTGAGATATTCACTTGAAATTTGGTCCACGTATGTATTATAATGACATCTGCAACTAGATCACATTTTGAGATGATTCCGTTGAAGGGGTGGGGGGAAGTGGTAAATTACAAAATTTTAGCTTTACCAGGTGTATTCATTTTTGAAATGTGTACATATATTTAAAAATCAAGAAGATTTTATATTAAATAGCCACCACCATAATGTAATCACAAGACAGAAACATAATATTCATGTTTAAAAATGAATTATTATTTGTTTGCTTATAATTGTATTGAAACATATTCTGGTGTGGCCACACCTTTAGCTGGTAGATTTTTTATATATATTTTTTTTCTCTTTAATTCTAATAAGCAACACACTACCTCCACAGTTGGAATAGTAATTTTGTAAGTTAGATATATAGATTGAGTACGTGGTACAAAATAGTGAGTTATTGCTATACAGTGGTGTGCATTTTTTGGATATACATTTGTTATACCTCTCGGCATCGAATATCAGAGAACATCCTAATCCTGCCTATCTATACCATCCCTTGCTCTTTCTCTGATAGTTCAAGCAGAGCCGGAACTGCAGAGTTGCCGGATTAAGGGGTAAGTTTTTTGTTATAGTTAACATTACCGAACAGTCCACTAAAATAGACAGCGCCTGTGGTCGCTACACCACAATTTTGGTTCCTTCCAACCGGATTAGAACATTTTTTTGTAGTAGGCATTAGTGCAACAGTAGATTTAAACTTTTGTTTTGTTTCTTATAGACAGTACTCAATTAGATTCATAATCATTTCGATTTATACATTAGTTTATTTTACTTAATACAATCGAACGCGAATATTATACATATAGGTATAATTTTTCGTAGAATGTTACATACCACTGTATAGTACCTAGGTATCTTATAGAAAATTATTCAATGCTAATAGTAGAAAATTTGGAACACGAAAATTATATATTTATACCTAATCGGTGCAGAATTGGTTCTGTGTCCTTGAACTTGTCTTTTTTAACTTTTATGGATTTATATCAGTTTATATAGTTATTTAGGTAAACAAATAATGTTTACATTTATATTACTCTAGTTTCTTCGTTTCGACTTTATATTAAATTATAAATTTATATATGAAACTACACATTATAATTTGGTACATGTTTGGAATATTTGTATTAGATGCAGTGTAAACTTATTAAAAATAATAAGTACTTATTACTATCTATAGTATTTATAATAATATAATTTCTCAATTTATTTGTCTAGATAAATAGGTATACCTACTAATTTGAATAGGTATATTAGGATTTGGTTTTTTACTTAGTTTTTTTTATTGATATATTTTACGTATCGAAATTTAAATATTCATTCTTTATTAAAAATGTCGGCGAAACAAAATAAATTAAAGGTTCTCACTCAAAAAAAGGAGACGTTGTTTTTGAGAATACAAGCATTATTTGATTTAAGTACCAAGCAAGATGCCACATCTTTGAGCAATTTTAAAATTAGGTATGCTAGGCTTGATCAGACCGAATCACAATTTGAGCAATTAATTGATGAAATTAATATTCTCCAGTTAGACATAGATTCAGAATATAAACCTAATTTTCAGGTATTAGATGTTGTTAACGAAATGTGTTGTAATATTCGCGCGACTTATAGCGAAATTACACAATCTCAAAATGTATTTCAATCATCCGAGCAAAATGAACAAACTTCAAAATTAGTAAAACTACCAAAGTTGGAACTACCTAGTTTTGACCCAGATAAGGGTATACATTTATGGCCAATTTTTTATGAAACTTTTAAAAACCTTATTCATAGCAGAAAAGATCTTAACAATAATGATAAAGTTCAGTATTTAGCAACGTGTCTAAAAGGTAAAGCTCAAAATATTTTTGCTGGCTTACCACCAATAGGAGATAATTACGAAATTTTATGGGATAGTTTGGTTAAAAAATATAATGATAATAGGGCACTAGCTAGTCAATACTTTGAACATATGCTTAACTTTAAACCTTTAGTTAATGAAGACTTAAAAGCTTACAATACCTTTTTAGAAAAGTTTTATGCACCGGCCCAAGCATTATGTTATCTACAAATCACGGATATGGCGGATTTTATGATAGCTTCTTTGGCTTTAATGAAATTAGGTCCAGAAACTGTTAAAATGTTTGAATTAGTTAGAGAAAAACAAGATATGCCTTCATATGAGGAAATTGTACAATTTATATCGAATCAAGTGAAGACATTAAATAGGTCGGTTAAACCTACTCGACTTTGTAGTAATAATACAAGTTCCAATAATAATAAATCACCGGTAGTACGATCATTTGTAGTTAGCCAAGAAGTTAGTAATTTGTGTAAATTTTGCAAACGTGACTCACATCCAATTAGTCGTTGTTCAAAATTTCTAAAACACTCGCCAAATGAACGATACAAAATTGTCAAAGAAATGGGCGTTTGTCTTAATTGTTTAGGGTCAACACATAAAATAGCACAATGTTTCTCGAAGGTTACTTGCAATATTTGCAATATGAAACATCATAAATTATTACATTTTAACACTGATAGTTCTGTTTCTCGAACAGTGGTAACAAATAGCGCTAGTACTTCTTCTAGTAGTAACAGTCAAAACGATTTACGCCATAATAGTAGCTCAACAGTAGCAACAAATAGCGGTTCTCTAGCAGAAAATCCGACTCATACTCTTTGTTCAGTGTCCGATAGTACCGATCTGAGAAAGAATCATAAACAATACACTATTTTGTTGTCCACTGCAGTAGTACATGTTATAGATAGTAATGGTAAAAAACGAAGCTTACGTTTTCTAGTAGATATGGCGTCACAGTCAAATTTCCTTACTTTAGATAGTTGTAGACGTTTGGGTTTTTCAATATGCAAAACATTTTCACTTGTTAGTGGCATAGCAGCCAATTAAGGGTAAAACTAACCTAACAATTATGTCTCGTTTTGACGAAAATATAAAATATCCTATCGATGTCTTACTTATAGACAAAATAACTGATCAGCTGCCCACTTCTACCGCAGATACAAAATTGTTAGATCATTTAGAAAACTTAAATTTAGCTGATCCACAATATTATAGGTCATCTCAGATAGATGGAATTTTAGGTGCAGATATTTTTGTACATATTTTACAATCAGGTAGAATTACAGGCGTACCGCAAACACCAAGCGCAATACAAACGCGCTTAGGCTATTTAATTTGTGGTAGTGCTCCAATCTTAGATGAAAATCTTGAAGATAGTTTAGCATTTTGTACTTTTACATCAATAGAACCATATATAAAAAAATTATGGGAATTAGATGACGCTATTTCAGTCTCAAATAGGGTGGAAGATGAAATCTGTGAAACAATATTTCTCTCAACTTATAGTTGTGACTCCACCGGTAGATATTCAGTGGCGTTACCATTTAGGGAGGATCCCGTAAAATTGGGAGATTCATTTTCAACCGCACGTCAACGATTTTTGGCATTAGAACGTAGATGACAAAAATCTCCACGGTTAACTCAAGAATATAGTGAAGTTGTACAGGATTATATTCGTAAAAAACATATGACATTAGTTTCTGAAAAAGGTATTGATCAATTGTCGTATTATATTCCACACCACTGTGTTTTTAAAGAGTCTTCTAGTACACCTGTTAGAATTGTTTTCGATGCTAGCGCGAAAACCGATAATTCTATTTCTTTAAATGATATCTTGTATACAGGTCCGAAACTTCAAAATAACTTATTTCAAATTCTCTTAAATTTTAGACTATTTCCTATAGCGATAACCGCGGATGTTAAACAAATGTACCGCCAAATAAATATTAACGAAGAACATCGCAAATTTCAAAGACTTTTATGGCGATTTAATCCAAATGAACCACCTTTGACATATCAATTAAACACAGTTAGCTTTGGTATTAAACCTAGTCCTTGGTTAGCTTTACGTAGTATTAAACAATTGGCAAAAGATGAGGCATGTCAATTTCCTAAGGCTATTGACTATGTAAATCGAGATATATACGTAGACGATATAGTTTCTAGTGTTTGCGATTTGAGTGAGGCTAAAATAGTATTTGAACAATTAGTTGGATTATTTAAGGCCGGACAATTCGTGTTAGTAAAATGGTCTACGAATAATACGGAATTGTATGACTATTTTCCAGATTCAATTCGATTAGTAATAAATAAGACGATTAAATAAATAAATAAATAAATAAAAGTAGTAGATTTTGAACGGGACATTTTAAAAATCTTAGGATTGCAGTGGATTACAGATATAGATAAGTTTGTATTTAAGATAAATCTTGATTCACAAATATGTACTAAACGTGGAGTACTTCGACATTAGCTCGTTGTTTTGACCCCTTGGGTTTTCTAGCTCCTACGACATTTTATATTAAATATATAATTAAAGAATTGTGGAAATTAAAACTAGACTGGGATGAAACTCTCCCTTCTCATTTTGTAGATTTGTGGGCACAATTTCAAAGAGAATTACCAGTTTTAAATCAATTACAAGTACATAGACATTTGGACATAGATAATAATACCTCGATTATTTTAGTTGCCTTTGCTGATGCCTCCGAAAAGGGTTACGCAGGCGTAGTATATGTTAGGGCGACAGATGTTCATGGTAACATTCATATAAACCTACTTTGTGCACAGTCAAAAGTAGCTCCTATGAACTTAATCTCACTTCCCCGACTAGAACTTTGTGCCGCTTTATTAACTTCTAAGTTAATTAATATTGTTATAAACACTTATCAATCTCGTATTGACTTTGAAAATATTTTTGCATTTTCGGATTCAACGATAACTTTAAATTGGATTCATTCAGAACCTTATAAATGGAAAACCTTTATAGCAAATCGTGTTACGAAAATTCATAGTAGGCTACCAGTTAATAGTTGGTATCATGTAAATAGTAGTAATAATCTAGCTGACTGCGTCAGTAGAGGCCTGTCACCACGAGGTTTATTAAACCATCCCAATTGGTTACACGGACCTGATTAGTTATCACTTACTGAAGAAAATTGGCCTATAAAATCATTTAATAGTAGTGAAATAGAATTTCTCGATAACAATTTATTGGAAGCTAAAACAATGGCTTTCCCTGTATATACAAAAGATAATAATTCTTTATATAAACTTGTATTACATTTTTCTTCGTGGCCTAAACTACTTAACTCCATGGTTTATGTTTTAAAATTTGTTAAACTTATACAGCGTGGGCCAATAATTACGTATTTAGACATAGACAAAGCAGAACTTCTTTTAATCCGTATAATACAAAATATATATTTTGCAGAAGAGCTGCGTGCTCTAAATAAGAGAGAACCTTGTTCCTTTTATTTACGTAAATTACGACCTTTTCTGGATAATAACGTTATTAGAGTAGGAGGGCGGTTAAATAATGCGCCACTTACATTTGAGCATAAACATCCAGTGCTACTGCCCAAATCTGACCATATTGTAAACATTCTTATCGACTATTACCATAGAAAGAATTTACATGCGGGACCTCAATTATTGTTAGCAATTTTACGACAAAAATTTTGGATCTTATCTGCTAGGAAAATTGTTAGATATAGTATGGGCGTGTAATATTTGCTTTCGAGTTAAACCCAAACCTGTGTTTCCATTAATGGCTAGTCTACCAGCTGTTAGAGTCACCCCCCTACAAAGGCTTTCCTCCATGTTGGGACTGACTACGCCGGACCTTTTTATATTACGATGAAACGAGGAAGGGGTATTAAAAGCCAAAAGGCTTATTTATGTTTGTTTGTTTGCCTAGCTACCAAAGCTATACATTTAGAATTGACTTCAAATTTAACTACAGAATGCTTTATATACAAAGCTATACATTTAGAATTGACTTCAAATTTAACTACAGAATGCTTTATTGCTGCTTTTAAACGATTTATCGGTAGAAGGGGTCATTGTGCAGTATTGTATTCTGATAGAGGTACAAATATTATAGGTGCGAAGACACATTTAGATGAAATTTATAGTTTGTTAGAATCCAAAGAATATTTAGATAGCTTTCAACGCGAATTACTGTCCAATAGCGTAGAATGGAAATTTAATGCACCATCCAGCCCACATTTTGGGGGAATTTGGGAGAGCAATATAAAATGCGTGAAGAAACATTTACTAAAGGCCGTTGGTTCTCAGATTCTCACATATGAAGAACTGTATACAGTATTAGTCCAAATAGAGTCTCTGTTAAATTCGCGCCCTTTATATTGCTTGAGCCCTGACCCATGTGAACCATCAGCTTTAACGCCATCCCATTTTTTGACTGGAGAGTGTTTAAAACATTTACCGGTTCGAGATCTGTCTGATGAGCCAGGTAACATAGTGGCAAGAAAACATTTACTTGACGCCATTGTGCAGTCGTACTGGAAAAGATGGCACTCGGAGTGCTTATCTGATTTGCAGATTGCTCAAAAATGGAATACACCTAACATGCCTATTAAGATAGGGATGATTGTAGTACTTATGAAGGAGAATACTCCTCCTTTATATTGGCCATTGGGTATAGTAGAAGAAATTTACCCCGGCAAAGACGGTGTTGTTAGAGTGGTCTCGGTTAAAACAAAAAATGGTACTTACAAGCGGCCTGTTGTGCGCTTGTGTCCGCTTCCAAGCCAATAGTTTGGTTTTGAATATTTGTCAAATTTGGTTAATAGTTTCTTGTATGAATATTTACGTTTTCTTGTTTTGTTTTTGTTTAATTGTAATTAATTTTGGCATAAGAAGAACCAGTCAAGCGAACAAACTAGAGTAATCGCATTTAAGTTATAGTATGGTTATTTTTGTTTATAAATTTAATTTGAAAGCTTGAGCTTTCAAGGGGGTGGAGGATGGTGTGGCCACACCTTTAGCTGGTAGATTTTTTATATATATTTTTTTCTCTTTAATTTTAATAAGCAACACACTACCTCCACAGTTGGAATAGTAATTTTGTAAGTTAGATATATAGATTGAGTACGTGGTACAAAATAGTGAGTTATTGCTATACAGTGGTGTGCATTTTTGGATATACATTTGTTATACCTCTCGGCATCGAATATCAGAGAACATCCTAATTCTGTCTATCTATACCATCCCTTACTCTTTCTCTGATAGTCCAGGCAGAACCGGAACTGCAGAGCTGCCGGATTGAGGGGTAAGTTTTTTTTGTTATAGTCACCATTACCGAACAGTCCACTAAAGTAGAAAGCGTGTGTGGTCGCTACACCATATTCTTTATAGGATTTTGCAAACAGCAAAAAAAAATATCTATAACTAAAAGAAAAACTTTGTAATCTTTGCAAAGATTTCATTAATATTTTTACACAAAGTTTTTCTTTTAGTTACAGATAGTTATTTTTTTTGTTGCTTGCAAAATCCTATAAAGAATATGTTTCAATATAATATTCATGTTCCCTTTGCTAAATTAAAAACAACTTCTAAATCTTCTCATTGTTTAGGGCCAAAGTGTTTTAACTTGTTACCGGTTACCGGATGAAATAAAAATGATAAAGACTGAAAGATTGTTTAAAATGAAACTAAATGAATTTTTACTAAATAAATGTTTTTATTCTATGTCGGATTTTTTTGTGCGCGCGTTAGTTTGTAAGTTGTTGTTGTTTTTGTGACTTCTTGTTTTCTTTTTTGAAAGAGCAAATGTAATAGTTTACTTTGTTATAACTTAGACTTTAGGTAAATTTTTATAAAAATTTGACATAGCTAGTAAGTGATTATAATGAAATACTGACTATTCCTATACAAATGTATTGTCTTAAGCAAAATAAATGATATTATTACTATCATTATTATTTTTTTTCAGGTTCCTGACGCTGGACAGTCTTTACGTGGCCTCCGACACCACATGGAAAGAGCGCCAGCAAAATATCCACAACCACTCCCCACATCCCGCGGGGTTAGTGACTGTAGATGCCAGAATCATGTGCTCTAAGTAAGCGAATGGACCCCAAGATGACTGCCTTTTGCATTTGACCTGCCAACCGAACAGCAGATTTCTGACAGGCCGGCATGATCTTCAGTTCCGAGAGCAGCGTTTGCTTCATACCTCCGAGTACACTGATTATTAGGACGACCATCTTGACCGAGTAGCCTGGGTACCAGAGATCACGGTATTTGGTCCGTTTCTCCTCCTCTTTCAATGAAGTCGAGGCCTCAGATTTCTTATAACATTTTTTAACTAACTCCACTATTATATTATTATTATTATTATTATTAATATTATTATTAAATAGAGGAAAATGAGTACCTAAAGCAAACTGGTAAGAGTACAGGAACTTGAGATTTGGTGTATATACTAGAAGTCAAGGCCTCAGATATTTTATAACATTTCTCGTAGCGGCAGATATCCTTCTTGGTTTAATGGCAGTATCATAAAAAAAATTAGCCTTAAAGAACGTCTTAGGAGACAGTATGCAAGAACCAGTGATCCACTTATACACAATAACCTCAAAAACATCAGAAGGGAAATAAAATATGATACCAATTTAGCCTACAGAAATTTCGTGCAGAACTCTGAAGATCATATAAAAAATGATCCCAATAAATTTTGGGCTTTCATCAAAAGTAGAAAAGGGTCGGCCAGTGTATCTGAAGAGATGTTCTTTGAGGGATCTTCGCTAAACAATCCCTCTGATATACTAAATGCATTTGCCAATTATTTCGGTCAATCTTATAATGAGTCCTCATTAGATATCGAGGAACATCACATTGAGACCGATATACCTAACAATAACCCTGTTAGCATAAACTCTTTCAGTGAAGATGAGGTTATTCGGGCTCTAAAACGAAATAAACCCAAAATGACGACCGGTCCTGATTCCATTCCAGCTTTTTTATTAAAGGATTGCGCTATCGTCTTTGCATATCTTCTAACTCTAATTTCTAACTTAATCTAAAAAAACTGCCTATTTCCTGACCTATGGAAATATTTCAAAGTATGTCCCATCTTCAAAACGGGAAACAAACTAGATATTGAGAACTTTAGACCAATCTCTGTAATTTGTAACTTCTGTAAAGTCTTAGAAATATTACTTCATGATAAAATATATCATTCAATTAACACCAAAATCTCTATTAATCAACATCGATTTTTGAAAGGGCGTTCAACAACAACAAATTTATTCTGTGTAACTCAATATATTTCTGAATCCTTAGATGAACGTGGGCAGGTAGATGTCATATATACCGATTTCTCCAAAGCGTTTGATAGACTTGATCACCAGTTGTTACTTAATAAATTAGAAAATATCGGCTTCTCATATTCTTTGCTCCTTTTGTTTAAATCTTATTTAATGAATAGAAGTCAGTACGTTGCATTAAATGGGTTCAAATCGATCGAATTTGCTGCCACATCTGGAGTTCCCCAAGAATCTGTTCTGTGGCCCTTGTTTTTTAACATATTTATTAACGACATATTGAACGAAATTAATTTTCCTCATCTTTTATATGCCGACGATCTAAATATTTTCACAGTAATTGATGAAATCGATGACTGTTTTCAACTTCAGACTATTCATGATTCCTAGTAAATGTAACGTAATGTCCTTTTCTTTAAAAACATCACCTTTATTTTTTGATTACAGGTTAGATAATGTCATAATTCAAAGACCTATAATATTTCACGACCTCCGGCGTAACTTTTGATAGTAAATTATCCTTCACTGATCATATCGATACCATTGTGTCTGAAGCCTCCAAAGCCCTTGGATTCATCGTTCGTACTAGTCGAGAGTTCACTCATAGTGATACTCTGAAAATTCTTTATCAATCCTTCGTCAGATCGAAACTTAAGTACGCATCGCTAATTTGGAGTTCCATTTATGATGTTCACAAGAATAACTTGGAGGCAGTTCAACGTAGATTTCTTAAATTACTGTTGTTCAAATCCGACGGTACCTATCCAGTGATTGGTTTTCCGCAAAGTAACTTGCTTGAAAGATATTCTATGACTACTCTTGAGGATAGGCGTACGTACTTTTCTCAAGTGTTTTTGTTTAAATTACTACACAATGATTTTGCTGCACCCGAAATAATTAGTAAGCTTAATTTTCACGTTCCCAGATTAACCTCTCGTAATCACCAAGTCTTCTATTTACCTACGCCGCGTACCAACGTACTAAATAATTCACCTTTATATACGATTTGCAGTACTTCTAACAAATTATGTAGCGACTTCGATATTTTTAATTGCAGCCTTAGTGACAAAACAAAATGTTCTGAATTAAATAACCAGTGAGTGTCTTTGTTTTTCTTAATTTACTTTGAATCCCATATGTGTATATATGTATATATAGTTTTTATATTTAAGCATTTCCCATGTTATTTTTTTCTCTCCCTTCATATCATTAGTTATTCATAGTTCGTACATTTATGTAAATTTTTTCTTCATTTTACTTTCTTTCTATGTTGTTGTATATTATGTAATTAATGCTTTGGATGCATTTATTCCTGTTCTGTAATTGGGTATCTTACCTATTGAACAGTGTATGCAATAAATAAATAAATAAATAAATAAATAAATAAATAGAGGAAAATGAGTAAAGTAAACTGGTAAGAGTACAGAAATTTGAGATTTGGTGTATATACTAGAAGCCAACGCCTCAAATTTTTTTATGACATCTGCCTCACATATTATTAAAATTCTATGATCATATATTTCCACACACTAGATTGCAAATATAGTCAGGATGGTTTCCCTTAAAGAGACATGGATCGAAAATCTGGATGGGGAAGAAGTGATTCCTGAGGCAGCGTTTTCTTATGTATTACAAAACACCTGTTCTATTGGATTAGCTGAGTAGTTTGAAAATATTTAAATGCAAAGCAGTATATCATGATTAACGAATTGAAAACATTATGAGAAAAATTGTAAATGACCTATATCTTTGTATACCAGAACTTATTTCCCTTTATTGATTTTTTGACGTTAGTTATTTCCACAAGTCGAGCAGTTTTCAAATGCTATATTTTTCGTAATTAATATCCATAACACCGAGACACTAAGCTGCCGTTGTTACTCCCATTTCTGATGGCACGTATTAATTTTACTAGAGTGACATGACTATCTGTCAACATAATGGAAGGTTTAAATGGAACTAATATGTTCTAACTTTGCTGTAAATCCTCCTAGAAACCAAGGGAGCCACCCAGAAACCGTCAGAACAATCGTTTTTCCTTGTCCTACGGATTGAATTCGCGTGGGATTATCCGGTATCAAACGTTATTAATGATCGGAATTATTGCTTTATTACGTTATATACTCATTTTACCTTCTTTGTCGTATCGTGAAATACGCCACCAGTTTTCACGGTTAATTGAGTTATCTGCCTTGCGCTCAACTCCTCTCAAACAGAAATAATTTTAATTCTGTCCAATCAAGATTGTAAACTTTTTAAGCCATCAGTTAATTATTAACCGCTTCAACGCGTTCTTGTACTGCTTATGCATTAGCCCTAGTTACTCCACACATAGTAATTCTGTGAGAAATTAAAAAGTAGCACTGTAGAGTAATTTTATTATGAGAACTATAAATGAAATAATAACGAAATTGAGTAAAACACTACTATGTTTTTTACCACTATATTTGCACAAAAACGTGACTGCAGTTTCAACCCTTTTTAGGTCATTTTCAAACAATGATTCAACTAAGAATTCTTAGTTGAATCATTGTTTGAAAATGACCTAAAAAGGGTTGAAACTGCAGTCACGTTTTTGTGCAAATATAGTGGTAAAAAACATAGTAGTGTTTTACTCAATTTCGCTATTGTTATGGATTACCACAGAGTAACGGCTTCCTCAATCAATTTCATAAATGAAATACAAAATTATCCCAAACTTCGTATTTCAGATTTAGTCTAGGAGCTAGCTCCAGTTTTATATGCACTTTTATATACAAGCCCGGTCGTCAGGGGTTTTAAGGCCTCACTAAATGTTATATTGCTGAAATTTTCAGGATAGGTATTCCTTCTGATGTTGAATACGATAAAAGTTTGCAGCTATAAGGTATCGGCGACCCCTAAAAGAATCGAAAATATTGGCCGAAATTCGATTTTTGGGTAATAAATCAACAAATAAAAAATCGGTAAAGGTATTTACACAGAACTTCCGTCTTTATTTGTGCATGGCGGTCATCCTAAAAAATGAACAATTACGAAGTGACATTGAAAATAATAATCAGAATATAGTTATCACTATTATTACAAAGAACACCTGCTAAGTTTTGGTCAAAAAAATATACAGAGTGCTCATCCAACAACAAAAGTTCAATACTAAATAACAGGTGCCAAATATGGAAGGCTTGGGCAAATACCTTTATAAATGTCCACCTCGACTGAAATATTTCTTGGGATGACCACCCTGTACATTTTTCAATAATAGTATAATAGGTGCATATGCCTAATATTATTGCCATCTGTCACATTTTCAATTCCACATACACGTAGTGGAGTGGAAGTATAGTGGTGGTTAAAAAATTTCATTTTTTTTTCAATTTTTCAAAAATGTTTTAAAAAAATTTTCAATTTTTTTTTCTGAAATAGGTTTAGAATGCCATGACACGTGGACATTTTAAATTTGAGCAAAAAGGAAAGTTTCCTTCTATTCTACAGTGGTATTTTTTTTTAAATTGGTTTAGAATGCCATGAAACGTGAAAATTTTAAATTTGAACAAGAAAAAAAGTTTCCATTTTAGTGGTAAAAATGTTTTCAAAAATGTTGGGTGAAAAAAATTTTCAAATTTTTTTTTCTTAAATAGGTTTAGAATGTGTCATGTCAAACGTGAAAATTTTAAATTTGAGGAAAAAAAATTCCATCTATTCTAGTGGTAAATTTTTTTCCAAAATGGTAAAAAAAATGTTGCAAATTTTCTTTTCCGAAATAGGTTTGGAATGTCATGAAACGTGGAAATTTTAAATTTGAGCAAAAAAAAATTATTTCATCTATTCTATACCTAGTGATAAATAGATTAAACATTTTCTCAAAACAATTTTTTTTTAAAAAAATTTTTAATCAAAATAATTTTTAAATTTCTTTGAATAGGTTTAGAATGCCATGAAAACGTGAAAATTTTAAATCTGAACAAAGAAAAAAAAATCAGTCTGTATTAGTGGTAAAATTTTTTCAAAAACAGTAAAAAAATTTCCTAATTTTTTTTTTAAATAGGTTTAGAACGCTATGAAACGTGGAAATTTTAAATTTGAACAAAGAAAAAAAAATTTCGATCTATTTTAGTAGTAAAAAATGTTTCAAAAATGTTGGTAAAAAAAATTTCAAAAATTTTTTTAATTTTGAAATAGGTTTAGAATGCCATGAAACGTGGAAATTTTAAATTTGAACAAAGACAAAAAAATTTTTTAGTTGTAAATTTTTTTTTCAAAAATGGTGAAAAAAATGTTCAATTTTTTTTTTCTGAAATAGGTTTAGCGTGTCATGAAACGTGGAAATTTTAAATTTGAGCAAAGAAAATGTTTTTCTTTATTTATTCAATTTAGACGATCCACCCTGTATATTTTCCAGTAAAAGTTCTACCATTTCTTCGCTGATAGTAGGGTCAACTACCTACCAAATTTGACTGTTCTCCGTCAAGTATTTTTTAGTTAATGCACCAACAGACAGACAGACAGACAGACAGACAGACAGACAGACTGACGGAATTGAAAAACCTATATTTTCGAAATCTACGTGATCTGAAACGTCAGAATCCGAAAAGATCTCGGAGGTTGATTTTTTTTCGAATACAATACTTCCCTTCGGTATGCGAGGGAAGTAAAAACATATATCTAAAGACTAATAGCACTAGGCGATAGAGTGGGAAATTTGACTTCACCAGTTACCAGTTTCCGTTCAAGGTCAAAAGACAGCGGTGTCGCGGTCGAGTGAGACTGTCGTATATGCAACGGCTGATATATGCAAATGTAATATGGGTTGCATATATCACAGGGTGTCAAGTTACCAGTTTTCATTTAAGGTCGAAATACAGCAGTGTCGCAAACGAGGGTGGATCGTGTAGCTGTTTCCGGAGAAGGCGAAGCCGAGTCCAGAAAAAGTTTATGTTTTACGTATGGTGTTATCATTTCCAATGTCCCGATGGTTGCAAAAATTGCGAAACCTGTGAATTTTTTTTGATCGAATAGAAATGGAGAAATTTTCGGACAGAAAGTAACGTTTTCAAAAGGCAAAAGATAGACGGTTACTATTCACCATAGAAAGACGGTTAAATGCTGCAAGTTTTTAAATATTTTGTGACCATTCTGAAATACACTTCCATAAATACACTTAACTTTTACGAATTTTCAAAAGTCAGTTCGCAAGTTACGGAAAATATGGATTCAGATTTTGAAGCGTTGCAAGCAGAAAATGGTAAAATAATTGTACGTTACATGATCAAAAAACAGTATTTTGCAGGTCTCCCCAAGGTTCCAGGACTTACTTGTGCCTTGGCCTGGAATTTGCTTGGGTTGACTCGTAAAACACCTCTTTGCGGCCTTGTAACGTAAATTACTATTATGATGATAGTCAGCTTAGGATAGGAATGTTTCGGGTTCAAATTCAAATTACCTCAAGAATTTTTTATTGCATTAATTTTCCTAAGAGTTTTTAAAAACTATGCATACGAACCTAAAGTTAATTGTTCAAGTTATGAGACAAAGTTAATTTTTTGTCATTTGCGAGCAATTTTAAATCAAAATTTATAAATTATAAAATACATGAAAACTACAAAAAGTCAACTCACAGGGACAGGCGTGGCAAGTTTCCCCTTCCTCCTGTAATTTATATTTATAGCACTTGAAATTCTGATGTATCCAAAGCTGTATATAAACAAAATATCACAGTTGCTAAACAGTTGTATAATTTTACATAGTTTTCAATTAAGGAGAATAAAAATTCGCTTAGATTATTCTTAAAATCTGCAGTCTAGGTCCAATAAAAAACTTTTATAGTTTCACCCTGTTACAGTCTATTTTAGTGTGTAATATTATTTCTGTGGGATATGGTTGTAAGCGTACCTAAAGGTAATCACTAAATCTGTTACTTATAGTAAGACGCTTATTTGTTTTCACCAGCATACATCATGTATGTTAATAACCCCCCGGGCCCCGATTTTCTCTTGACGGCCCTGCCCAGTACTAATATTATGGAAGATGGGGTTTAAATAGAATCGTCTGAATTTTTGGTATATTGCAGCCTCTGTCATCCTGAACAAAAGTCTTCATGGCCACGATGCTCCATATTCAGTATTTTGACTCAATAGCTCCATCACAAGTTATTACTTTGAGTACTGAAATATATTATTAATTACTTTATTACTATTAATTACCCCAATTTTTATCGAGTTCACCCCCAAGGACTCGACTAGTCGGCCGTGTGAGCCCCTTTCGCCTCCAATTGAATGCAGGAGGGGACTGCACGTAAAACAAACATTTTGTTATGGGCATAGGGTGTCCACCCTACCCTGCAGTACAGCTGATACATCAGCCTCTAAAGTTAAATTCTTTTATACTATTCCCCTTTTTATCTGGAAGCCCTGCAACAACCCAGATTCCTGTAATATCAGATAACTCATAATCTGAGGAAGAATTCGTACACAGACGTGGAAGTGACCCTGAGCATAAGCTATTAGATTTAACCTTTCTAAATCTATTAAGGTTGACATAATATATCTTCTCTTGTGTACTGTTCAGTATATAAGACAAATCCCACTTACAGAACTCTATTAAAACTTCCCTAACTAAAACAAGAAACAGTGCTCATAAAATCGCAACATTCAAAAGATCCCCCCGACTTTGTTTACTTTTTATTTGAGTTTGAAGTTTTACGCCTTCGCGATACTCCAAACGTAGCTCCGTGTACACGTGTAATCCCGTTACATCCATTAAAAGAAACATTAAAAGAATATAATTTTACTAAATGAGAAGCAATAATCTTTATCTGTTTGTTCGCTCAAGGACTAGGATGGAAAATGAAGTTTCAAATTTTTATATTTGATAAGTAAATACAGGTACTATCAAATTTTAAAAACCATTGAAAAAATCTTTTGAATGAGATGAAGTTTATTTTCATGTCCCCGCAGTGGAGTGAAAGTAATCGTAAAAAAATGTTCAAAAAATGTTCAAAATTTTGCTTCATGAAATAGGATTGTTATGAAACGTCGAGATTTTAAATTTAACAAAAAAAATTGTCCAGCTGTCTATCAGTCTATCGGTTTATCGGTCTGTCTGTAACTTTTTGTGCGTACATTTTCTTTGGAACGGTTTAAGACATTGTCTTGAAATTTTATACACGTATGTCGCAAATAAGTAGAGCGCGCCAATATTCTTGAATAAAGATGATTGTTTCGGATGATTAGGGGTCGAGCTTGAGCTCTTTGCCCCAATCATCGCTGTAGACCTGGACCGGCAGCGTAAGAGGTGGGCCTGCATTTTTGCCTAACCCCTTCGCAAATGCGGATGGTGCAGGTGCTGTTAGCTGACCTCCCCTGGTCCTAGCTGTTGGACCCCGCCAGCAGGGTCGTTTCTTTTGGCGTAAGTAGAGTAGGCTAATAATAGTCCAGAAACTTTTTTACGTATCTCCTAGTAGTCGAGTCTCTGTATCGAAATTTATAAAAAACCCAAAATATGTTCAATACTTTACCGATTTTTTGGAAACTTTGGAAATGTCTTCTTTTGTCCATGACTCGAAAAGTTAAGAGTTTTTTTGTCGGTCGAACCTCCAACATTGTTAAATAAACGAATTAAGTTAACAATTAAATAACCTCCAGAATAATTATTCAAAATGGCTTAAATTTTTTTAGGATTTTTTCTAGATATTGAAAAAGAAACAGTGTAAATCTCCGACCTCACGCCGGGGGGAGAGGTGCGTGTGAGGGGTCACATTTGAAAACAATTATAGACATCGACTTCAAACAAAAGACAGTCAAGAGGTACGTTTATTAGCTTAACTTTGCATTTTATTTCATTCAAAAATCCTGAACTGTTTTCCAGAAATTCGAAAAAAAACGGAGCGGTTTTCCGACCAATGTCTTGTGCCAGTTCTAAATATTTGTGTATTTTTTGGGTTTGGGAGGTTATGAGCCATATCTACTAGGTAAGTCTTTTTCTCCGTCATAACTATTATATCTGGCCTGTTGCGTTCCGTGAAATGTTTTGCTATTGCTCGTCTATCCCTCTATATATCTTATGGGTTTGTTTGTTTTATTATTATTATCGAGTAAAGCTAGCCGTTTTAAAATTGCAAATGGGAATGTGCTTCATTAGAATCTGCTTGTTTCTTAGAAAACATAAATAAAACTCATGGAGCTGGATGTTTAATGATGAAAAGAAGCAAAATAGGATTGTATTTTGCTACTTAAATAATACACCCATTTAAAGACTAGATTATACTTATTTGGGTTCATTATTTAACTGTACTTATTTAAATCGAGAAAGCACGGATATTACTCCAAGCAAAACTATATCATTTCTATTTAAAAAATAATAGATCATATTTCCGAACAATACTGTAACATTGGTATTTATGTAATTTATACTTATCGTAAATGTAGAAAATAATGGTTCTTAGAATTATAATACTTACAATTTACACTTAAAGATATCCTCTTGCTAACTGCAGGTGGTATGTCATTGCTAGCTATACAAAGGTATGCCCCCATTTGCCGACGGTCCAACCGCCAAAAAAATAAGTTGGAGCCATTGTATACCTCGACTGAAAAGTAAAATGTATGGTTTATTTTACCTAATTATTCGTATAATGGGGTAAATCTAAAATTTCTAGGGAATTGTGTTACTATAATATCTCTTCCTGGAACTTATTGTAAACATTGCAAGAATTGTAGCAGAATATTTTGGATTAAGTCCGAGTTCCGGGAGGCTTTTGCTTAAACAAAAAATACCCAAAATTATGTATTTCGCAGTTTTTCTTACATTACTCTGGCTTCGTAGTTCATAGCACAACGAGGAATACAGGAAATTGTTCAGAACAAAATTGCAAGGGAAACTAGATTCGTTTAAATATTTTGGGTCAGTTTGTTAAGTTACAAAACATAAAAACAATTGACAGTGGGAATTATTAAACAAATGATGAACAATAATACACATAAATAAAGTTCAGAAAAGAAACCGTTGAATAAGAAATCACAGTCAGACTCACCGACAGACAGAGAGACAAACCTATTTTGCTTAAATTTTATGACATTTTAAACCCATTTCAACAAAAAATAGTTGAAAAACTTTTTTCGGTTACTGTACTTCCTCTCGATTACGTGGACGTTTAGTAATATGTCCCTAACGGAATTAAATCATCATGCCAAATTTCAGTTGCACTGTTTGTAGTAACGCCTTAAAAACAATTTAAACATCGAAAATTGAATCACCTATTGTCTAAATGTTATTTGTGGCATTATTTTAATTTTTTCTCCTTCAATTCTTTGGGACTTCCTGCCACATGTATTTTTTATTTTTAGGCTCGGGGAATCTACAAAATATCATAATTAACCAGTATGTTACTGGTAAATAACCTATACGCCTGTTACTTTTACGTCAAATGATCAGTTAGATGTTGCCTTTTTAAAATAAATAACATAAATAAGTATAAAAACTTGAAATTAAATATTTCGCCGACGTTTCGGAAATCTAATCTGTTTTCTTTTTCAAAGCTTTTTTGAAAAATCTTTTTGCTCTGTATGTTAAAGAATGTTTGTTATATGCAATATAACCATAGATACTTACTATTTACATAGAACTGTTGATATCTTTAACAGTATTTTTAGTTTTTTTACAATGTTAAGTTTGTGAAGTTCTTCTTTTAACATTGGCAACCAAGTTGTTTAGACATCTACGGAACCACTCGACACGCATCTATCTTCATTCAATAGTATAATCGCGGATTCTTTAATTTTTCTCCCAAGAACGGACAGAATAACCTAGGACTCGGCAAAAATTTTAACAAAAGAGGCAGATAGCAAAAAAGAAAAATTAAAGAATCCGCGATAATATTATTGAATGAAGATAGATACGTGTCGAATTTTTCCGTAGATGTTTGTACAACTTAGTTGCCAATGTTAAAAGAAGAACTTTACAAACTTAACATTGTAAAAAAACTAATAATACTGTTAAATATATCAACAGTTCTATGTAAATAGTAAGTATCTATGGTTATATTGCATATAACAAACATTCTTTAACATACAGAGCAAAAAGATTTTTCAAAAAAGCTTTGAAAAAGAAAACAGATTAGATTTCCGAAACGTCGGCGAAATATTTAATTTCAAGTTTTTATACTTATTTATGTTATTTATTTTAAAAAGGCAACATCTAACTGATCATTTGACGTAAAAGTAACAGGCGTATAGGTTATTTACCAGTAACATACTGGTTAATTATGATATTTTGTAGATTCCCCGAGCCTAAAAATAAAAAATACATGTGGCAGGAAGTCCCAAAGAATTGAAGGAGAAAAAAATTAAAATAATGCCACAAATAACATTTAGACAATAGGTGATTCAATTTTCGATGTTTAAATTGTTTTTAAGGCGTTACTACAACATTGTAAAAAAACTAAAAAAACTGTTAAATATATCAACATTTATCATACACAGCAAGAACGATTTTCAAAAAAGCTTTGAAAAAGGAAACAGATTAAATTTCCGAAACGTCGGCGAAATATTTAATTTCAAGTTTTTATACTTATTTGTGTCATTTATTTAAAAAAGCAACCTCTAACTGATCCTTTGACGGAAAAGTCACAGGAGTAGGGGTTATTTACCAGTAACATATTGGTTAATTGTGATATTTTGTAGATTCCCCGAACACCGCTTAAAAAGAAAAAATACATGTGGCAGGAAGTCCCAAAGAATTGAAGAAGGAAAGAATTGAATCACCTAAATTTTAATATTTTTTATTCTTAATAAGTTCCCTTAACTTATAAAACCCGTACCATAATCGATATTTAAGGGAAACTTAATGAAAAATCTTAATTAATTAAAGTAAACTTTATTGCAAATCCTATCCTTATATATATTTCTTCTTGTATTTAACAGTTGTTGGTGCCGTGATTTGGCATATTTAATAATAAACAGTTAGAAAATATTATGTTAGGGCCAGGTAAATATGATGAAATGCTGTCAGAAACTAATCACATTGTGTAGTGAGTAATGTTACGCTGCTAATTCAGAGTAGCCAACGTACCAAACTATTCCAAAATTCTAACTTTATCTAACAGGTGACTTAATCTGCTTTATGGTACAGAACTGACTTTAACTTTACAATAATTTTATCATAAAGTTCCCTTTACTTTAGTTAGTTCCATAAATATGTCAAAAACATTTCTCCTTTAAGGCAGGCTGTGCGCGACATTATCCTTTTGGCGCATTGTCGGGCAAATTTTATTTGATAATTTTTGAACAATTTACGTGGTTACAAAAGCTGTAACATGTTCATGCAAGAGTTTTAAATATTTGGAAACATTCAGTGCAATGGTGACTTGAGAAGCAGTTAAGAAAACATTTAGAAAACATTTAAAATGTTCAAGTAATTTATCATTTAGCGTTTATAAACGGCTAAAATCCAAAAATTTTACATTTCGGCTCCCAATTGGAGTAGATATAACTGTTTTCTATGTATTTTTGATAATATTAATACCGTTTACTTTTGAATAAAATATTTATTAATAGAATGCATACGCACAAAAGAAAGAGTAGCGCTATATCCCTCAACAGGAAACAAAAGTTCAGCTACGGACATGTGTTATAACAACATTATCTACACTACGCTATGCTGATGAGGAGCAATAACTCAGAAACAATTGTCCGTAGCTGCAATCTTTTTCTTATTGGGGGACATAGCGCTATTCTTGCTTTTGTTTTTACCTGGCCTTGATAATTCTTTCATTCTTTGAAAAAGTTTTTTTATTTAATTAAATAATAAAAAAATCATTTTATAAAATTTAAAATTTGTTTTTGTTGATAGGAAAAGTATAATCTCAAAAAAATGTTTTTGTATGACTTGATTTCCTTAGGAAGTGGCTGAATTTTCGACTTTGCAATTGCCTTTTAGTGCTATTGTAATAATTGCAACTTGAAAGTTATTATGATGATTTGGCTCTATTAGGGGCATGTGCTCATTAAAATATATTCATTATTGTTCAAGTTTTCAACAACAGTTTAGAAACAGTTACTCTTAATTATTTTTATGATTTGCAGTTTAAAAAATTGACCAAAAAGTTGTAACAAGCGTTGTGAACAATTTCTTATTTGCTTTATTGTGACCTGAGCTACGCACCCGAAATATTTAAGACAAAATCAATATAAATAAAAAAGACAAATAAAAAAATAAAAAATGAAATGACGAGATAAGGTATTTTTGAATACTTCTTGCTTAAACGAAAGACAGATTTATTCCAAAACTGTCTCTTACACTATTTGTAGCTTACAAGTCTCAGCATATAAATTTCTGTAGTAAGACAATTCCCCTCTTGGCAATTTAATCTATTCATTTTGCTCCACATATGGTACATATGTTACATGAGATTTTTAATACAGTTGACGTCAAAACACAAAAAAGTACTCTAATTTTGTCCCCACTTGTTCCTATTGACAAAAGCCAGAGGCCAATAATTAACTTTTAAAAAGCTATATTTGGTTTTGCGTAAAGCTGGATTTTAAAAACCTTTCCTCTCAAAGGCCTCTATGTGATTTGCAACAAGTATGCTTCACTTTATGATGACCATTTTCCTTTGTTCCAGGCAATGAACCTATTGGCGTTTTGCTTTTACTATCGTTTAATTAACAACCCGGACCGGGAAAAACCCGCGCCTGATATTCCCCAGGTCAAGGTACACAATTTATATAGTAATAGAGAGATGGATCGGCAGATTTTCAATGCATAATCAAATAGGGCAATATGAGGTAACAGCGAATTCCTATTATGATGACGACAGAGTGTATTTTTCAGGGGATTTTGGTATATGCTAGGAGATTTATTTTACTATTTACGAATGCTTCTTCCGGTTCGATTTGTTTCAAATTACAATATATGAGAGCCAGAGTTTTCTCTCGTGAAGTTTTACTGCGGTTGCATTCGTTAACATCGACAATAAATAATTGTCTTTTGTTTATTTTATAAGAAATGTTCAAATATTTTTTTAGATGTCGAAAACTTCGAATGAAAATTTGTATTAAATACCAAAATATATCAATAAATATCTTTTACGAGGGTGTATCAAAAATACCACAAATGCTTACCAATAGTAATAAAGACTAATTGTGCAAACAGTACTATAGTCGTATCACTAAATTTAATAAATTAAGAAGTAAAACACACTCTTTAATAATTTAAAACTAGTGTTATGACAGAAAATGGGTTAAGAATATACTACAGTTGATGAACTATAGTGGATTTTTCAAAATAATCAAATTACTTGTGTAGCTAGTATGATATATGATCTCAATTGGGACAGCATAAAAACGAAAACTCGGAGTAAAGTCGGCATCTCCTTTATAGGACATAGGCGGCGGCGGTAGAAATGTAAAAATGCTTTAAACACTAACTTATTATTTTTTAATTGTTAAAGAAAGGGATTTCTATAATACTTTTATTCAATAGAAGTGATTAATGAAAAAATATGTTTATCACATTTGATAAGTAACATAAATGATATACAGGGTGTAATTAGTTTCATGTCATTAAAAAAACTTTTGAGAACTGCTGGAATATTGAGGTAGGTTTAGATCGTCGCGCGTATCTTTGCTTATGATACCCAATATTTGTGTAGATAGCTATAAAATGTCGGCGGTCTTTAGCGATGCAGTAAATAAGATGAAAGACGTCGACGTTTTCTGAGTGTTTGGTAGATCTGATCTGAAGAAAACTATACTCTGACTCTCCCTTGTGCAATATTTTAGTTACTGTGGGTGTTTCGTTATGTACACACGTCCAACCCGCCGTTTGTTGTTTTTGTTATTTTTGAATTTCGGGTTGCTGTGTAGTTATAGTGAAGATTTATTTTATTCACTTTACCGTTCAAGTCGTTAAATTTTTGATTACGTACAGACACAACTTGTTCGTTCTTTTTGTATTCCGTTTTGGATTTTGGACCAAGTTGTTCTTTTATTTTTCTTTATTGACAACGTTAGTTGATAGTTTATTGTTAGTGTTGAACGGAGTACATATGTCCTTAATTCGACGTACCGAACTGTGTATTGATGTAGATGCAGAGATTTTGAATAATTTACTTAGGTGGTAAGCTTTCAACCGAGGACACTCATTTATGTTACAAACGTTAATAAATCACATTTAAATATTCTAAATTATAAACATTAATCCAATATTTTGTTCCAAATTAAAAGACACACATGTAAAGAAATGCTCTGTTTAAACTTCTATGGCCATTATTTGCTTGCAGTTGTTCAAGAAAAGATAACGAATTATTTACCTCTTTATAATTGCCTCAGTTCGGTTGAGGCGGTCCATCAAAGGCGGTCGACGATCCAAGGCCTTTGCACTTTTTTATGACAATTTAAAAGTTGTATAATTGGGAACTACAAGTCCATTGACTAAGAAAAGCAGTGGTTCTCAATTATTTTCTACATTAATATTAAAAAAAAAATGTATATACTTATAAATAGTTAAAATGTTGACCTAGGTCAGTTTTTTTCAAAGTGCCCCTAGAGGGAAAAGTCATAAAGGATTTTTGTTTGTCTAGTGGGTCCCCATTACCAGTTTTTTTTTAATGACATGAAACTGATTACACCCTGTATTAAGGCTACGTATATTGTCTAGTGACCCACCTCTGGTTCTATCTTCTAGCGGCAAAGTTCTGTATCTTAGGAGGGAGTTGCACAGATGGTATTAGGGGCGTAAAGCAGCGACTGTCTTGTATATTAAATGGTAGGCCATGATACTTTGAACTCAGCAGGATTATGATGTTAAGCAAGTAGAAAATTTCTACTATTCTATAAAGTAAAGACTCGGCACCATTTTAAAGGGAGAAATCGTTTACTGGCATCGGTAATTGGTCTCAGTAGCGGAAATAGGTCGACGTTAAATAAACAAATGTCAAAAAAGCTTTATCTATGAACTTTAAATAATCAATATTTCATTCGTCACTATCCGAGTTTTCAGAACCTGAATCGGTATTTACATTAATAATAATTGGATTAATAGATGGTAATATAGAATATTCATTTTCCTTTTTTATCACATGAGATACACACTTCCTCCATATATCGCTTTTGCCTATTTCGTCTACTATAATCTTTATATTCTTTAAGACAGACTAACTTAATTGTGGGGATTGATTATATTGACGTAGTCTTGTTTTACATCAGCCCACACCTTTTCAATGGGGTTGAAAATGCAATAATATGGAGGCAGAAGTAAAATAGTATGATCGCGTGCTTCAAAAATTTTTTCAACGGCATATCGTATCAATCAGTTCTAATAAAGCCTTTTTTGTATTTTTTTCTGGTATTTCCAAGCCTTTACCTTTCATCAATTCAATGATATCGCCTTTTCTTGTGTTGGTGTTCGGAATTTTTGTGTGTTGTCGCGAATGGTATGTCGCATTTTCCATAACAATTACAGAATTTGGTGGGATATTTGGTAATAGCTGTTCCTTTGTCCACTTCTCAAGTAATTCGGCTGTCATATCCTCGTGGTAGTCGGTAGAGGATTGTTTGATATTTTTAGCAGACAACAACAACGCATTTGGAATAAAACCGTTCTTACTTCCGTCATGTAGAATTATAATTCTTTCTCCCCTAGAACATGGAGCACTTAAATTACACTTTTTGGTGTTACGTACCCAACCGTATTGAACTACATTATGGGTGTCAAACCATGTTTCGTCAAGATAAATTATGTCTCTATTTGCATCTCGGTATTCTTTTATTTTACTCAGGTACTCGTATCGATGATCAACAATGCATGTTGATTCCACAACTACCATTCGCTTGTCCAATTTTTTGTACCTAAAACCGCAATCGAGCAAAACGTTTCGCATAAGTATCTAATGACTTATAATAATTATAATCTGGATTGTCGCGTATCTTATTCTTAATCATTTCTAATGTGGACACCTTCTGTTCATTGTAAAAGTCATACACAAATCGACGAATGACATCTTTGGACGCGTTATCAAGTTCTTTAAGTTAATGTCCAACTCTTTTCCGTTTAATATAATGATCAACTATATCCCCGGCTCTGATAACCCTATAAATTTGGTTAATTTACAAATCCTCTTCACAATTTAATTATATGAAGAATCAATATTTTCGCCTTTTAAACACGAGTAAATATTCAAAATAACCCTTTGAGTCCGAACGTGCATGTCTATTTTCAAATTTCGCTTGTGCAGGCTCTGTATCAAAATCATCCGTTTCGTTGTCACTACTATCGAAAGACCTCCAAAATGCCATTTTAAACAATTAATTGCAAAAAATCACTCAAAAACAGTAACAAAACTAATAATTTGTTCAAATATTCACTAGAATTAAGTAATTTATAACGCTGCCTGGCTGTACTGCACTGCCTCGTACAGATCATACGATACAAATACTTCATACGTATTTTTTGTTTTATATATTATGGCATGCAAAAGCTCTGAACAAGGCTGGTGTTGATAAATCAAATTCGCTAAGCATCTAATCCCATCTATATTTCCATGTGACAGGCGGATCAAGTCCACGTGGACTGTAGACGAGGAGTGGTGAAAACAAATCTGTTAAATGTTGTGTTCTCTCATTCAATGTGCAGCTATATGTTGGCAATACCCCTTAACATCCTCTAGTTCCGTGCTGTTCCAATTGAGTTCGTAAATAATATACATTTGTGGCATTTCCAAATTTACGAAGTTTGTTTCTACTCTACTAACCATAGTCAAGATACTTAACGTTGAAGATTTCTCATACCTGCTTCTGCGTTCTTGTTTTATCACCATATTCTAATAATATCCAAATTTCCATTCTTTGGGTAACAGAAAGACTCATTGTTAAATAATAATCAACTTGACAATCAGTGATAAGTAATTAGAATCATCAGTTTGTTAGATGTAGCAAATAAAGAAATTATAATTTTTTTTGATATGTAAAAAGAAACCCTGTCTACTTCTTTCTTTTTGTTGGGTATTTTGCCACCTGCGTATTAGGAAAAACGATACACTTAAATTGAATGTTATAACATGACACATTATTAAATAAGCAGAAAAGTCAGATTTAACAGATATTTGGTACATAGTTAAATAGTTTAGGATACATTTCAAATACATTGTTATGCGTTACACCCCCTTGAAACTGGAGACTGATACGCCCGTGACTAATAGTGACTGGAAACCTGTAGAAAGAGATAGAGTTTTCTAGAGTGTGGTGGGAGAAGATTCTCAATTGTGTTGTGGATGACTCTGGAGGCAATTTCAGAGTATATAAGGCGCGATTCCCGGCGGAAGAAGGAGAAGTTTTACTAAAGTGAAGTTTGGTAGCGATAAGTGAGGTTAAATATCAAGTAAACAAAGTGTAAAAGTTATTTAAAAACATTGTGTAATCAGTAAATTATTAAATAATGGCAAGTGTTAGTAGTTACAGCTGTAGAAAGAGATAGAGTTTTCTAGAGTGTGGTGGGAGAAGATTCTCAATTGTGTTGTGGATGACTCTGGAGGCAATTTCAGAGTATATAAGGCGCGATTCCCGGCGGAAGAAGGAGAAGTTTTACTAAAGTGAAGTTTGGTAGCGATAAGTGAGGTTAAATATCAAGTAAACAAAGTGTAAAAGTTATTTAAAAACATTGTGTAATCAGTAAATTATTAAATAATGGCAAGTGTTAGTAGTTACCGCTTGTTAAAATTATTTAGAACCCACGGATTCATACAGGGTGTTTCCTAAGAGGTGGAAATACGTAACAACATTTTAAAATTTTCAAAATTAATTTTCTTGATGAAAAGTACACAAAATTCAAAAAAATTTATATTGCTGGATAGATAATTAAAAACTCTTTCAAATGAGCTAACACATACACCCTCGTTCCATTAATTTTTTTTAAAGGTGTAGCCGTCACTCCAAGGGGATTGAAGGGGAGGTATAAAATTATGCCCAAAAATGTCATTTTAAAGAATTTTACTAATAAATTGTAAATTATGTAGATAATTGATTTATCCGTTACTTATATGTTACTTAACCACCATATTGAAAGATTTGAATGGCAAGGCTATGTAGAACAGTCAATAAGCAATGGTTTATAAGCAATTGCGGATGTAATAATTAGAAATAAGCTGAGTATTAATAAATAGTGCATTCTGTGAGTCGGATTGCACCGCGAAAGCACTTTTTTTTTTAGCCTAACGAAACTATATTCTCCCTACGTTATCGAGGGTGTTAAACACGATGGCAGTGGTTATATCTCTCTCCGAGGTCACCCTAATCCCCAAACGGCCAAAAACTACCCCAGAAAGGGGTAAACCGCATATCCGCCGTCTTCTGTCTGCCAAACCTGTGTTAGCCCCGTTTTAGAGGACGATGAGCACGATGCTGATGTTCCAGACCCCTCCTCGACCCTCGCCAAACCCTAAAAACGGCCAAAAACGCGGATAAGCCGTCTTCTCTTGACTAATCCCGCGAAAATCACCCGTTTTTGAGAATGCTGAGCACGATGGTATTGTCGAGATAGTTTCTCGAACCTCGCCAACCCCTAAACGGCCAAAAACCTCCCGCGAAACCGCGGATAGGCCATCTCCTATCAGCCAAATTTGTGTTACTCCCCGTTTTCGAGGATACTGAACTCGATGGTGATGTTGGATCTTCTCCACGAGATCAGTCATCTAGGCGTTAACAGTAACCGAGTTCTTATGCCAGTGGACGCAGAGCAGTAATCTTGCACGTGGACCAGCTACAGAAAAAGCGGCGACGCAGGGATGCTGCGCGGGATGATGTGTATCAGATAACATCTGTGTTTCACCTCTTTCGGGGGTAGTATTTGATCATTTGGGGGATTGGTGGGGGTCGAGAAGGGGTCTCGACATCACTATCATACTCAGTATCCTCGAAAACGGGGGGGGGGGGGGGTAACACGGATTTAGCAGAGAGAAGACGGATTATCTGCGTTTTACCCCTTTCGGGGGTGGTTCTTGGCCGTTTGTGGGATTGGTGGGGGTCGATGAGAGAATTCGACACCACCATTGTGCTCAGCTTCCTCGAAAACGGGGATGATACAGATTTGGTTGGTAGGAGACGGCGGATACGCGGTTTACCCTTTTCGGGGGTTTTTGGCCTATTTTACCACCGCCATCGTTTTCAGCATCCCCTAAAACGGGGATGTGACATAGTGTCGTTAGGTTAGGAAAAATTTGTATTTCTGTCCGACTTACAGAATGCACTGAAAGTCCCAAAGTGTATTTTTATTATACATCTTCATCAGTTGAAAACGTAGGCCAATACAAAACTTTTTTGGATTGATCTGTGTACAACACTAGTGTATCCGTATGTATTTTCACACGCTGAAACCGAATCTGAGTTCAGAATTAGTCAATTGGCTAACATTTCAACGTAACTTCAAAAAGCAGTTAAAAAAGTTCAAAATTTTAGAGTTCTATATGGATGTGTCGAGTTTGGACGGTTCAGACGCGCCACCCCCGGGTGACGAGGACGGGGCCATGGAAACCAATTACGGGACATTATCGGGTATTTGACGATTAGGTGAAGGGGATCGACCCATCCTCTCTACTGTTAAGGTGGCTGCACAATAGACTCAACGAACATCATCATAAGCTGCGGAGAATTATACAACGCCGACGACTGAGACTTCGTCGGATCGGCGGTTTCCAAGATTAAGAATGTTATAGTTAGAATTTTAGTACTAACGAGCAACATGAGTAGAGGGAGCTTCTAGGAAACTGCTGGTGTTGATTTTTCAGCTCGTTTAATGGAAATCCCCCCTTAAGTAAAATTAGCACGATACTAATATACAATCTAGACTACTATTAAGATAACATAAGATAAGATAAAATAAGATAAGATAAGATAAGATAAGATAATTTGTACTCTGTTTTAAATTACTGTTCTTTTTTTTTGACTAGTCAGATAAGTTATATGTTTGTAAAGATTTGTGTATGAATAAATCTTACTTTATGTTATTATTTTAGTTTCATCGATTTTCAGTCATATTCAAAATGTATTCAATGCAGTGTCGATAACATTTCTAGTTAATTCATAAAATTTTGTATGTTTAAAATAAAAAGACTGATAGCATAAAAAACAGATCCGAGGGTAATGCTTCCTGTCTCGTACGTTTCATAAACAGCCAATTATTTCTGATGCTCACCGTTTCTTGCAAAAATCGGCCTCTGAATATACCAATTATAACTTTATATTTAGATGCACAAAAGTACCTAATTTAAATTTGTTTAAAAGAACGTAGAAAAACAACATGAATATAGCTTTGGTAACATAAAACTTTTCTTTTTATCCTTTGTCAGTCTCCATCGCTTTCAGCGATATTCCTTTTTATATTGCAGTGTTATTTATAGTGCTGTAAAAGTTAACGTACAAAGGACCTTATAAAATGCTTCCACCGCAGAAACAATGAGTTTAACGCATGGATGCTGCATGTTATAAATGTGAGTGTGGCAAGAATATGGAAGTATATTTTCAAATGAGCAAATATTAGTATATGTTAGACGGTGAATTTCTTTACTAAATTAAGAGTGTCATAATTGAATCATCTCTTAGCTACCAAGTGATTTAAGGTTTAAATTGCAAACATTCATTCTCGCTAGTCACTCTATTTAGTTTGTTTATTTGTCGTTACAGACACAAAATATTTTATATAATATTAGTATAGTAAAAATTTAGTACCTATTCCTACAAATAAAAGTTGGCAAAGGCATCCGACTAGTGTATTCTGTCATCAGTCTTCCTTAACATCTACCGTGTGGGGCATTTAAGTTGACAAACGCGAACAACTTGAAAGTAAAGAATTTTCGGGAAAAATGTTACACAAAATTTCATCATTGAAATGTGGGATCTAATGGCTATATTTTTTTAAAGTTTGGTGGAGGACTTCAAGGTCATCCGAAGATCAACTTTGGTTTTTTATCATGTTACCCCTATTATTTTACAGATTCATGTTCTACTCTATATTCTATAACTTTTGTTTCTATCGTTGTTTTATTTGGTCTCACTCTTTGCGAATAATCAAGCACTAAACTTTCTATCTGGGAAATAAAACATTTTATGGAAAAATAATTTAGGATCTATTGTAAATATTCAATGTATAATAGCAGTAACAATTGAGAATAATGCAAGAAATAAGAGTTATGTTTATCAAGGTAATTGAGTTTTCGTAAACTTCTTGTTTCAGAAATTCCCACAAAAAGATATCTGATGAAGCTAAGTCAGGTGATCGTGCGGCCAGTGTACTGGACCACCTTGTCCAATCCACCGCTCAGACCTATTGTCATGCAGGAAATAGCCAAATCCGGGAAAGAAGCAAATGTTTGTATAAATTAAACACATTCGACCCTAGTCTAGTTAGGAATTAAAAACAATTAAATAATGTCAATGCTTAGAGTAGAATTGTTTAATAATAAAACATTAAAATATATAAACATAACATTAACCGGTATAAAGATCTGCTAAATAAACAAGTATATAAAACGAATAATCAAAACAAACGAGGCTCTTGGTTTCTTGCTATTCATTAATTGAGTTTCGACGTCTTAGTGTCGACAGGCAGTCTTAGTTTGGGGCCCTCATCTTAGGATGTGGGGCCCAGGCCCTTCAGGCAGTTTTAGTGGTTTCCACCCTGGAGATCACAAGTTAAGTTGTATAGTGTAAAGTGACACCTTTTTCTCCCCACTGTGTATATTGGTAAGATCGTTTAAGTCGTTATGTATATTTTTATTATGTTGTTGATTATTTGTATCTGTTTGTTTGTTCGTTATCCCCTAAACGAGTGTTTTAATAAAACCATGTAAATTCTTAAAGTTGCCCTTCTTAACACACACATTTTCCAGAAAACCCAAAGTCGCATAGGGCGTAGGGCCATGGGCTAAGGTCCTAGCCCTTTTCCTTGTGACACTATTTCTGACAGTTAAACTTGACAACAGCAACATCAACACTGACATCAACAATAACATTACAAATAACAATAATTGGGCAAAAACACGTACACAAGAAAGGAAAGTTAGAAGAGTTCCGTTTTATGGACTGATATGCGTTTTCTTGCAAAACGCCTACGTTGCAAAAATTGATTTGCTATAAATAAGAGATCGAAAGTACAACTCTTTAGGAAGAAAATAAGTCCAACTATGTTACGCTACAACATTCCTAAGCTGTAGGAATTAATGATCAAAAAAGTGTCTTTTTAATAGAGATGCACCGACTAGTGGCCGACTAGTCGGTAAAGCCGACTATTCGGCCAATTTTGTAGTCGGCGACTAGTCGGTGACTATTAGGCGACTAGTCGGCGAAAAAATAAAACATACCTTGCTGAATTAAGAGAGCGTTTTTAATAATATTTTAATAAAGTAAAACAACGCATGTGTAAAATGTTGGAACAAAATTAAAAAAAAAAACACTATGTTTCACTACATAGTACATACTACATGATACAAAATAAACAGTAAACATAATCTTGTTACTGGTAACAAACGTTTTTATTTTAGCAAATGCAAAAACAAATATTAAACTTAAAAACCAACTCAGGAACATAGGAACTAGGAACTTATGCTATTATTCATTTTAAATATTATTTTAATCTGAACAAAATAAGAGGGATCAGATACAGTATAGAAAATATTGAAACAAAATAAAAAAAACATTGTTCTATTATATATTAGTAAGTATGTAATGTATTACAGTACATCACATATCACAATTTTATATGATTGCTCATATTTGAGGCATTAGCTGCTTTTCCGTGGCCACCGAGAGAAATTAACGATTGGCATTGATTACACTTCACTTTATTGCCATTGTCTCCTTCAGTTTCATCAAAGAATAACCAAACACGTGACGTTTTTTTAATTGTTTTCGACATATCTATATCTCATAGTTCTGCAGCTAAAATTAAATCCGATACACACAAAAACTAACCTTAAAACAAACGGCAAACCAAACAATGTTCATAGTGAAGTGAAGTAAACAACAAAACAGAAAATATGTGTACGTGACTGTTGATAGGTCCGTCGCGTCGGCTAGCGGCCTGCGACAGGCGACGAGCGATGGCACGCGAAGTTTATCGAAGTCGGCACGCGAAGAAATTGGCCGCGTATTTTGCTGGCATTTAAAAATAGTCGGCTGGGTCGACTAGTCGGCTTTCCGAAAAGCCGATTAGTCGGCTACTGACTAGTCGGTACATCTCTACTTTTTAATAACCTAATGCTTTTTTGCAAAAATTATACAGGTAAGTACTCATTTCCCAAAAAAATCACTCATTCTACACAGCAAAACCAATAATCTATCAAAGTTTATAACGTCAACGTTCGTTATTTTTAAAGTTAAAAATTAAGTATGAAACAGCGTTTTCGCATATTGTTAAAAAACGAGTTAACCGATTCTAATGCAATTGAGCTCATTTTGTAGATATCTTTAATACCTACAACTTCTTCCGCGGATGTATATTCTTAAAATCTAAAGATAAATTTATACTACATTTTTATTTATATATTGCTTAGTTAAAAGTGAATGATTTATTATTTGTTTGCTTATAGTAATGAAACATATTCTTTATAGGATTTTGCAAACAGCGAAAAAAAACTATCTATGAGAGCTAAAAGAAAAACTATATGTAAAAAATATTAATGAAATCTTTGCATTCTTTCGATAACCTGACTTCTGGTTATGCTAGTAAATAAAAAATCCTAAACTAAATTTGTCCAATTTCTTATGTGACATTCTCATTATAACACTAGCATCCAACATAGTCAAAGCACAAAGCCAATCATAACGATGGTTCATGCAAAACCAAGGCAATATCAATGAATAAGTATGAAATATCGTTATGGGTGGCCTTGTGCCTTTCTGATGAGCTCAGAATAAGGGCGAGAAACGTTTCAAAGGCATTTCCAAGAACTGAATGAGAAATTTTATGAAAATGTAATCCATTAGAACGAAAAATTTTTAAAACAAGCTAGGTAAATGAATTTTATTTTAGGCCTTTGTTTTCATTTCTAACTGAATCTTGATACCGTAGGGGGTCAAGTAGAGACTAGTTTATTTGCTTAGCCGTACTATGTACAGAACTTACTTCGAAGGGATCTTCCACAAAGGTTACAATTTTATCAATTCGTTCTAAAGAAACACAACAGGGATCGAAATTTTGTTAAGAACATTTCATATACCGATGAAGCATCTTTTACTAGCCAAGGCGTTTTTAACTGGAGAAATACCCATTACTGGAAAATTCTCATGCCGTTAAAGAAAGGCATTTTCAGCACGAATTTAAGAATAACGTTTGGTGTGGTATCATCGGCGATCAGTTATTGTGACCATTTGTCCTTCCTCCAAATTTAAATGGACAGTTTTATCTGTCTTTTCTTCAAAATACTCTTGCTGATATATTACATGCTTTCATGCTAGACATACGGAACAGAATGTGGTTTATGCAAGATGGAGCTCCCCCTCATTTCTCCATTGAAGTCAGGAATTATCTTGATGAGACTTTCCCACGCAGATGAATCAGTCGAGGAAGTGAGTTTGCTTGGCCACCAAGGAGTCCTGATTATAATCCTTTGGATTAATATGTGTGAGGACATATGAAGTCCTTAGTCTATGCAAATACTATCAATTCAAGAGAAGAACTGTGGACAAAATATAAAACGCAGCCAATTTTATTAGGAGAGGAAATTTAATTTTTCAATGTAAGAAAATCTTTTATGAAAATAATTAGAAAAGGCATAGATAATAGGTGGAGACCACATCGAAAATTTACTTTAGGTTGCAGCAATGGGGTTTTTGCATGGGGGGAAAGTTTATACAATAAATAATAATGTCATTAACTTTTATGTTACTTTTTGGTCTTCTAATAAGATTAGATCCTAATTTTACACATTTTTTTTATTTATGTATTTATCTCAATACCATGAAAATACTACATTAGTTCATAAGAAAGTGAGAAAGAGTTTACGCTGTTATTACGATTTTGTTCTTTCTTATGCTTTATACTTTTCTCAATAAATACACTTTGTTTCATTAAATTTGAATTTGTCTGTCAAAAAATTATTTAAATATTTAACGGCAATTTCCTCGAAAACGGTTAGAGTTTTCAAGTTCTACCAAGTGTACCTTTTATACGTGGAAATGACGCCCTCATCAGATTTTCTGATCAGAAGTACCACAACGTTTCGTCAGAAAAATATATGAAAGAAATTCATCATCAGATACAGGTCCTGCAGCGCCCTCTGTGATCTAACGTGATGTAATATATAAATTATTATTTCTCAGAAGAAAGAAAAGTTCCACTAATAAATTTGACAAAGATCAGTTAAGAGGCTTTTGAGTTATCCCAAAGAACGAACAAATAATTTGAATTTTAACACCCTGTATCTTTTTCCACAACAACATTTTATTAAAGTATATTTGGTTATATCCTCATATTTTGGGCCAAAGAATCTACCCCTGCACTATAGCCTATTATTAGTGGTCCATATAGGATAGATTCCTTGCTTTACTTATTTTCTCATATTTACTTCTTTTTACCCCTAACCCTACAGAGGAATAAGCTCAAAATATAATGTACCCAGTTTCAAGTTAACGGATTAAACATTTCCACAGAAAACGTGCGCACAAAAAAGTTACAGACCGACTGACAGACCTATAGATAGAAAATTTATTTTCAGTTAAATTTAAAATCTCAACGTTTCATGATATTTTAAACCTATTTCAACAAAGTAAAATATTGAAACTTTTCTTACTTTCACTTTACTACGTGAATGAGGAAGTCAAAGTAATAAATAAATAATCATAAACATTATATCCAGTAGCTCAGGAGAAGAGCTAAAATAAAAGTATTAATTAATTTTAAAGAGAAATCCCGACTTTGAACTTATAAAGGAACTAGAGGAAAAATTAATACTGTCAGAAGCATTATGAATAAATGAAATAAAGCACGCTTCTATGACGGCAACTGATAGCAAAAGACCGTTCTCTATACATAAATACATATTTTATCCTCGTCGACACAGTTTGAACAAGGAAAATTTGAAAAAAATAATTACAATATTTCTCGCGTGAAGAGACAATTCATTTTTTTGTCGAAAGTAATTTAAAAAAATATAATGATAATGTACAAATACTATTTGTTCGTTCAACAAATGTTTATAGATTTTACGTGTCTTTCTGCTCTACCAATGGTCACCAAAGGACTCCGCAATAATCTTATATAAATTGGGTTTCGGCTAAATTTGCTCATATTGCAGAAATCTGTAGTCCTTGGTATTCTGATCAAAAGTTCTCACATGCACATGGTCGGAAAATGGACAGTTCTCCAGATATCGGGGGTTACAAAGTCGACATTCCACCCCCGATAGTGTCCTTTCTGATCATTGGACGCCTTTCCATAATTTAAAAAAATTACATTAACGATTGCTGAATCTCTTCGTTTAAATATTGGAATAGATTCAGAAAGTTTGAAATTAGTTGGTAATTTCTCTGCAGCATTTGATTCGTTTTAAATTTCCTTAATATATACAATGAGCGAATTAATAGTTGTAGCTTACCACTTTAACGGATATATTGCCGACAAATTTAATTGTTTTTACATTTAAAATAATTTGAAAATTATAAAAGGCGCTTTTAAACAAACAAGTGTTCAAAAAAAATTAAATTAGACTGACACGATGTTAATTGAAATAAATGAAATGTCTTGTTTCAAACTTGTGTGTTTTGAAGTTCCTCCTTGATGGTATTTTAATTAAGTATGAAGGAACAACCACAAGATTCATTTTTGCTGGTATGTCTATTCCCACTAACTCCATAATATATCTTTATAAAATTTAATGTAAAGCAGTTTTATCACAGATGAAAAATATGCATTTTTCCATATTTTGTAGGGTTAAAACGTTGGACACGTTCGGCGCTCTCTGAAGTATTGAAAATAATATAAAACCAAGCCAGCGCTGACTTCATGTTAATGAAAAGTTGCAGGGATAAAGGCTCCTGAATATATAAAATTTAATTAACCACCGCACTAGTTAACAGTTGTTCGTTATTTTGCTTTTTCCACCTTATGAATAAATATTAAAATGGCTTTGATTTATAGCCGTTTTATGCTCAATTTTAGAGCTATTTATTTATTCCCTTTGGGTACCTTATTCAACGTAAAACAGGACTATATTACTTGACAGGACGAATTTTACTAAAATTACTTCGTGTTTTTAATTCAATTTCCGTTTTAGGCTTAATCCTGGTTTTCTGACTTAATGAATCTAATTCCACGGTTTCGGTCTTCGCCGTACAGTTTTTAAGCATTATTCATAATGAATTATTAATAATATACGCGACATTAACTTATTGCGAAAAGCATTAGTTTCTGTTTTAGCATAACTGCTTATATTAAATTAATCCTGGGATTGGAATCTGACCATGTGAACGCGGTAGAGCAATAGACTAGACCAATAGGGTGTTTCTACAAGTTTAGGTGAATGGAAAACGTGTTTTACTTCCCTCGCATACCGAAGGGAAGTATTCCAGAAAAAATCACCCTACAAGATTTTTTCGGATTCTGACGTTTCAGATCACGGAGATTACGAAAATATAGGTTTTTCAATTCCGTCAGTCCGTCCGTCTGTCTGTCTGTTGGTGCATTTACTAAAAAACTACTTGACGGAGTGCAGTCAAATTTGGTAGGTAGTTGACACTACCGTCAGCGAAGAAATGGTAGAACTTTCGCTGGAAAATATACAGGGTGGATCGTCTAAAGGGAATAAATCATGTAAAAATTTTTTTTTTCTCAAATTTAAAATTTCCACGTTAAATCTATTTCAGAAAAAAAAAATTGAAAATTTTTTTCACCAACATTTTAGAAAAATATTTTACCACGAACAAATTTTTTTGTTTTTGTTTAAATCTAAAATTTCCATGTTTCATTCTAAACCTATTTAAAAAAAACATTTTTTTAAAATTTTTTACCACTGGGATAAATGGAAGCATTTTTTTTTGTTCAAATTTAAAATTTTCACGGTTCCATGGCATTCTAAACCTATTCAAACAAATTAAAAAAAAAAAATGAAAAATTAGAAAATTAAAAATTTTTTTTTAATCTATCACTACTTACTATAAAATAGATGAAAAATTGTTTTTGCTCAAATTTAAAATTTCCACGATTCATGACACGCTAAACCTATTTCAGAAAAAAAAATTGAAAAATTTCTTACCACTAAAATAGATGATTTTTTTTCATTGTTCAAATTTAAAATGTCTGTTTCATGGCATTTTAAACCTATTTCAAAAAAAAAAAAATGAAATTTTTTTTACCAACATTTTTGAAACATTTTTTACCACTAAAACAGATGGATTTTTTTTCTTTGTTCAAATTTTAAATTTTCACGTTTTATAGCGTTCTAAACCTATTTAAAAAAATGTTTAGAAATTTTTTTACCATTTCAAAAAAAAAAAAAATTTACCACTAAAATAGATGAAAACTTTTTTCTTTGTTCAAATTTAAAATTTCCACGTTTCCATGGCATTCTAAACCTATTCAAACAAATTTAAAGCAATTTTGAAAAATTTTAAAACATTTTTGAATTTTTTAAAAATCTATTTATCCATTACTTACTACAAAATAGATTTATAGCCGTTTTTTTGCTCAAATTTAAAATTTCCACGTTTCATGGCATTCTGAACCTATTTAAAAAAAAATGCCACTTCTATAGAATAGAGGGAAACTCTCCCTTTTACTCAAATTTATAATTTCCACGTTTCATGACATTCTAAATATATTTCAGAAGAAACAATTTGAAAAATTAAAAAAGAATGAAATTTTCTAACCACCACTATACTTCCAGTCCACTACGCGAATGTGGAATTGAAAATGTGACAGATGGCTATAGATAGATAGATAGATAGATAGATAGATCTTTATTGGTCATATAAACACAAATTATGCTTTGACACGTCAAATGAAAATAAAAAAATAGCAAGAAACCAACAAAAAAAGTGGTTGTCTTAGATAAAAAAAATTATACAATAAACAAAACAAATAAATAACACATAGAGTAAATAACAATAACAATATAGCACATAGAATAACGAACAAATAATCATGATCATACAAGAACAGAACAGAACATAACCTTATTCATGTATACAATAAAATTTTACAAAGAAATTTATGTTTACATTCGTCATACAAGTAGGTAATTTATGTACTGGAAAGCGATGTAAGAATATTGTATATGACAAAGATCACATTGGATCTATAACAGAAGTACAGAGCAACTAGAACACATGATTTCACCTATCATTATAGGTGTATGTCAAGTAAACACTTAAGAGATAGGAAACATATATAAAAAAATTGGCAATTTAAAGGTATCGTATGTATCTCCCTAGACAGTTAAAACATTTCATAGAGAATCAAAATAATCAAAGTATTCATCATGTGTGTAAAAGCAGTTTTGTAAGAGAATATTCTTAATCTTATATTTAAATTTATTTATGCTCATTTCAGGCTTTTTTAAGGCATCAGGTAATACGTTAAAAAATCTATAAGCCGAGTATAAGTAGGTATGTTGTGATGTTGATAACCTAAATCTGGGTAGTCTTAAATTTGCTTTTATCCTAGTGTCATGGCAGTGTATGTCCTTCTGCTTGGTCACTTTGTTCTCGTCATTTAGCTTTTTTATATAGCAAAGGCATTCATAAATAAAACAAGATGGTAGGGGTAGTATATTCAGATTCTTATAAATTGGTTTGCAATGGTCATCATATTTAGCTTGTGCCATAATTCTAACAGCTTTTTTTGTAGCTTAAAAATTTTTATTGAATGACTTGATCCCCCCCATAGAATTATTCCATACGTCATTATGCTGTGAAAAATAGCAAAGTAAGCAATTCTTAAACAGTCCAAAGTAGTTTTGGAACTAAGTTGTCTTATTATGTATATGCTAGTCGATAGTCGTTTGGATAGCTGTTCAATGTGTGATTGAAAATTCAAAACGGTGTCTAAGTACACTCCAAGAAGTTTTACTGGTTTGTTGTTGGTTGGTTGGTTTTTTGTTGAAAAATTTAAAGTATTAGTCTTATCTTTATTTATGGTAAGATAATTGCTTTCCGACCAGTCTACTATTAAGGTATTCGACTCTGTGATGTTTTGGTGTAGATTTTGGGATAATTCGTTACTAAATATAAATGTGGCATCATCAGCATACAATATTGGAACCACTTCGGAAGCTAAATTAGAAGACATATCGTTTATATAAATAATAAATAACACCGGGCCAATGACAGATCCCTGTGGCACCCCATATTCGACTCTAGAGAATTGTGATACGGTATCATTAAACTTGACACATTGTTGGCGGTTACTGAGATACGATGCGAATAAATTTAAGGCGTTTCCTCTAATACCATAGTATTCTAATTTTTGCACAAGCACCTCATGGTTAACAGTATCAAAAGCCTTAGACATGTCATAAAATTTAGCAGTACAAAGTTTGCGGTCTTCAAAAGCTTCTATAACAAATTCATACATTTCACAGATCGCAGCAATAGTAGACCTTTTCGGTCTGTACCCAAATTGGGCCTCAGTTAGTAAATTGTTCTTCTCAAAAAATTCTAATAATCTGTTTTTTAGAATAATTTCAAATATCTTAGAAATAATCGGGATTATTGATATAGGCCTATAGCTATCAGTATTATCAAAGCTACCTTTTTTATGCACAGGAGTGACTTGTGATTTTTTAAGAATATCCGGATAAATTCCCCATTCAATGCATAAGTTTATTAAGTGAGCAATAGGCTTAGCAAGAACATCACTAACTAATTTCAGAACTTCGCTATTCAGATTAAAGACATCTTTAGCTTTGCTATTTTTCAGTTCAGATATGACTTTTTTAATTTCTAAGTCACACACTGGAGACAGGTAGAAATATTTATTTACTTTCGGCACTTTATTTAAAAAGTCTGTAAACTTTTTTTCATCAACTTTATCAAATTTACCCATTAAATTATTTATGACCTCTAAGAAATATTCCGAAAATTCATTTGCTGTCAAATTAGATGCTTCAATTTTTTTTTTATTTTCTCTGTTTTTGTTAATTATTTCCCATGCAGCTTTTTGTTTATTACAGGACATTAGAATTTTTTCATTATTTGCCTTTAGTTTAGCTTGTTTAATTTCATTTTTATAATCCTTTTTTAGTATATTATACACTTGCATATCATTTTTATTTTTAGTTGAGCAAGCAATTATGTGAACAGCTTCTAATGTATTTTATAATTTCTGTATGTTGATATCAAAGACAAAATTATTTTTTTCAAAGCTGGATTTTTTTATTAACTTCTCTTCAAAACATTGATTGTAAGAAGAATATATTATTTGAATAAGAAAGTTCGCACAGTCATTGGGATTTTCTTTCTCATAGAAGCAGTTCCAATTTATGTCTCTTATACATTCAGCAAACTTTTTTTTCTATTTTCTGTCATTGGTCTGCACAGAATATAGTTATTTTTTATTTTAGTAGATATATTAATAGCAAAACATATTCCTTTGTGATCTGACATATGAGGTTCGACTACTCTCGTAGCTATATTATCACAGCTCAAATTTGTAAACAAATTATCTATTTTTGAAGCACTCGTATTAGTTATTCTAGTATTCTCAAAAATGTTTTCTTCTAAGTTATAAGACAAAAATATGTTTTTACATTCATTCACATCAACGTTGTCAAGGAAGTTAAAATTTAAGTTGAAGTCTCCAACAACAACTATTTGTTTATTTGTAGGTATAGTCGCAATTACATTATCAAGAGCTCTAAAATAGACATCTGTATCTCCTGTGGGTGACCTATATGTACATACTAAATAGATATTTTCTTTGATTAACTCTATATATAATATTTGGCATATGCACCTATTGTACATTTATTGAATAATGTACAGGGCGGTCATCCCAAGAAATAATTCAGTCATGGTGGACATTTATAAAGGTATTTGCGCAAGCCTTCCATATTTGGCACCTGTTATTTAGTATTGAATTTTTGCTGTTGGATAATCACTCTGTATATTTTTGTGACCAAAACTTATCAGGTTTTCTTTGTAATAATATATGTAATAACTATATTCCGATAATTACTTTCAATGTCAATTCGTAATTATGAATTTTTTAGAGTGACCGCCATGCACAAATAAAGAGGGAAGTTCCGTGTAAATACCTTTACCGATTTTTTAAATTTTTCTCAAACACGCAGCAAAACCAGTAAAAAAATGAAAAGAAATTCGAATTCTTAATACGACTCTAATTTAACAACACTATTTGATTTGATTTTGAGTTCAGAAGGTAATAGATTCGCCCCAATCCCATTATTTTAAGCACATTGAATTCTGGGTCGCTTTTCTTGAGCTTGAGGGAGTAGAATTAGTAAGAGAAAATAATATTTCTCTACCCCCTTATATATATGTATGTATTGCTGAATTTATTTTCACCAGCCAGACAGACGAAAACACTTCTTACTAATTTCCTTAACTTTAGTGAGAGAAAATAGAGGAAAAACAGAAAAAGAAGAAGACAAGGAAGGTAAATAAATCTATTTTTAGGCCTTTGTTCTCATTTTTAACTGAATCTTTAAACCGTAGGGGGTCATGTAGATACTAGTTTAATATGCTTACCCGCAGGGGACTATGTTGGATGCTAGTGTTACAATGAGAATGTCAAATAAGAAATTGTACAAATGTATTTGAGCATTTTGATTTGCTAGCATAACCAGAAGTCAGGTTATCGAAGGAATGCAATGCAGATTTCATTAATAATTTTCGCATATAGTTTTTCTTTTAGTTCTCAGAGATAGTTTTTTTCCGCTGTTTGCAAAATCCTATAAAGAATATGTTTCATTACGAAGGGTTGGGGGGTAAATAAGTAAAGCAAGCTGGTAAGAGTACAGAAACTTGAAATTCGGTGCATGAACTAGAAGCCAAGGCCTCAGATTTTTTTATAATATTTTTCTACCCCCCACATTATTAAAGGGGTTGATAAAATAAAAATAAGATATTTACTTGAAATTTGGTACAGGTATGTATTAAAACGACATCTGGAACTAGATTATATTTGGCGATGATTCCGTTGAAAGGTTGGGGGTTAAATAGGGGTAAAAAAGGGAAAATAAGTAAAGCAAGCTGGTAAGAGTACAGAAACTTGATATTCGGTATAGTCAAGGCCTCAGATTTTCTTATAATATTTTTCAACCTCCCACCACACCCCTACTCCATTATTAAAGGGATTGACAAAATAAAATTGAGATATTTACTTAACTTTTGGTACATGTGTGAATTCTAACGACAACTGGAACTAGATTATATTTTGAGTTGATACCGTTGAAGGGTTGGGGGTTAAATATGGGTAAATAGGGGAAAATAACTTAAGCAAGCTGTTACGAGTACAGAAATTTGGGATTTCGTGTATATACTAGAAGCTAAGGCCTAAGGATTTTTTCAATAATAATTTTCAAGATGATTCCGTTGAAGGGGTGGGAGGTGGTAGGTTGAGAGTAGGGAAAAATAAGAAGAGTAAGCTAGAAACTTAATTTTAACGTATATGGTAGAAACCAACGCCTCAAACTTTTCTATGACATTTGCCTCAATTATTATTAAAATTCTATGACCAATAATATCCACATACTATACTGAAAATATATTCAAGATGTTTCCTTTAAAGTGACTTTGACGAAAAATCTGGATGTGGAAGTAGTGATTCCTCGGATGCAGTCTCGTGGGGTGTGTTCCTGTGTTTTTACCCGACTACCGCAAAGTCGAAAAGGAAGGGTTGTGATTTTGGTAGTCGTACACATACATAATGTGTGCTACTCTGAATTATTCACGGTATATCCAGGATACGGTGTTCTTTTTAGCACTGGTATTTTCAATAAAAACTTTGTGACTACGACCAGTCAGATAAGAAATGATAAAATTTGCAGATATGTCAGAAAAACCAAAATTGTGCAACTTTGCACGTAAAAGTCTATGATTTAATTTATCGAAGGCTTTTGTGATATCAGGCAGATCTAAAGCTGTAGATTTCTTGTAATCTAGGGCTCTAAATATATTGTCAGTCATATTTACTAAGGCAGAAGCTGCACTATGACACTTTCGGAAATCTGACCGCTATAGACCGATAATATTTTAGAAACAAATGAATTAATATATTACTAGTAAACACTAGTAACTATTCAAACTTTTGCAAAATACTTGTCACAGATAAGTTTAAAACAAATATCCTTCTTATACAATTATAAGAAAGAAAATATGGCCATTATGAACCCCAGTATGAACAGTACAACTTTTATTTTCTCTCTTATAATGGTATAAGAAAAGATATGTTTTAAACTTATTTGTGATAAGTATTTTGTAAAACATATTCTTCATAGGATTTTGCAAACGGTGGAAAGAAAAGCTATCTATCCACTGTATGCAAAATCCTATAAAGAATATGTTTCATTACTATAAGCAAACAAATAATAAATAATTCACTTTTAAATATTTTGTAAAAGTTTAAATAATTACTAGTGTTTACTGGTAATATTATTATTTATTCATTTGTTTATATTGTTATAGAGCTTTTACAGTTCCAGGAAGTTGCATTTGCATATAATTGTATTGAATAATGTTTTGTTCTTTGACATAATAATTTAATTGCCGGTGTACAATTTTCTCAAGCATTTTTAATAGAAGAGTTAAAATGCTTACTGGACGCAATCAGATATATTTTGAGGATTATTAACATTTGGTAAAGGACTAACTAGTGCCTCTTTCTAGTATCTCTTTAGGGACAAAATTAAATATTAAACTATTTACATAAATACATGCGAAATTTAATACCCAATATAATATGTAAAGTTGAATCCAGATTTATATAATTATTCTGCTGTTCCAGGCAAGGCATACCTCTATTTCACCTTCCCTATTATAAAACTAAACGCGGAACTAATGCATACCTTTAGAGTAATCCCTGAGTCCCTTCCTGACAAAAATCGCCTGGCCGTCTTCTCGTTTCCACGTTATCCTAGGGGTGGGGTGACCCGCAGCCTTGCACAACAGGGTGGCATTGTCACCCTCTGATATCGACATATCACCGCTGGTGTCTTCGTTTAAGATGTCCGGGGGGACTGAAAAGAAAACGAAATAGTTTTAGCCAAATAGAATAAGAGTGAAATAAAAGAGATAAAAGACAAGTTTTCAAAAAATTGCAGATGTATGACAATTCAGCGTATCGGCTTGTGTTATTTTCGGTAAAATTAAATATGTTACTAGGAATGAGAATTTTCGTTGTTATGTCCTACGAAATTGTAGGTACAAAAACTCACACTAATGTGAAATATCATGGGATATACAGCAAGTTTTTCAAAACTGTGATAGTCAATTAATACATATACAGGGCGCCGTAGAACTATGGGGCAATATTCGAGGGCGGGAATATAGTTTGAGTTAAAATAATACAAGAACTACAAATAATTTTTTTTTTTTAGGGCGCCTCGCCCCCTTCCGGGGCCATTCAGTCTTAAAAATTTAATTTTGAAAAGTTATTTGCTGAAAATTTAAGTCTCTTTGATTTAGAAATTTTGAGCCATTCGTATCTTGTTTAGGGAGTCAGGGGTGGAACACCCTTAATGCTTTTACTCCTAAATTTTGACATAATTTTTTTTAAATTGCAGTGACCTTTTTGAATTCTCTAAACGGTTTTCTAAAAAAAGTTACTCTTGATTTTTATTAATAAAGCAAACCACTTCTAAGAAAATATGCGGACACACGCTTCTTTTCGACTAACAGACAGGCATATCTGAGCTCAGCTACCATTGCAATTAGAAAATTTAGATATGTTTGGAACTATAAAAAATTTACGTGGAAAATAGTTTCATAATTTATGCATTATATGCGTAAGTAAATAATGCTATTTTTTTAATATCAGATATACAAAATCTGGAATACACATACGTGTAGGTACTTGATCTATATATTTTGTTATTTTTAAAATAACAGATTTTTGTAGAAAATAACGGTCAAAAACTTGGATTAATGTAAAATAAACAATAAAGAGACAGCAAACCGACTAAACCCGATTACCTAGGAGGCAACATCATACTGACGCATGTGTTCTTACAAGGTTCTAAAGACTATCACAATGATGATTTAACTGTTTTATTCTTTCGAGCAAAACAATATGGAAATATTTTTAGTAGCGAAATTTACGATTTTAAAAGTGTACCAATGAAATGCAATATATAGTGGGGGGGCCATACAACAAAAACCATAAGAAAACTGCAAATTGTGATAAGAACATGCCCTTTGGTGAGAATGTAGATTAAGGTTAGGCAATAAAAATCCTCAATGAAAGTGTGGAATAACTTAACACCAGTTGACTCTGCTGAATTAACTGTTGCATTAACTTGCTTGTGTACAATAACCCTGCTATTAATGACAATAAGGTCATCTTTTTCCAAAAATGGGTTTCCTAGCTCTTTGAATGTGCTGTAAAGTGCTCGTACCTTAGCAACATATTTGACTTGAAATGATTGGTACTGCTCATGATGGAGTCGATTGTTTTCTCCAGATTTTAGCTTAATGCCACTCTCAAACGGTTGTATTAACCGACTTATTTCTGGAGCAGAAACCATCCAACGCCAAGTGCCGAAGAAAAGTGTAGCAAAAACAAAATACGGGTAGCCACATTTCGGATTATAACAACTTTGGGCAATGCCTCCCCATCTTATTTTCATTTTCTGACCATAACCTAAATTCTTACCAAAAGGCTTATTCTTATCACAATTTGCAGTTTTTACATACGTAGCTCCCCCACTAATACCGTTCCTTGTTGTCCCTGTCCCCGTATTTGCGATTAATCGATCACTATTTAACTTGTGAGTCAACACACATTCGTAATATTTATTAACGCATGTGGGAATTGTTACTTCTGTAGAGGTCTTTCTTTGCTTCGTTACATATTCCCAACAATTCCCATCTCTAGATTTGTTCGGACTACTTTTCGTCGATTATTCTTGCCATATTTGCTGTCCTATTCCATTTCATTTGAGTTAGTGTCATCACAAGTTTCTCTGGAATTTCTTTAGGATTGCATCTCTCAATGTCAAGCCTAGCATGGAAATACTCTGTATTGATTTCTTTACCAGCATGAGAGTTTCCGCTCCGTCGATGGTAATACATATTGGTTGTTATACTTTTCTTGTAAGACTTACAGAAACGTTAGATTTTAAAGTAGGCAAAAGCTGCCTAGTTTAAACTAGTTTCCCTATTTATTTCGCGCGAGATCGACTTGAATAACATATGCTGATATATTACCATTTTAAACAAAGTTTGTCGCGAATGTTTTAGAAAAATGTAACTTCAGTTCGACTTGATAGAAAGAGATTTACAACCGTCGTAGCATTTCGTACTGTATACGCAATTATAATTATGTGGCATTTCCATTAAGAGATTGTGCAACAATTTTTGTTAAGCCGGCCAGGATTGTATTTAATTTTACACTAACATCATGTGACTTTTCTCGGTTGTAAAAAGAATCCAAAATATGTCCTGTATATGGAAAGGAGGCACAGATAAAATAAATAAGTACAGACCAATTTTAATTATTTGTAATTTTTGCAATGTTTTTTAAATCACTCTTCATATAGAAAATTTGATAACTGCATCAGCCTGAATTTATAACTGAGCTCTCTATTACTTCGAGCCTCATGGAAATCACAGTTATTACAGGTTATCTCAGAATTATGATGTCCATGAAGGAACACAGATGTATTGTCACCAAACAAAATATTGTTTAATAAACTTCCATCCTCATCTGCTTTTTCCTTCATAGATTTAGAAACTGAAGAGTCTACTGATTATCAAAAAAAATTTCTTGGGTTTACGAATTTTTCTTTCTTCTTAATTGTCTTATTTGTATTCACGTCCTGGCAGAGTTTAGCTATAGCTATTCCACTACTCAACCAAGATCCGTATACATTGACATCAACACAACAACCATTCCTCTAGACATTTGGCACTCAACAACGGTTTAGGCCACTGCTACCGTGTCTGTAACACATTAAAAACGTCACTAAGAATGCACACCCTGTCCAGGATTCGAACCCGCAACTCTGTGGTCGCAAACCCATTTTCCATTTAAATTTAAACATATTTTATTTTATTTAACTAACTTTAAAATTCAAACTGGTACTTTATTTACCTCATTTATATTCATTTTTTACAATACAATATAAAGATCTTCTGCCCGTTACATGTACATTACGTCCATACATGAAACAGAATGTCGGTGGTAGGCCGATATAAAAACCCTATTTGTTAAAATATCATAGCAACCAAACAACGTCAATGTAAAAGTGAATTCTACGTTTTATGTTACACTTATTTGTCTATCAAGATAATAAAAATGAATAAAATTATTTCTCTTATGTTTCAAATATATAGGGAAATCAAAACTAAAACCCCGCTGCAGATAATAGGGTGTGTGCACTTTTTTTTAGGTCGAAAAATATAAAATACTCACAGTATATAGCTATAGTATACAGTTGAAACAATTTTTCGGCAAAAAATGTTTTTAAATAATTTTAAAAGAAATGTAGATTCAAAAAAGACTAATAACTTTTTAAATTGAATTTTCTCCTTTTTTTTTCAAATTGAACACCCTCTATATTTTTCAACGATGTGATGTAGAAATGAAAAACGAACATTTCTTGTAAGTACTTATGGCTAATTGCAACCAGTTTCGTTTCATTGAGCAATAATTACAAAATTCAAAAATAATCTTAAAAAATTAGGTTTCTTTAATAACTCAGTAGAAAACATTATAATAAGTGTTCCACATGTTGCCTATTTTTATTGACACACATGCGCTTTTGAAATGAGTTTACCACTGTTCCTGTGTGATAGATCTAAAGCCAGTTATTATTTTTTGCTTCATATTTTCTACTGTTGTTGGTGTGTCTCTATAAACAGTTTCTTTCACGTATACCCATAAAAAGTAATCAATTTTTGTAAGATCTGGGGACCCAGCAGGCCATTTAGTGGGTCCATTTCTTCCAATTCATTGATGAGGTTAGGCATTATTTAAGTGCTCTCTAACTGCATTTAAATAATGTGGTGAAGCACCATTTTGCTGAAACCACACCCTATTTCGAATTCTTTCAGGGAGATGTACCAATAATTGTGGCAGATGGTTTTCCAAAAAATGAAGATATATAGCTCCAGTCAATGTACCATCAAGGAAATGTGACCCTATTATATATTCCCCAATAATTCCTCCCCAAACGTTTATAAACCATCTGTGTTGGTTATCAACTTGCATAAAAAAGTGAGGATTTTCCGAAGCATAATAATGGAAATTGTGCCTATTAATAAATTCATTTTTATAAAAAGTTGCCTCATCAGTGAATAAAACATTATTAAAGTAGTTGACATCATCTTGCATTTTACCTCTGGCCCAATTACAAAATCGTAGGCCCTTTTGAAAATCGTCATCAGACAGTCGACTTATTCTTACTAATCTCACTTCTCTTTGACTAACATGGAAATTCTCAACCGTTGCCAACACCACAGAAAACTAATTTTCTTCGTTCACAACACGTTTTATTCTTTAATTTTTTTTATATTCGACAATTTCAGTTTCCAGAAATCTATCGAGAAGGTCTTGGAAGCTGCTAAAATCAGGAATCCTTCTTTCAGGATAACGTTGGTGATAAATTCTATTGGCAAGTAAACAATTTTTGTCTGGACTTGCTCAAAACACGAGTCATGTCTACGCTTTATTAAAATTCATATTGTAAAATTCCAAATATTTTAAATTCAGCACAAGTTCAAGACCTTTAGGGCGAGTTGTATAAAAATGACATTACCGATCGGTTAACTAACCGGAGGTAAAATTTAACTGACTTAACTGATTTAATGATTTTAGCAATTTCTGATACTTGAAACTTTCTTGCCTTTGAGGTTATAATTCAACAGTTACCTCACTTTAACCGCCTATTTTCAGGCAGTTAAGAAATTGAACTTGAACGCGGGCAGTTAATGCTAACCCATTGTTGTACAACGCGAATTTGACTAACCACTCTGGTTAAGCCTTAACTATGCTTGATACAATCCGCCCTTAGTGTTAAATTATCTTTTTCGCTGCAAAGCTATGACGTACGTAAAAACAGGCGAATATTGCGGCCACTCTTCCTAAAATAAAAGAGACGTTACTCATTTAAAAATATAATGAAATTCCATGAACTTCATAATAAATATAAATGAAATTATTAATATTAATAATAACAGTAATAAAATAGAAAATTAAACTGAATAATTAGATGCGTATACACGAAATTACCTAACACAATTATAACTAATTCAGTCATGCCGTTGTCTCTCCACCAATTTAAACTCAAAGGCTTTCAAGTTCATAACAAATTTAACTTTACATATTCCATTTGACGATTTCATCGCTACAAGCAGAGAAACTGTGAAGGTAACTAATTGGTTCTCTACGATGGAAATACAGATATCTCATTAAATTGTAGTTTAGAGATCCCGGACACAATAAACTACTAAACTAGCATTGGCATCAGCTCTGATAGAAATTTGTTAATCACAAATCCAAATCACACAAACAGTTGTTTTCATTAGCTCTCTGTTTGCCTCCTCTAGTTCTAGATTTCTGACAATGTGTCTCAGATAATCTCAGTGCAAAGAAAGTGAGAAGAAATAAACCTGTAATTATTGCAATCGAACGTTAGGCCTGTAATTCTTTTCATTATTTATTATTTTGTCCAGTTATATATATAGCTTTGTTTCCTTTGAAAAACACTGTTATTAATAATTTGGGACTTCCTGCCACATGTATTTTTTTTATGCTCGGGGAATCTAGAAAATATCACATTAAACCAAATAAGTATAAAAACTTGAAATTAAATATTTCACCGACCCGCGACGTTTCGGAAATCTAATCTGTTACCTTTTTCAAGAATTATTTTGAAAAATCTTTTTTGCTGTGTAGGATAAACACACAGCTCTAAGAATGTTTGTTATATTCAATATCCACAAATACTATTGACATAGAACTGTTCATATAGTTAGCAGTTTTTTAAATTTTAATACAATGTTAAGTTTGTGAAGTTCTTCTTTTAACATTGGCAACTAGGCTGTATAGACATCTACGGAATAATTCGACACGCATTTATCCTCATTCAATAATATTATCTGCATATACTCGTATTTCGATACGCAAATGCAGCAACGTCGGGCGCGGTTAGTACTTGGATGGGTGAACCTCTCCAGGGAAACACAGCGTTCTCGCTTCATCTTCTAACGGCTTGTATATCAGCGCATGCGTAGAAGGTATGTAACTTTAGGCGAGGGTTACATAGCGGATATACCATCCTTCGGAGGGGATGTAAAGCAGTCGGTCCCTTGTCTATTAATTGTTAGGCAAGTAAAAGATCCCTACTCTTCGACAGAGAAGAGGTTCGGCAAAATTTCCAGGTTGGGGGTAGCTCGTCTCCTGGCGTCGGTGATTGGCTTTGGTAGCGGAAATAGGCCGACGTTAAATAAGTGATTAAAAAAAAAAATAATATTATCGCTGATTTTTTAAATTTTCTTTTTTTTGCTATTCGCCTTTTTTCTTGAAATTTTTGCTGAGTCCCAGTTTATTCTATGTCCATTCTCTCAAGCGTGTTCGCAGATCTTGGATCTCTGAATTTCTTTCATTTTTCTGATGTAATTTTTGTGTTCGCCCAATCTTACACTAAACGGTCTGGATGACTCACCCAATGTTTATTGCACTCGCACGAAATACTATAAATGCAGTTTTTTGAATTTTTCTCGTGGTTCTTCGGTTTCGTCTTTGTCAGAATAGATCTTAAAGTGTTGTTTGTTTGAAATACCGTCCTAATATCATCGACACGGCGCAACTTTTCAGATAATTCGCATACATGAGGAATGAACGGTGTGTAACGTTTTTCAGATTTTTGTCGCACCCGATTGTTATTTTCAATATTTATGAAGGTTTTATCGACAGAACCCTCAGGGTATTGATTATTTATAAGAACTTACTTTTTAAACCGCTTCTCATTGTTTGGTATTTCATCATTAGAAGAAATGATTTTGGCCCTATCATACAAACATTTTATAACAGCCCTCTTAACGTGCATTAACCGATTTGAGTTGAAATTTAAATATCTGATGGTATGTGTTGGTTTTCTAAAAACACTTGTTTCAATTATACCATTTACTCTTTTAATTAAAACATCTAAAAAAGGTAATTGATTTCTAGTTTCCTTTTCTAAAGTGAATTTAATAGAAGGTTCTTTATTTATGATTGTTAATTATAAATTAAACACTGCTTGTAGATGAATCAATCAATATAGTATAAATACTCTACATATGTTTCGGCTTATTAGGCCTTTAACAAGAGTATTACATAGTGAATACTAAAGTTTCCGACGTGCTTATTCTAATTTGTACCTAAAAGTATTTATGTCTTAATCTGTTCAAAACCTAAACTATTTAAGACTTAATTTACCATCCTTAATTATGGGAATGTTTGGAGTGAACCTAAATCAATGGATAGTTCTTATCAATTTGTTTATTACAGGGGTGTTCAAGAAATTTTGTTGGTCGTTCGTGGTACAAGGGTTATACTTGAAAGATATTTTGATTTCTAGTTACTCTAGCAGATCTAAACGTTTACCTTTTCTTTCTGAATTAAGCAAATTTATGTTATCAGTATCTATGAAATGGTAGTTTTCAATACAGTGTGTTGACATTCCTGTATTTTTATTATTATTTAAGATAGATTTTTTATGTTCTTTTACCCTGTTCACAACGCTTCTACCACTCTGACCAATATAGACAGCATTGAAATCTTTAGAATTAATTTTATATACACCAGACTTTTCCATTTTATTTAGTTTTTCTTTGCTATTAACCAAAATGTTTCCTATATTTGTTTTGTTCACACTTATTTTAGAGACACCTAAATTATTTAATTTTCTAGAAATTTTGTTACTATATCTCGGAACATAATTAAAAAAACTATATTTTTTAGGTTTGTTAGGCACAGTGAAAAATTCTTTTTGAAGCATTTTGCGTTGTTTGTGAATAATGAAAAATGTTGATGACAGATGTTACAAGAAATGTCTTCACTACATTATAATAATTTCTTTATTTTTGTACATTTATTTAACGTCCACCTATTTCCGTTTTAAGGTTACCGAGGTCAGCAAACGAACCTTGTCCGTGAAAAAAAAATGAAATAGGTTAAAAAATACTCTCCTTTCATGAAACATTACTTTTGTGCATAGTTGAGGAAATTAATATTTATCCTACTATTTTTATGACAAATTATTATGTTTACCAGCTATTCCGCGTATCTTATTCCCACGCTCTCGGGATGTAAAAGCACTAGTAAATAAACGTCAGATGCCAGCTGTATCTACAAATTGCACTTTCCAAATGGACCTATTTTTAAAGAACACCTGTAATATGACATTTTCATTAGGCTTTTAAAGCAATTGAATTCAATGATCTAATTTCTCTGGACGTAGATGCTGTAAGCAAAATGCAATAGTAATCAGCTTGGAAGCTCTTCGGGGACAGCCTGAAATGCATTGCACTTAGAATTACCACTCGTCTGATGGAAATAAGCCCATATATATGCAACCTGACCACTGAAGTCACTTCGGGTGTAAATTTGGATGCAGTGAAGTGAATATTTTAAATTTCGAGAGAATTTTCAGCTTTAAGTCTTAAGTTCACAATAACAGAAACGTATTGCATAAGATATGTTAAGTTGATTGCCAAATAACGAACGCCGTTATTTCTACCTAAAATATACAAGGAGATCTCAGTGTTATGGCAAACTATGAGAGATCAAAGGCTCCTGCAGGATAAGCTAGGCGAAGTTACCCCACAAATCAATCTTTGAAACAACTTATATTATAATATTGGTAAGTCCTAAGAATACGATTGGCAATCTTTCAGCCCCTAAACTTGTTTTTCTCGAAAACTATTTTAACTAGTCGAATGAAACAAAAAAGCTCTGTTCGATCATTAGTTGGTCTATATTATACTTTTACTTCAAATTTTTAAATAATTTTAATTATTTGGAAAATGAAAATAAAGATTTGAGAACGAATTTCTTTACGGTTAGAGTCAAAGTCCAGTTGTAACCGTTTCAATGCCTAAATATTAAAACATGTTTCACCTGTGCGAACGGAAGATAGTTTTTTGTTGGAGAGCATAGGGCCGTGTATTAAGAGCGTGGACGTTCAAAGGGCGCCACCTGCTGGATATTAAATGTAGTAATGTAAATTATTTTACCAGCCAGGAACAAAATTAAGTTACTAGCAATCATGCGATGGAGTTCTTCAAATTTATCGATAATGTCAAAATTTACACCTTGCTATGAAATTTCAAAATTTAGGCAAATATCAGGTGCACTAGTGCAAATAACAAGAACACGTAGACAATAAACATTTATTACGACACAAGTGAGATGCACAACAACAAAAAATTAATAAAACCTCAGATGTTACCTAAACGTGGTTCACCCATTAAAGAACTTCTCTACACTTGATCTAATGAAACTTCACTGAAAATCAAACTTCACTCTCTGAATGAGATTATCTTGCAACTACGACTTATTTGATATACAACTATGATTTCTAACTAACAACAGCGAATTACGATTTACTATGAAATAATTTTACAACTCATCACTAAAGCATTAGGTAATAAATGAGATTCTATGAACTGACAACGGCAATAATCGCTACTTACACTTAGATGGTAATGAATGTTCTAAAATAAGTATATTCTATTAAAAATATTTCGCATGTAACGTAGTAGAAGGTAAATTAGCATCACATGGTACCATACGCTGCCTTCACAGTAAGAATCTTAAGTATTTCAATAGGTGTTCTATATATAAACTTAGAGATCAATTCATAGTTGCAAAATTGTGTATAATTTACTTTAATGTACGAACAAAAAATCACCGAATAAATCTATAATAATTTCCATTAAAAATATGTAACCAAAATGAAACAAAAAAACTTGTTTAGAGCCTTGGTATTTTTTGTGATTATCGCAGCGTGATCTGTCATCACTTCCTAGACGTACTCGACGTTGGCTACGACTACAACACCGTACTGCTGCGAACAACTCTCCAAGCCAAAACTTCTCTAAACATCAGCAAGACATACGTAACGAAACTTCTGAGTAATAGACTTCCTACTATTACTACACATCTGAATACTAGACCCCACATAACCAAAATTACAGCACCGAACCTGCTGGGCTCTTACATAAACTGCAAAATTGCCTGATCGAAATGATATCTGGCCTAACCCATTTCGGACAGGCATATATTGTCCCAAATACTCTGTAATAATTACAATAAATAAGAACTGAATAAAACATCAAACTAAACAAAGTAAAAGCTTACCTCACATAGAGAGTATTACATAACCTCACGAAACACGTGGCGGCAAAATTACGGCAACCAAAATTGGAATTTACAGAATGCTTGTGGCAGGGCGGTGAGAGATTTATGACGACATCTATACAAATCCACAACTGTGATAACGATGTAGAAACCCAGAAGCTCCACAAAAATCGAGACCGCCGTCCGCCTACCTCGTGTCTCTGTCAAGCAAGCACCGGAAATCAGCCAAAATGTTCTCAGTGTTGCCAACTTGCGCACTCTTAGAACATTTTCTCTAGCCAATGATAATGCACCACCAAAGGACTCAACAATGAAAAGACCGAATATACGATTAACACCACTAACTCAAACTATACTTAAAGAAAACATGTTTACATTTTGAATGTTAAGACCTTACAGACATGCGACAGGCCCTTTAGAGTAAGAGTGGTTGCATACCTCTCCACTCCAATACGTGAATTAACTAGAGTCAATTTACTGTAAATATGAAGTTATTCATGCAGCTTTTTCAAATGCTACACAATTTCCCAAAGAAATATAAACGTGAGTAATTACACTTATTATTACTACTAATTGTTTCATTAAAAACAAATGGGAGCAACACTTCTAAAAATTAAGATCGGTTATGATCGGTTTTATGTACTTACGTCTTATTTAATGCAATTATGTCATATACACATGCAAAGATTCAAAGTTACATTAAAAATTTACGGAAATGGGTGCACGCTCTAAAAAAAGTACTTTCAAATTAATTTTATTATATTTTATTCATCGTCACTCACTTCATTGATTACTACAGGATAGAATCGTCTCCCGCATTGTACAACTCTGTGCTCTATGCGTAAGTACTGCTCTTGAGGCAGTTTTGTTGTGGCTTCTGTACCTAAGAAACATGTCTGTTTATTTATTTAAATAGAGTGTTTATCTTTTAAACATGTGTTACTGATTTTGTGTTTGCTATACTAAAATAAAAATAAAGAAAAAGTAATACAATTAATGTAGTATTGATTGTTAACTGAGGGATGTATATTGTATATATTTCTGCGAATGGGTAAATGCGGGAAGGAGATTTTTCTGAGAGCGCTTACCGCGGCCGTACAGGCAGCTCATCTGGTCGAAACAAGCGCCGCAGTATATAGATTAATGAAATTGGATACAGCGCTTTAAAAAAAAATTAAGTCCGTTTATCATTGGTCATAAGTACTACTGAAATAATAGTAGATACTTGTGAACAATCATAAATGGCCAGAGTTCTCGGGAAAATCTGCTTCCCGAAGTTACCCGTTTTGCGGAAACATCTTCTCCACTGCTGAAATTGCGACCCTCCAGTCATTTGGCATTGACCAAGACGGGTGTAGACACTTTGCACGCTGTTCTAAAGCATCTCATGGACAATTCGTCTCATCTTCGCCAATTCTTCTATGGTATCCGGTCTGTTAAAATACACCCTTGACATTAAGTAACCCCAAAGAAAAAAGTGTAAAGGTGTTAAATCCGGTGAACGCGGTAACCACTGAATCGGACCTGGGCGCCCTATCCTCCTTCCAGTAAAAGTGTCATCTAAAAACTGACGCACTGCTATCCCAAAATGAGGTGGGGCCCCGTCTTGCTAAAACCAGACGTTTGCAGCAGGAATATCTTCATATTCATTATTCGGAAACATAACTGCTAAGGCTGGCATTAACTCAACTCGCAAAAACTGTAAATCTCTTGAGGCCGTAAGATTTTCTTAAAAAAAGGTCCCAATAAACAATCACCAATGATACCTGCCGTCACGTTTACTTTGCTTCGTCGCTGTGTATGGGCTTCTTGAGTACAATGAGGATTTTCGCGTGACCAATACGTACAGTTATGCCGATGTACAGCCCCCATTAAAGAAAATGTTGCTTCATCAGAAAAAAAAATGTTCTTTAAAAAAATTGTGTTTTCATCGCACAAGGTCATCAACTGTTCACAAAACTGTAAGCGTCGATCTGGATCGTCCTCATTCAATTCGTGGATTAATTGCACTTTGTATGGATGATCTTTTTTTTTCAATAGACGTACAACAGAAGTTTGACTAACGTTATGATTTAAAGCCAGCTGCCTTGTCGAAAAATGGTAGTTTTCCTCACATTCTAGAAGAATATTTAATTTGGTTTCGCTGCTTGTGCTAGGGCGACCAGATCGAGGGAGGTCAGCTACACTGCCAGATTCATCATATCTAGCCACGTACTTACAGTGGATCTAGAAATTTGCTTTTCGGCATACTTGGCATTGAAAACATCACATGCTTCCTGATGAGTTCTCAGCCTATCACCATATCCAACCATCATCAAAAGTTAAACGTGGCATTGTATTAACTAGTTTTACACTGTCTTAGAAGTGTCATAAAACCGAGGTTCCACACGTGCCGGGAATAAAAAAGTTATCGATATTTTACACAAAAAAGCCTGTATTTCTCTGTTGTTAAGGTGATTAGGATTCTTGCCAAAATGATTAACAATTAACAATTTAATTCAAAACAATTTTTATATTTTAAGAATTTTCTTAAAATATAAATTTTATTATTTTCTTTGTTTTGTTTTTATGTCAAATGTTTCCATGCTAGTTAAAACAAAAATGTAGGCAACAAGATTTATCAGTCCATAAGAAAGTGGGACGGAACGGAAAGTGGAACATTACAATGATTCTTCGTTGTCGTGGTATTACAGAAATTGTAAAAAATAACATAGGTTGAATAACAAAAATGAGTACTATAATTACTTAAAATACCAATGCCTAGAATTCATGCATCACATCAATAAATCAGTGACTATCTTTTGACATCTCTTGATAAAAAATTTCGTGAAATAATCCTAAATGAAATATTTAATAACATTTTCAATACAATACAAAATATCACTGTTGAAATCAGAATTATAAAATAACTCTATCTCCACGGCCCGTTTGGACCTACCTTTATGCAAATCCTATCTCGTTCCGCAATGAAAAAACCGTCGGTTGTAAATTTGATTTAATATGTCTCAGTGGTGCCTCAATTGCGACGTTATGAAGTAGAATTTACTTACTTTTTATATTTTTATTATACCACGTTTCCGTTTCCTAAAAGCTTCCTCTTACCGTTTCATTTAATATCCATTTGTAAAGTAAAACCATTTAGCAGAATCGGCACAATATACTATTGATTTTCTTATCACAAACAGCAACAGTCCAATATTTAGCTTGATACAATTTGTTTAAGGTCGCTTCTTTACTCCTTTTAATTTTTCAACAATGAGCTTTGTTTGTTGCCGTTATTTGAACCGAAGGGACAGTTATCGAGTAGTTGCATTGCTCGAAGTTATACTTGAATAGGATCTTTATATCCGTAGGAAACAGGGGCGGTTCTAGGAATTCGTATTATATATAATAGGGTGTGTGCACTATATAACAATTCACTTCAAATGATGCATTAATATCAAGTAATACATAAAGATGAAAGCCTAAATGCATTCATATTAATCATATCATGAGATTAAATTAAATATTTAATAAACACATCGACCTAAAATTCAAATATTTGAATGATTTCGAAAACATCATGTGACGTCATACATCTTATGCGTGAAGTTAGTAACACTTTTCTGGCAACGCGTTGCTAACTTCACACACATTGATATAGAAGATGACGTCACGTGGCGTCAACGGAAATAAGTTTTGAGCCAATGTTAAAAGCAATATGTCAGATATTATTAATGTCATTAACATAAGTCAGAAATATGAGTGGAGTAGCAAATAAGTGGTGTTTTGTGCCAACACGCAGAAATACTTCTGTAAATGCCCCAAATAATAACTTTATCACGAAGAATGAAATGATTTGAAGCAGAGAATCGCAATATTCCAAAATCGAAATGGGCATTTTATTGTTGTGAAGATCATTTTAATGTAAGTACAATTTATTTGTTATTATGATGGTAGAAACTAATCTACAATAGCTAAATGACTCATTACCCTTAATATGGTAATTAGATCATACTAGATATATACTTCCCTTAGAATTATGCTTGTAATGGTATGATATGTATTTTGAATTGAAACTAATAATCTAATTACTCAGTTATATTTAACCCTATGAACTCCCACCTATGTTATATATTATTACAAGATACAAATATACTTCTTTATTATTTTCAGCTTGACGAAGACATGAAAAATTACATGCGATACAAACTTATGGGAGGATATATGATTTTGAAGGAGGATGTAGTTCCACGCATATTTACCTACCAACCAGAAACAAAAAGAGATGCGTCTGCACCAGAACAATCTTTCCCTTTAAAGCGGCAAAGACAACAGTTAGTTGAGTAAGCTTTAATGCAGGACACGAATTCCATGATATTAGAAGATGTATCACCCGTTACAGATTGTCATCAATCCAAAAGCACTGAGCAGGTCAGATTAAACGAACATGTGATGAAACATGTTTATCAACAAGATGATATTCAAATTGTGCTGGTTAAAAATATGGAAATGATATATAATGAACAGGAATATTTATCACCAGTTATAAATTTTGATCAACCCAGTACGAGCACTGATCAGGTCAGATTAGATGCAGACAAACATGTGTTAGAACAATTTTATCAACAAGGCATAGGTCAAATTATACAGACTAAAAGTGTGGGGGTGCAGGCCTAACCATTCTTTCGTAGTAAATATGTGACTTGTAAAATTAAAAGTGATGTGAGACACAGAGCTTCCTCAACAGGAAAATGTTTCGTATCCAATGATGTTGTTAACTTCGCCAATAAATAATAAATAATATTAGTCCAAATAAAAACTTTTTATTCAATCAAGTTCAGTTCAGTTCAGTGACATCATTAAACTCAAAACTTATTTCCATTGCCAAGTTAAATTGAAAGGGTGAAGTTGGTAATGCGTTGCTGGCAACGCGTTGCTAACTTCACTTAAGTCGTAGAACATGTTTTTGACAGATTGTAGACTGACATATATGATGAGTGATGTCACATATGAATAGGATATAGGTTTGCCCTTTTTGGTGGCGAATATTTAATTCAAAACTAAGTTTCTTTTAAAATTACTTAAAAACTTTTTTTTTGCCGAAAAATTGTTTCAGCTATACTAAATACCATGAGTACTTTATAATTTTCGATTAAAAAAAAATAGTGCACACACCCTATTATCTAGCATTAAGCGGTCTACATTAATTTCTGATTATAATTTTATTAGATATAAAGTTCAAGTTTGTAATGTAAAATCCTTAACTTGTGTCTTTGGTTATAAAGAAAAGTCCGAGACTTTTATTGGTACTTCCCGATCACCTAGAAATCTAGATATTAATTGGTACCTAAGATTGATGAAAACAATTTTAAATTCCAATAATTCAATATGGTGACTTCAACGAAATGGTGGTAGGAGCTTCAATTTTTTTAGGAATGACTCTATGGATTTTATTAACTATTAACTTAAAATCCACATTTACATTTAAAATCACACTTGGAGAAAATGTGTGCGTTTTGAATGACACGCTGAGGATGCGCAAGCATCCCTCACCCTTTACACATTTCTTTTATGTATTCATGGCACATCGTCTCTGACATTTTATACGTAGATTGCAGATTGTTTAAATTGTAGCTCGGCTCTTATTTACATATTAGACTAATCTCTTGCATTCACAAAGTATACATTCCGTATTCTCTGTTGCAGTATCGCACTATCAGCGTTCATCATTTTCAGTCATGTCCAGGTTTTTAATATCGTTTCTCAACCGATAATAGCTTGCGAACATAACCTGACATCAGACTTAAATCAGAATTATCGAGATCTGGAAGCCACGAAGCATTCTTTGTCGAATAAGTAATTGACTTTTTTTTGCTTGTCTCTAGGCTGGAGTATTCCACCAATAAGACGTCTTTTGTTTCTTTTCCCGTCGTAGGACCTCTTCCCTTAGATACGCTATAAAACTGTTCGGTTCCAAAAATGGAGTGTCATCTCCTTAGTCACTCCTAAGTCATCTGATATTAAGGTACTATTGTTGTTCTTTTCATAGTTGCTACAAGGTTTGTCTGCGTTTTGGATTTAAGAGTATAAGGTCGAAAGCTCTTAATGTAAGGGCCCATGGTACGCCATTTTACCCATGTTCATGAAATAAGCCCGATCCGGCAAGCCCACACAAATTTGTATAGTAACGTTGAAAAGGGGGGGGGTGGTGTGTCAATTTCGGGGTAGTTAGAGAATGGTTGGATTCCAATTTATCACCATCGTTTTCCTCTCCTTCGAGAATGGGGGAGAAATATTCTTCAGCGCATTCGAAGTGTTTTTGGGATGTTTTGCAATTTAGGGACAGGAGGCTCAATCAACGTTGGGCTCCGATATTTTCAGAAAATATCCCGGAAAGCCCTCGCAAGTTTAGTACGGAAAAATCGGTAGAAAAAATAGAGTGATTTTGTTGATGTAGGGATAGTCCGGGAAGGGCAGAAAAAGAATTTTTGTCAGCATCGTGTTTCCCGCAATCGATAACGAGAGGGAGATGTCTTGTACTGCATTCGCAACTTTTGCACTTACACAAAAATGAAGTTTTAGGCATTCATTCACTCTACAGTCGGGGGCAGATATCGACACTTTTTTAACATCCCCCTTTCACGCTTCAAGATCGGGTGTGAGACTTTACACGACCTTGTGTTTGGAGAAACTTTAGAACTCCATTTTAACCCCTTCTGGAAAATATATCAGAAAATCGCTTCTCAGTGAGTACCTGTTTTATACTACAAACTGCAGCTTCACCAAATATCAGGATTTTAGGTGTAGAGTTATAAGCAATGCCTATGCTTTGCGTATACAAATTAGGTACTACCAATTAAGAAACTTCTTCTTGTCGATATGTTTACAGTAAAATTAAAATCGCCACAAAAGCAAGTTAGTACCTGAGTTATTTATTAATGCATATCGGAGACGTCCCCTCACGTTCCCCTTGCGGACGCCTTCCGATACTTTCGTAGACGCCTATCGATAGTCTTGTGGACGCCTGCTAACTCATAATTCATTGAAGTCAAGAGAACGTTGTCAACAAGTACCGATTGCATTAATGTAAACATCTCGATATGTGGTCGTGGTCGTGTGAACCATCAGTCTGGAGTCCCTGGAACCCTCTTCCCGGCGAGCGGAACAACATGCCTGAAAGTCCCGTAGATAAGTACCTAGTCTTAAGATAAACTCGGTAGGGAATAGTTGAAATCGCGGGACTGGCAGTAATGGACTGCTAGCTCCAGTATTTTGGTGGTATTGTTTGTATTTTCAATCTTGAGACATTTACCTGTTTCGATAAATCATAAATCATGTTATTTATGCGACTATTATTTAAGTGATTTTATTGTGTTTACCAATGTGCGGCCTAAATCTAATAGATCCGCCCTAAAACGCCCCTACCCTTGCCCTCTTGGACATGCATATTACAAACAAGTTTTTACACAGGTGAAGTTATAAGGATCAGATACGACATGGTATAATATATGTCGGAGACGTCCCCTTTACGTTCCTCGTGCGGACGCCTTCCAATGCTTTCGTAGACGCCTTTCGACAGTCTTGTGGACGCCTGCTAACTCATAATTCAGTGGAGTCAAAAGAACGTTGTCAACAAGTACCGATTAAGGAATGTAAAGAGTAAACATCTCGAAGATGTGGTCGTGTAAACCATGAGGACGTCTGGATCCGCTGGGAACCAGCCCTCTTCCCGGCGAGCGGAACAACATGCCTGATGATCCCTCAGATAAGTACCTAGTCTTAAGAGAAACTCGGTAGAGAATAGATGAAACCGCGGGACTGGCAGTGGTGGACTGCTAGCTCCAGTATTTTGGTGGTATTGTTTGTATTTTCAATCCTAAGACTTACCTGTTTAGATAAATCATACCTCATGTTATTTTGTTATTTATGCGACTATTATTTAAGTTGTTTTATTGTGTTTACCAATGTGTGGCCTAAATCTAATAGATCCGCCCTGAAACGCCCCTTGCCCCTCCCCAATCCGACATATACAAACAGTATAAAGCAGAAAAATATTTCATATCACCAAATCACGTGATCAAAAGTAACATCATTTCTCCGCCTGCTTATTACAGTACCATTAATTTGTGACAGTTTGTTATAATTTAGACAACAAATATTAAACGGACAATGGTGTCATGTGCTAAAAGAAGTTTGCTCCTTAAGAGATTGTGTTAGCAAAAAGAAATTAACGTAAATAACATATGTGAGTGTAAGCAACAAACAGTGTCGTATTAGATAAACTTGTTAAATGACAAAATTGTATTTTTTTATAGGCCTATAACTATAATTTATTTGTCTTATTTGAATATGCATCACAAATTCTAATTCTTTTTGCTAAAAAACAGGCGTTCATTGAATTCTTATTTGCGTTATTAATGTAGAGCGTCTGTTAACTACATCAACAGTTCTATGTAAATAGTAAGTATCTATGGATATTGAATATAACAAACATTCTTAGAGCTGTGTATTTATCATACACAGCAAAAAAGATTTTTCAAAAAAAGCCTTGAAAAAGGAAAGAGAATAGATTTCCGAAATGTCGGCGAAATATTTAATTTCAAGTTTTTATACTTATTTGTGTTGTTTATTTAAAAAAACCAACCTTTAACTGATCCTTTGACGTAAGTGACAGGCGTAGAGGTTATTTACCAGTAACATACTGGTTAATTGTGATATTTTGTAGATTCCCCGAGCACAGTTTAAAAAGAAAACATACATGTGCCAGGAAGTCCCAAAGAATTGAAGAAGGAAAAAAATTAGAACGTCTTGTACCGAATTCTTATAAATTTAAATAGTCCGGGTTTGGCAATACCGTTCCTACATTTAGCCACGTCTACTGATGCCGTTTATGCATAGAAAATTTATACTGCACGGCGACTCTTTACCTTCTAATTCAATGAGGCCTAGTTCGCTGCCCTAGTTCACTTTATGTACGCCTGAGATACCGTCTTTCATGACGAGATCTGATGGCAGCGTCTTAAATATTTATTTGAAAATTGACTTAGGTATGGATCAACATCAAAAATAAACTTCAACTCACTTTGTTGATTTCTTTGCTGTTTCCACCTGGTACATATGACCTCATGTTGTTATTAGGATTCTTATATACATGTCGAAGACGGCAAGAGCGAGGGGCGTTTTAGGGCGGACCTGTTAGATTTAGGACACACATTGGTAAACACAATAAAATTACTTAAATAATAGTCGCATAAATAACAAAGTAACATGAGGTATGATTTATCTAAACAGGTAAATGTCTTAGGATTGAAAATACAAACAATACCACCAAAATACCGGAGCTAGCAGTCAACTACTGCCAGTCCCGCGATTTCAACTACTCTCTACCGAGTTTATCTTAAGAATAGGTACTTATCTACGGGACTTTCAGGCATGTTGTTCCGCTCGCCGGGAAGAGAGCTTCCAGGGACTCCAAACGTCATCTGATGGTTCACACGACCACATATCGAGATGTTTACTCTTCACATTCCTTAATGCAATCGGTACTTGTTGACAACGTTCTCTTGACTTCAATGAATTATGAGTCCACAAGACTATCGAAAGGCGTCTACGAAAGTATACACAGTATATACAGGGGAACATCTCCGACATACATTATATGTTTTGGGAGATTTTTAGTTGGAGATTCAAGGCATGATTATATCATTTCTGCGCAAAAGTACGTACACAGTATTAACGATTGTACAAACCTGAGGGGCAAAGTCTGTCCCCTCATAATTGTGAAATCGCTCGCTGACATGCAAGCTCTACATATTACATACAGTGAACTACTCTGCACAAAAGAGTTCATAGAGATTATTATTTTATTATTTATTATTATTTTTATCACTGATTTGAAACTGTAATCCAGTTTGTTGGCATAAGTTATCCCAACAGGTATTCTTGAGAACCGTAATTTATCATTATTGCGGGTAATAGTTAAAGTAAATTAGTCACTGTAATATATATGTGTGAAAAATAAAGTTGAAATTTTTAGAATTGTAAATAAATTTTTGCATTTTGTAATCCAACCTCACAATTATCCTAACCACTTTTCTTTGAATAATTACCGTTGCTAGAGTATGACATGAGTGACCACAACCAAGGTCTGTTTGCTTGCTTAAAATAAATTCTGAAATACTTTCCAGAATGCGTTAATATTCTGAAGAGAGTACAATTACATATGAGTCCTGAACTAAAATTGCCATATCCACAACTAATTTTCCAAGTTTCTTGATATTTCTGACTATCAGTATTAGTCTTAACGCTTTGCTATGCCCATTTCAATAACACCATTATTCTAATTTTTTTTTTAGAAAGGGAGGTCGTCTAAAAATAACATGAACATCATTTGAACTGGAAACGACACCTTATTACCATTTTATTTCAATCATATTTATTTGAAATACGTGATTTTCAAGAAGGGCACAGACGCGTACGGCTTCGGAGTTAATATAAGTGTTGAATAAATTGGATATATATGTCACTGTGTGATATTTTTCTTCCTATAGCTACAAAATGACGCTTCATTCTGGACTTTTACGAATAGTATTTCTAGATACTACTTTTATTTCATATTTGGAACATTTGCCAAAGCTGATATAGGATTTTACTTCTGTCTTACGAGTCTTAGAACAGTAACAAATCTATAAAAATTAAACATATATGTATGAATAAATTAAAAGGGGTTTTACTTTTTATAGGAAACTTGGCATAAGTACTTTGTAGGTATTTCTACTAGATTTAAGAAGTATATATGAGTTTTATTTATAAATTGCTGTAATATCCACACTGTGGAATACTACCTAAGTATCGTGCTTGAAATCATAAATAAAATTCACAAATTTGTTTACATTCTAGAAGATAACCATAACAGTTTTACCTTAACAGAGCATACAGAAGGGGGAATGTTTGTAGTTTGTTTAATTGATTCAAGTTCATTTGTTTTGAACGAGTAAGATGCATAGAATGGAACTTGGTATTGCATTTGAGCAAAGTAATTAAATAAACATAAAATGGAGTTAATTTGGTATTAACAACGTTAAGACAAGTAGTATATTATAAAACATGAACTTTCGGAGATTTTCAGTCTGGTTTAAAAGAATTTAGAATGAACTTAAAAAACAATGAAGTAAAATTTCTAAAATCTGACATTCATGTCAAAACCTAGGGCTGAAAATATTAAATTGTGTAAAATTATTTTAACCTTTTACAAAATAAATCTTAAATCAAAGACAATTACCAGTAGTTGCATTGCAGCGTGATTACTTCAGAAATAGTAAGTCCATAGATTACAAAACACTGAATGATATTTTAAGTTTTCAGATATTTTCAAATATCATTGCATAAAGGTGTTTTGTGAATGATATTTTACGTCATGCTGGAAGAAAGGACTAATAGTATGATATTAAATGTTTATTGGCGTATCAGTTTCTTGTATTTAGTGTAATATACCAATATTCATGAATCTGTCAGTATGAAACATTGAAATATGTTTGTAGCTACTAGTATTTTTTGTTTACGATCACTATTCATCTAAATGTATGAAATAGTATTTATTTGAGTTTGGAATTGTCAATTGCAGTTATAAGTAGATTTTAAGGAGTACATGTAATATGTCAATATATTTCGAGTAATTACAATTATTCACTTAATAGAACAGACAAAACAGAGTAGTTTAAAAATTAAATTAAAATTAAATTTTGAAATAGATCAAATTAGAAAAAAACAATTGAAACATTGGAAATTAATCCAATTAAACGACTTTATATTACAAATTTGTTGATCATCGACCGCTTAACAGTTAACAGCTAAAAAATATTCAGCCAAGATTAACCAACAAATTTATAATAAAAGAAAAAGAAGTGAAATCATTTAAAGGTTAGAATAATATTACTATCCAGATATATTGATATCAAATGAATATTTGTCCAACTATAGTAAATATAAGAAGCGAGTAAACTTTGGAAGTATTATGAAGAATATTATCCTGAAAGCAGATTTAGAAGAGTATTTGTTAATCCAGTTATCCATAATTGATGGTGGAGAAATTCAAACGTCTATCAAGTTACAGAAATATTTCAATGACATTTTGAAAATAATTTGAAGGTTATAAACAAACGTCAATTTCGTGACATAAGAAGAAGAAGAAACCTTGAGAGGTTATAAAAGTCAGTTAAGTGACATAGTATTTCAAGGAAATTATCACAACCAGTTAGAGGTTATAATTAAAGGTCACTTGAGTTATAAGGAACCTAGACGAGGTAAAACTTTATATTACAAATCCATGGTATATTTTGTTTTAAATAAATTATTTAAATACAAGGCCATATTTATTAGTTTTTAATTAAGTTAGATATAATTATTTAAATCTAATAGCTACATTCCAAATAGAAATTCATTAATAAATTAACACTTTGTTCGTTCAATATTGAGTTTGATTTATTTTGATTGGATCGATGAGCATAATCGAACCGACTTCGTTGAACCTTGAGTAAGAGTCATTCTATAGAGTATAGATAATCGTGCTAATGATGTTCTATAGTCTGTAATTTTTAATAGTTTCTTAAAACTATTTGGCGTCCAATAATTTCGTTTGAATTTACTTTCAAGAAGTAAATTCGGACATACAAAATATAAAATTTGATTGAGAATATAGAACAATATATATACATATAATCTTCACTACATACCGTGATTTTTTTAGTTGGCACAGCACTTTTTCCTCGCTTATTATTAAATATAGAGTTTTCAAATTTTGCAGCCATACGTAGTGATATTTTTTGCATCTAATCCACTTTTTTTTTAATTTTTGACGTCAACTTTCGATTTTCAAATGAAACACTATAGTTTTTCTTTTGGATTTCAAAACTAGATTTTTTCTGAGTTAGAATATGTAAAAATAATATTAAGTTAGATAGGAAAGTTTTTGTAATGCGATTTTAAGATTTCAGTTGTTGAGAAGCCCTAAAAATCGAGTTACCTATGGAAAGATTTTGTGGCAGATTAAAATTGCCGTCAAAACGCGTAGTAGACACACGTCTCAATAGAAGTTTGCGCTGTCGTCTTTGAATGCATTTCAAAGTCTTCTTCACAAAAAAATTAGTGAAAGAAATGGAAAATGATTATACAAACGAGGATTTGGTCAAAGATATTTACCATTCGTCAATAAAAAAAAAAAATTACAAATTTAAGAACAACACCCGAAACCTTAAAATCGCATTAATTCAAAAACTGTGCTTTCTAACCTAATACATTTTTTTACATATTCCAACTCAGAAAAAATTCTAGTTTTGAATTCAAAAAGTAAAACTATAGTGTTTCATTTGAAAATCGAAAATTGACGCCACTTTTGGTTAGACGGAAAACAGCAGAAACATTTAAAAAAGTGCATTATATCCAATTTGAAAATTCTGTTGAACTACATCTATATCGTGGAACATGGACCCCACCCACATATTTTACATTTGTAATAAACTAATTATCTAAAAAAATATGAGGTAAGCGATTTTAAAGAGATGAAATATTTATTGTGTTTTAAAAGCACAGAAGGTATTAGGCAAAAACTGGTAAGAAGGTAAGGAACAGATATTTAAACTTAAACCTGGCACTTCAAAAATACTTACATGGTATAAATATGTATAAATATGTACCATATGGTTACTTAAGGATATGCGTGTTTTGGGGCAATTACAGTTAGAAGTCAGGAACTAGAAATCAGCAAGGATATGGGAAAGTTTTGATGAGACTGTGCGTCTAACAGACAAAAGCCGCGGACGCCGTGGTACAGTCAGACGATCCATACAGTAAAACAATGTCAACTAAAATAATGAATAGATACAAAAATCTAGCCAAGACGTTGTGAATAATAAGAAGGATATTACTACAAAAGGAACAACAGTAATAATATATGTACAAGAAATCAATTTAATCAACACCAAGATATATCTAGTTAGTCGTTAGCTTTTTTCATGTGGTTACGTTTATTTAACATGGCCAGAATCTCAAATTAAACGACACACCAAACCCGAAGGGTCATCCTCACTTAAAGCATATTTTAAACTCATTGGGGTAGATACAACGGTATTTTTATAAAGATAAATCGCCAAGGGTGGAGATTTAAATTAGCATTATTTGTGTTGATGTTCTTTGGGTCCGCTTGGTGTAGCTTAGTGTACCACTAGCCTAATTACAAGTCCTAACAAGCAAAGTTTGGACAGTGACTGTGGCGCAAATGGGAGCAAGGAACGTTTATACAATGGAATTAGTCTAAGGAACTATCTACACTTGAATGAGTCGATTCGAGCCGAGTTTAATTCGAAACATATGAAACGAAATGTGAAGAAAATTGAATTTTGTAAAATGCATTACTTCTAAATTCTAAATGTGCTTTGTAGCAAAATTGACGCAACTAATTGCAAGAATTCAATTTATTTTAGGACTTCTCTGCTCGTTTATCGAAAAGTTTTCGTGCAACTAATACATTTTCTCCCTGTATAGAAAAATACCGGGGATGATTTGATCTGTTTTAGTACAGACAAATTAGCCATTCAGGGTAACAAAAATTAATAAAAGGATCATCTCGAGGATTTAAGTAGGTAATAACCTAGAGAAAATTAAAAAAAAAATTGGATACATTTTTTGGTTTTTGGTTTTTTTGCTCTAGCCGCCAAAATAATGAAAACAGAGAAACAAGTTTTCAACAGAAGTTGAGAGTTCTCCGAGAGTTTCGTACGACCGGGCTCATCGATCGATAATTCTTATGATTCAGAGCCCCTAAAAAATTAAAATAGCGTAAAATGTACATAAAAGTATCAGATTTAATGTGGAACTAGTCACAAAATCATAAAAAAATTATCATGGAGAAAAAGTGTTAGAGGATGGCTTAGTAAACTTTGCACAGTTGATCCACAGATTTGTTCATATCTTTGCCGGGAGTCGTTAGAATGATAATTCATTTGATATATTAATTCAATTAACATTTTTGCAATTACTTCTGTTGGAAAAATATGCCTTGCGATCAAAGTAGAGGGTACATTTCTCTTCGATCAGTTACCCCCAATTTTTTAGTTCAATTCGTTATATCTTAATTAATAATAATGGCACAGTCTTAATTTTTGGATTATAAGTACAATAAAACATTCTTTCGAATGACATTAGAGTTTTTTAAATGCGTGCAGTACTTTTTAAATTTGTCTACATTATTCATGTACGTTCAGAAAATGCACAATTATATAGTAAAACATATACAAGTTATTTGTTTATTAACATTCTTCTATGAGATTTTTAAGAAATATAGATTAAAATGCGTGGAATCGAATTCATGCAGTGAAAAATCACCCATTGTTACGGGAGAAATAGGGAGGATTCATAAAACTCAAAGATATGAATAAATAAACGGTATAAAGTTTACTAAGCCATTTTCTCTTTTCTCTATGATAAAATTTTTTATGAATTTTGTGATTAGTTCCACATTAAAGCTGAGACTTTTCTCTACATTTCATGTTATCTTTATTTTTTTAGCGGCTCTGAATAGTAAGAATTAACGATCGATGTGTCCGGAGAATTCTCATTTTCCGCGCATTTTGGAGCGGCTCAAAACAATAAGTGGAAAACTGGATTTATCTCCTAAACGGCTTAAGTAAGACAAAAATAGGTCTCTGTAAAGGTCTTTTTTGTACAGAAAGAGACGAGCTACAACTTCTGTTGAAAACTTGTTTCTCTATTTTTATTATTTTAGGCGCTAGAGCAAAAAACCGAAAATCAGAATGTTTTTCCAAATTTTTTTGAATTTTCCCTGAATTTGAAAGTGCAAAGATTACATCATTTCATTCTACATGTTATTGCCTACTTAAATCCCGGATATTATCCTTTTATTAATTTTTGCAAGGTTTTTACAAAAGTTTGCCTTCATTGCCTGTGCTATTTGTTTCCATCTCTAGCTTTATGTAATAGCCTACTATAAATACTGTTTCTGGTACTCATGGCAAATTTGTAAGTTCAAGTCTTTAAGTAGTGCTCTAGAGGGCGTGTATAGGACTATTCCAATAGACGTTCTATGGTTTAATTTTATGACTATAATTTCATGAAGGTAAGTTCATTGTGGGTGGATATACTAATTCTTTGGTGCCGGAAAAAATCCCAACTGACAATTTCCCAATAGCGTAAACACGAGCAACTAAGATCCCGACAACAAATATGGCGGATCAATATCCTGAAAAAATAAAGTGTAACATGTAGAGATGTCTGAAGATTTATCATATAAATTACAACAATCCATTTGATTGATTGATTTGCCAGCGTAAGGTGGGCATTACTACCGATTCCAGGCATCCGCGGAGGTTCGTTCCAACATGCAGCTTGGTTGTCCGTCGAACACGCCAAACAGACTGCCAAACCGCGTGCCAGAACTAAATCTCGGATGTCTCATATAGAGCCGGACCGGCTGCGTACGCCGGGTTGGACATTGGACATGCTTGTTGTCAGCAGCGAGAGCCGCATGACGCATGGGGTGAGAATACAGGATGGGAAGCGTACACAGAGAAAAATGTGTGTGATATTTTACCACAATTGTAGAAAATTGTACTCCAAATTGGTCTTAAAATGGTGACAGGAACAATTTGTGCAAATAAATAATACATTTTTGGGGCAATGATTTTGTACAGTTTATGCATTAACATTGTTTGAAATTTTTGTACAAACTTAAAAATCACATAAATTGAATTCTTTACAAATTTGAATTATGGTTGCATAAAAATACATAATTTTATTCCACTTGTGGAACAAATCTCTGAACAGATTAAGTTTAGTTTCTACAATTTGTGTGAAATGTTTAAATATATTCTGAAGGTTTCTTAAACAAACATTCACATCTAAACCTCTTCATTTGTAAAACATATTTACAAAAATTGTGCTCTTAAGTGACACAATGTTTATAGTTTTTAAGAGAATGTGTTTTTAGTTTTCCACAATTTCTAAATGAGAAATCCACAAATTGTATGTTTATTTTGTCAACTTTGTAATTCATTTTGCACAATATATACACTTAATTCAAAGAAGCTGTTGAGTAATGTATGAACTGGGGTTAGTTTTGCACAATTTATTACTCTATAATCTCCAAATTATGTATATATTTTTTGGTTCACCGTGCACTCATTTCACACACTATATATGTATCCGATTCATTTTAATTGTATTATTCTGTAACACAGGCTGTGAAATATTATTTCCAAAATTGGAGGTATTCCTAAAGGATTTCAATAAAAAAATTAAAGAATAAATATTTTATTTTAACAGAACAACAATACATAATAGAGCATTTATATATTATCATATTGTAAATCAAAACATATTGTAAATCAAAACATTTATATTTTTTTAAATACAAATAAATTTTATATGCATAAAGTTCTAGTTGAAAAGCAGCAGGTGACTTATATTTATGCTTAAAATAAATCCATTTAATAATTCTAATTTGGAAGGCTTCCAGTGTTTCTTCTTTTTAGCTTCTATCAACTCAGTTTGTAGTAATAAAGCTTATGTCGTAGTCACGTCATATTCTTAAAAAAATAACATTTATCAGTTCATCACCAAAATCAAATGTATTGCTTGCCATCAGAAGTGTTATCTTCGTTTTGAAGCAGTTCTTTTGCAAGTTTGACTTTTGGGTTTAGTACTTTAGGAACAGCTTTCTGTCGTTTCGCATAAGAAAACGAAATTACTTTCAAACTGTAAACGAAATCAAGTATTAGAAGATAGGTATCATGCATTCTTCGCATATAAACAAGACACCATTTTTTATTTACATGCTAACGAAGTTAATTTAAGAGAACATATATGCAAATCTGTAACTCTGTGTGAAGTACTTACCTCTGTGAATGCTGGAATTAGATCTAGGAAACACCACTCGGTTAATGAGTTTTCAACAAATTCCATCACAAATCTAAGTACTTGTATAATTCGGAAGTGCACGTCTTCACTTAACGAAATATCACCTGGATCTGATGTGTAATTGCCTGCGCGTATATGCGTAGCATGCTCGGCGCAGTCAGAACAATTTTTAACCAATAAACTTTACGTGAAACAAATGAAACAATTATACAAAATTTTAAAACAATATCACCAAACTGATTGCGAATAGTATGTCATTAAATTGTGCAGTTTGTACGGGCGGCATAGATTACTATTATTGTTCAGCGGAAATAAATATATTGGGACTCCTACTTTCACAAGTTTGTCAACGACCGTTTATAAAATAAAATCACCCTTTTATGTTACACAAGTTGTGCAAATCCTTTAAACAATGACTAATAACTAATTGTAAATAGAATGGCAACAAAATATATAGTTTGAGGATACTATTAACAATTAATTAAGTTAAATTTGCTATGATTTGTTGAGAAAAAATAAATAAATTTAACTCTAAATTTCTCCAATTTGTTGGTCGACGTTTCCCATAAATTCATCGTAATTAAATCTTTATATTGGATAAATAAAACGCACAAGAATTATGCACAATTAAAATGTATAAAACTATATAACGTTGTGCCTTAAAATTTTACAATTGTTTAAAAAAATGCAACAAGACGTTGTTCCACAACATTGTGCAAAATGTTCCAAAGCGATTTCTCTCTGTGCAGGTGTTTGTAAGATACTTCTAAGTTTCCATGCTTCTATTAAGTTTCCATCTGTCATCGAGTGTGCAGGTGTTTGCGAGATGCTTCTTTTCAATTTCCGTGCTTTTTTTAATTTTCTATCTATCGTAATCTCCCTACTTTTCTTCTTCTAAGTTTTGTGTTTCTTCTATTTCTGAATCTGCCAGCTTTTTTTGTTTTTATTTATTAACTGGTCCACAGGTAAATATCCATTTACGGTGGAGTTGTTGGGAAGGGCCCTATCTCGCAGTAACAATATTTTTTGCGCGTTATGAGAGTTTGCTCACCCTGTAGGTATGAAGTTTCTTTGAAACAATCGGTTTCAATTTACAGTAACTATTTTCAACTGCCGCCTTCCAATTCCGGGCATTTTCTATTCCATTACCAAATTTTTTTCTCTGTTGGTTTTAGACATTTTTTTTTGTTTACTACAAAACATTAAAAAATATTTTTATATTTAGAGAATTAATAACTCTTTTATTTATTAATCGATATTATTCAAACACAACAGGATTTTTCCTCTAGCTAACATTAACTTACTCTCCAAGTTTCAATACAATCGGACTTTCCATTCTTAAGTTATCATGCTTGCAAGAAACGTGAGGGACCGACTGACAGACAGACAGACAGACAGACAGACAGACAGACAGACAGACAGACAGACAGACAGACAGACAGACAGACAGACAGACAGACAGACAGACAGACAGACAGACAGACAGACAGACAGACAGACAGACAGACGGACAGACAGACAGATAGACGGACAGACGGACGGACGGACGGATGGACATTATGAAAGTTGTTCAGAATTCGATCACCAACAGTGAAATTTTTTCCTCTACGAGCGATATTATCGTTTTAGAACTGTATCGATCGAATGTAATATACTCTTCGTTTTGTATTTGCGAAGAGTATAATAATTAGTTGTTTGTCATATTAAATACTAGATGGTGTGTATGACAGTTATCTGCAAAATATTAAAAGAACGTTTTTCTCAATGATATCAGTACAGAAATAGATGGTGTTAGAGTTAAATACTTATTACAGAATATGAAATTTTAATATCAAATAAGAATTTTTCAGTATTCCATCATTTATTTTGGTAGACCCCCTAATACCTTATTTGCAAGGGCTTTGTCATAACCCACCCTATATATCATGGCGGTTAAGGGTTAAACCACTTCTTGTGTGTACTTTAAACAATTAGATTTTCCAACTGTTGACATGTTTATGTTCAGTTCCAGCTTGGGAGAATTAGCATTGGTTAAGCGTATGCGGTGTGCTCCGAAATTCATTTGTTTATTTCCGATTTTGATAGCAGAAAAGTTACAGTGAAATACACAGTGAGTGAAGAAGGTCTGAATACGAACGTTTTTTCTGTTCTTCTTTCAATGCGTCGTAATTTTCTGTGGTAGTGAAATATTTCTTCAGAGTGTTCGACTAGACGTATCCAGTGCTATTTATAATATGTATCACAAAGATTAGAATTATTTAAACCAATTTCGTATTAAATGGGATCAAAGTTATACAATAAATTGACAACTAACACAAAAAACGATATAATCTAGTCAAACTAGACAAAAATATTTTGGCTAAAAATTTTATTCAAGGTTAAAGGTCACAAATATCGGTTTTTTGCCTATTTTTCTTAGATGGTAAGTGTTGTCGTGAAAATAGGTCATACAAAGTTTGTAGATCATGCAATTTTCTACAGAAACTGTTTCAATTCCTTTTTTCCTACGAATCATCATTCATGAGATATCGCCATTTCAAACCTTGAGAATGCTAATATGCACTTATACGCGGCCTGTATATGTCATCATTGATAACACAAACGCTACGTACATCACCGATGAAGGATATCTGTTACATCGTGTGGTGTGAGATCGAGAAGAAACATTCAATGTTAAATTTGATAAATAAGTTCAATATGTACAAAGACATTTTGGTGAGAACGTTACTATAGTATTTGATGGTTATACTGATTATAAGAAAAACATTAAAGCTGCAGAACAGCGTCGTCGGACTACAAAAATATCTTCATCTTCTGATGTCTTTCTTGATTGATTAATGACACCTCCAAAAAACCAACAGCAATTCCTCGCTAATACTCACAATAAGTCTCGCTTTATTTCAATGCTATGCGAAAAATTTACAGCTGCTGATATTTCTGTGAAACAAGCTGATAATGACGCTGATGTCCTTATAATTGAAACAGCAATAGAACAATTCAATACAAATAAAACTATGTTTGTTAGTGAATGCTGATTTGTTAATACTACTGACTGCACGAACTCCAATAGACAAGACTATTTACTTTTTAAAACTTAGGAAAGCTCAAATACAAACAAAAATGTATTCCTCACAAAGTTTAACTTCACATCCAAAATGTCAAGCTCATATTTTATTTTTACAAGCAATAACTGGCTGCGATACTACATCAGCATTTCAAAAGGGGTAAAACAACAGCATTTAAATTGTTTGAAAAACGTCATAATTTAATTGATTGCGCAGAAGTATTTACAAAGACTGACTCTCCATATGTCATCATCTCAAATGAAATTCGTTTTCTTCTTGCTATGTATGGAGCTTCAAGAAAAATTATGTCTGTAGACAAGCATAGATATTAGGGTGATTCATTTTTTTTTCGATAATAATCTGGGAACCCCGCAGTTACTTTTTACCTTCCCCTAGTATTATTGCAGTAAAATTTCAACTTCATACTTCAAGTTCAAGGGGTGCTCAATCACCCTTTCATATCCAAAATTTTATTGTTTTGGTGAATTTGACTGAACTTTGATTTGAATTTTTTGAGGAGTTTAATAAACTGTTAACCTACGATGAGAAGAAATAATTTTTGCTGCAGGTTATTAAAGCAAACCGAAAAGCGGTCCCTACCAAAAAACAGCAAAAAAATTAGTAATGAAAGCGGTTTCTGATTAGCTATTTTTGATTAGGACATTTTTCAGATATAATATTCTTTATCGTAAATTTACGTTATGATCTACTTAGATGTAATAAAAAAAATCAACAAAATTTCTTTAAATATAAAAAAACGTATATTACATGAAGTCCTAAAAAACAGTTTCATAAAGCTCTTTGAGCACTGTCTTCCACTCGGAGAAGGAAGCTAAAATTTTGCCAAAGAAATACTGTGGCCAAGTCTACAGAAACTGGTGGGTGTCTAGGAATTCAAGAAATAGTGTGTCTTTTTCTCATTATTACGAACCACAATAAAGGAGTAGAGTTATCCTGTCTGCTTCCAACATCTGCTGCCGCTTACCAACATTTATATCATGTCTACTATCGAATTCAAGTATGGCTAGACAACAAACTGTACCCAGAAGACTGGGGATGGAAATTAAAAGACAATATTTGGGAGTCAATTCAAACTCCTCTCCCGCCTGCTCATGAAGAACTTCTTAATACTATTTTTTGTAATTGCAAGAAAGGCTGTAGTAATAACTGTGGCTGTTAAAATGTCGGATTATTCTGTTCACCAGTATGCACCAATTGCCAAGGCCGGTCTCGCTCCAATGTTGAATCAAATACAACAGATGAGAATACCTATGATATCAATGAGGAGATGACTGTTTCATTTTTTTTTCTTACAACAATTTACAGAAAACTAGCCAGGAGCAGAAGAAGAAGGCGAAGAAGAAGAAAACGAAGAAGACATGACCGTTGACGTGGAATTCTAAGATTATTAATAATACGACGATTTTTAAAAGTCAACAATAATCCGTTCCTCTCTGATAATTACCAACAGTACCATTTTTTTTAATCAATGGGAAACTATCTGATCAGACTTGCTTAATCACAATTGATCATGGATTATGCCTACTGGGTAAGCCACGTCAAAAAAATGCATCAAGTAAGCTACCTCATAAATGGCGTGGATATGTGTGCACATTATGCAGAAAACAAATTTTTTTTTTGAGTTTATGTATTATATAACTATTGTTTCTAAACATTTTAATAAAAAATTGTTTTAAAAAATATCATCAAAAAATTGAATATATTTTTGGATTTTCTTTTGGCTAACTTTAACATGCTGTTAAATTTGTAAATGTGAATATTTTTATTCCTCCTTTTCTGCATTGAAGTAGAGGTGTTTCAGAATCTCATGAGCCGCGAAATGCGCAAAAGGCAAAGTTTAATCTGAGTTATAAGTATGTTTTTGAAGACACTGGAGGCTGCCTTGCTGTATACATAAACAAGAGTTCGGGATAAATTGTAAACAATAAATAAAATATTTTTAAGAAGTGTAACTGAGTCAACAGGACGGATTATGTCTCTGCGCATATGAAGGTCACAGCTCATGAGGTTTTAAAACACCTCTACTACCTTAAACTAAAAGATAATATGCATTTATAACTTATATTATAGTCAGTTATTTTTTATGGGCCTGTGAATAGTTAGATGCACAAAAAATCAAGAGATAACTATATTATATTGTTATTTTTATATACTAATAAATATCAATAGCCCTCAAAAATGGATCACAAGAGAGTATTTTATATCCCTTTTAAAACCAATTTTTATTTTTCTTCCTAGCTTGTTTGGTTTTCGAGCAATTCAATTTCTTCCATGGGCCTCGCGCAAAAAAATTCAAATTCGAAAATTCGCGCGCATTAAAATACAAATATTGCAATTTTTGTCAATATCGATTTTCTCGAAATCCATGGCATATACAAGAAAATTACAAGGGAACTCTTTTTTAGGCAATTAGTCAAGCTTTCTTTTTTGTTATTAGCAATTTTTTTTATATCTTCAGCGGTTAACGAGTTATCAGTTAAATAAGGCTTTTCTCACCAAAGGGGTGGTTTTTTTGGAGGGTTGCGCGGCACCCCCAGAACTGATTTTTGTGGTTTCGTGATGTATAATCCTCGCACTAACAGTTACGGAAGAAAGTCTCAGATAACATTTTTTGCGAGCTTCTGGTGTATTTTATGTTCATTTAAATGTATATCTCTTATAACTTACGTGCATTTGTGTTAGTATTGTCAAGTAAATACAAAACCTGTTTAAATTATTATTTACTAATTATAATTTATACAGGAAATATTTTTATTCTCTTTATAATTTTTATATTATTTGTCAACGTATATATCAAAAGTGACTTGGATAAAGGACGATTTTAATTCTCTTTAATTAATCCTTTTCCTTGACAACGTCAGAGATACGGAAATATTTCTAAACAACAGAGATGTTTATTAGATTTGTATAATAATTGCTTGAATAAAACAAAGGAAGAGGGCTAGCATTTTTGGCCCGCTAAGATCATGAGTACCTACCGGAATTAATTGCAGTTAAAATACAAGCTTAGTTTCGAATAGAATTTGAACAAAGCTTTGTTTCTGCTTCCACTTATTTTCTTTTGTACATTACCTCTTGGCGAGGTTTATACTACTAGCATGAAAATTGTTTGTTATTTATAATACGAGACGACAAAGGCCCTCATGCAAAATCGAGGGAGTGAGGCAAGATTACTTGAAGTAGCAGATATCTGTAGGTTTAATTGGCTTCGACACGCTGTGCAAATTCGGAATGACAGACTAAAAATATATTTCTCTAAGCAACTTAACGAGTCTTGAAATATTAACTAATAAAAATCGCTGCCTAAGGATTCACTACTTCCACATCTAAATTTTCCATCCAAGTCTCTTTGAAGGAAAACGTCTTGAGTATATTTTCATCATATGTGGAAATAATTGGTCATAGAATTTTAATAATATTTGAGGCAGAGCAGGAACAATTTCTAGCATATGCGCCAAAAATGAAGTTTCTGGACTTTTATTAGCTTGCTCTACTTCAGAACTTAAATGCAACTTCTACTCGTTTTTCATTACTCAGGATTATAACGCGTAATGAAGCGAGTTAAATCTTCTCGTAAGCCTTTTTTAAATCTGAAATACATTAACGACAATATTTTAGTATGCTATATTGAAAATATTCTTTTCCAAACTCAAAATTTTATAAGAAAATTCAGTATTCTTTTACACCATGATTATTTGAAAATATTTGGAAAAATAAAACAGTTGTGGAAATAAGGATAATTAGTCAAACCCTTGCCACTAACGTTAAGTTCGGATTTGTAGAGGATTATCTTCTACAACCAGTTTCATAATCTTCTCATTTCAACTAAAAACGTTTAATTTCTCTGAATTATTAAAGCCAAAGGCAGGAAGGAAATTTGAAGACTGTCTAATCGCTGCGAATTATCCTTTACAACCCTTTATAGGGGTGACTTTTATTGTTTCAGACCTACATGGCCTGTTATGCTTGAACTAGGGGAACAATCAACTAGTAGTACTTAACAGGTCCGTGTTAAATGTCACAAAAACAATTCTAAAAAGTAGGTCGCTTGCTCCGGTCTCCCCCCGGAGGTGTAATGACATTAATACTAAAACAGTCGGAGAAATGTCGGGAAAACTAATACTTACTCGCAAGGATAAATACTGCAAATTAGATTTGAGCAGATTACGTGATTTGAAACTTTAAACAAGTTCTCCAGGTCTTCGATATATTGTCTTTTGTTTAAGTATCTGATAAATAGTGACATTAAATCTGCTGCTGAGTTAATGCTCTTTCTATATACACAAGTCGAGAAAAACGGCATGACTTATTTAAAACACAGAATGGGAAATGAGTTTCATTCAAGATTCGTAACATTCCAGCTTTTCGTGCTAACATCTTTGCTTCACAACGCGTAATAGGCTAGTCGTTAACATAGGATGGTATGAAAATAGCTCTGAGCTAGATAATTGCCTATACCCTATTTTTTAGAAATGAAAAAGAATAATAAAAGTTCACTATAAATGCAAAATAGAAACATAGTCATAAAGCTCACTTGTATAATATAATATATAATAGAAAGAAATGACTAATAAGCTAATGTGCATTTATACTGAAGTTTTATTACTCTTCTCCGTTTCTAAATTGATTATATATTTGGGTGTGCAGAAAAAATCATAAGCCTGTCATCATCATCATAACAAATTTTATTTAAATTAATAGTGTACAAACATTGCCTATCCGAATCGCGATCCGGAACCAACCAGACAACCACGTCGCGCAGCGTCGTGGTGTACGTAGGGTTGGGCGGGTCACGACCGGTTTGGCTTAATAAAACTAACATTCAAATTACCAATATCTGTTATACAGATTTAAAACTTTAAAATTAACACTCTCTCGGTCCTGATTACGGATGGATTTTAAATTTTAGGAAAAAAAATTCACAGATCTTGCATCTTTCTCAAGTATCTTAAGCGTATTGATAGGATGATAGGTATTTTCAGCATTTGCATTAGGTATCATTAGCGATTAGTGATAAAGTAAAAACTTTTATCAAATTTAATAATACCACTTGGGTTCATTGTAATTGGACCCATATTCATTGATAACATTTTATTAGATTAACCCAGCTATCATCTGTCGAATTTTGTCATAAAGCTTGTAGAACACCCTGTATAGTGCTGTTCTACTGTACTTTTTTATATCATGGTTAGATGTGTTTGATAATTTTATTTACATGATGTTATATATATTTGTCCATACGATCGAATTAAGCTAGTCCATGTTTTATTGGGTTGTTTTGTTTTTTTATGTTAATTTGAAAGTGACGGTGTTCTGTAAGAAATAACGCAAGTTATGCAAACTAATTGACACACGATATGGCAGTGTCGGCATGTATCACAAGAGACCATTAAGTTTAGGAGTGTTTATGTTTATATTTTAGTTTCGAGATACTGATTGGATTGTTATTGAAAAGTGATATCCCTAATAGCATGGCGTTGAGTGAACGGTACGGTTACAAGGCCGGCGCAGCGGCCTAGACAGATCTGTCGCTCTCAATATGTTCTTCGCAAGATGAGTCCTACATCATGCGCTCAGTAGTATTTTCAACACTAATAATTCTGTCTGTCGGTCTGTCTGTAACTCCTTTTGTGCACACGTTTTCTCTGGAAAGGTTTGAGTTATTAACTTGAAACTTTATACATATGTATTATAACGAGATCTGACACTGAATTGTTTTTTGAAGTTACGCGGTGAAGAATTTGGGGGTAAATAGGGCAAAGTAAGTAAAACAAGCTGGTAAGAGTACAATTTGGGATTTGGTGTATACAGGGTCCTCCACTTAAAACTGCCCAGACTCGTAACTTCCTTATTTTTTAAGCTATTACCATGTTCGCACATCAAATTGTAGATATGCATACAGAGTGATTAAAAAACATTTTGAACAAATTATTACGAAATGAAACTTAATATCCTTCAATATTTTTTCCCTTACTCTGTACATGAACTCTGTCCTATAAAGGTTTTAATTAGCTTCAATTTATGTTATTACGTCATATTCGATATTCTCTTTCGTTTTAGAGAAAAAAATTAAAAACTCTCTTTGTGACTCCAAACTGAATTCTCTTAAAATAAATTTGAAATAAATAAATAATAATTTTCAGCCTTATTTGTAAAAGGCATATAATAAACAATATTTAAAGTAACAAAACAGCAACAACAAATAAAACAAAACCAATATTGTGCAAAATTATTAAAAAAAAAACAAGCAAAATAATTCTTATATATAAGTTAAAAGAATACTAAAAATAAAACAATGTTGATATTACAATAAACATTAATGTTTTCTTTAAATTTTTTATGAGGTAAAGAGGAAATTAAAAGTTTTTTACAAATATTGTTCAAAATTTTGCCCATTAACGTGAATACAGTAGTTAAATCTTTTGATTAATTTACCATTCACTGTACGTAATAAAGATTCCGTCGAATAGAATTACATCAATCCCTTATTCTATTATTTAAATCCTCACTGTTCTGAGGTTGGGTATTATACACAAATCCCTTAAGGTAAACACGCGAAAAGAAATACAGCGGATTTAAATCTGGTGATCTAGCTGGCCATCGCACAGGTCCGGTATTGCTTATCCACTGTTTTCTAAAAATCGTGTTTAAATAATTAAACACAATACGGGCATTACGTGGAGGAGCACAATCTTGATGGAACCAGATACTTCTTCTAACTTGCAGGGCAATATCTTCTAAATAATTAGGTAAGTAATTTCGCAAAAAATCTAGGCAAATTTTGCTATTTATATTATTTTAAAAAAAATATGGCCCTATTCATCTGCCACCAAGCGTACCTATCCACACATTGACTTTATATTTTACCAGAAAATTTCTTTCTCGCGTCTATCTAGGATTCCTATCACTCCAATAGTGCATATTGTGCTCGCTTACATTACCTCTTTCATTCAATGTCGCCTCATCGCTACAAAGAATTTTATTACGGAAACTGTATCTTTCATTCAGTACGGACATTCGTGCTATAAAATGAAGTCGTCGGTCAAAATTTAGTTGGCGATATTGTTGTATTAAAATCATTTTATAAGCCTGATAACTTTTGTCTTTGAGGATTCTTCTTACCGAAGTCGAAGAAATATTTGTCCTAGCAGAAACTTTGGATTTGGTGTATATACTAGAAGTCGAGGCCTCAGATTTTTACTTCCCTCGCATACCGAAGGGAAGTATTGTATTCGAGAAAAAAATCACCCTCCGAGATTTTTTCGGATTTTGACGTTTCAGAACACGTAGATTACGAAAATATAGATTTTTTAATTCCGTCAGTCTGTCTGTCTGTTGGTGCATTTACTAAAAAACTACTTGACGGAGATCAGTCAAATTTGGTAGGTAGTTGACCCTACTGTCAGCGAAGAAATGGTAAAACTTTCACTGGAAAATATACAGACTGGACCGTCTAAATGGAATAAATGTCGAAAAAAATATTTTTTTGCTCAAATTTAAAATTTCCACGTTTCATGACACGCTAAACCTATTTCAGAAAAAAAAAATTTTTTCACCATTTTTGAAAAAATTTTTGCCACTAAAATAGATGAAATTTAAAATTTCCAGGTTTCATGGCATTCTAAACATATTTAAAAACAAATTTTTGTGAACATTTTTTTTACCAATATTTTTGAAAAATTTTTTACCACTAAAATAGATGGAGTTTTTCTCCTAGTTCAAATTTAAAATTTCCACGTTTCCATGGTACTCTAATCGTTGAAAAATTTGAAATTTTTTTTGAAAAAATCACTAAGTACTTACTATAGAATAGATGAAATAGTTTTTTTGCTCAAATTTAAAATTTCCACGCTTCATGACAATCCAAACCTATTTAAGAAGAAAAAAAATTGTAACATTTTTTTACCATATATTGTCTGTAATTGTTTATTTGTGGCATAATCAGATTTTCTTACTTTTTATTGGGTATTTTGCCACTGAAAAATATTTAAAAATTTTAATGAAAAAACCTCTGCGCCAAACGGATCAGACAGAGGTTGGTTCTTGAGTACTTGACTGTTTCAAAAAGTCTCACACCTAAAAATATATAAACTAGAACAACAAAAAGTTTTGAGAACAGAAGTAGATTCTCTTCCGAAACGTTAACTACCTATAGCTTTGATTTTCAGTTTTTAGTTTATAACACAATAAAAAGTAAGAAATTTTTTTTACTATTTTGGAAAAAAAATTTACCACTAGAATAGATGGATTTTTTTTTTGCTCAAATTTAAAATTTACACGTTTCATGACATTCTAAACCTAATTCAGAAGAAAACAATTTTGAAAATGTTTTAACCATTTTTGAAAAATTTCAAAAAAAAAGTATTTTCTTTGTTCAAATTTAAAATTTCCACGTTTCCATGGCATTCTAAACCTATTCAAACGAATTGAAAAAAAAATAATGAAAAAATTTTTAATCTATTTCACTACTTTCTATAGAATAGATGAAAAAATTTTTTTTGCTCAAATTTGAAATTTTCACGGTTCATGGCATTCCAAACCTATTTCGGAAAAAAAATTGAATCATTTTTTTACCATTTTGGAAAATAATTTTACCACTAGAATATAGATGGAAAATTTTTTTTTTGCTGAAATTTAAAATTTTCACGTTTCGTGACATTCTAAACCTGTTGCAGAAGAAAAAATATTTTGAAAATTTTTAACCATTTTTGAAAAATTTTAAAAAAATGAAATTTTTTGACCACCATTATACTTCCACTTCACTACGTGAATGTGGAATTGAAAATGTGTCAGATGGCAATAACATTTGACATATGCTATTAAGTATACTTTTATTGAAAAATATACAGGGTGGTCATCCCAAGAAATAATTCATGGTGGACATTTGTTAAGGTATTTGAGCAAGCCTTCCATATTTGTCACCTGTTATATAGTATTGAACTTTTGCTGCTGGATGAGTACTCTGTATATTTTTTTGACGAAAACTTACCAGGTCTTATTTGTAATAATAGTGATAACCACTATATTCCGATTATTATTTTCAATGTGCACAAATAAAGAGGGAAGTTCTGTGTAAATTCCTTTACCGATTTTTACTTCCCTCGCATACCGAAGGGAAGTATTGTATTCGAGAAAAAATCACCCTCCGAGATTTTTTCGGATTCTGACGTTTCAGATCACGGAGATTACGAAAATATAGGTTTTTCAATTCCGTCAGTCTGTCTGTCTGTTGGTGCATTTGCTAAAAAACTACTTAACGGAGAGCTGTCAAATTTGGTAGGGACCCTACTGCCATCGAAGAACTGGTAGAACTCTCAGTGGAAAATATACAGGGTGGATCGTATAAACGGAATAAATAGTGAAAACAATTTTTTTTCGCTCAAATTTAAAATTTCCACGTTTCATGACGCGCTAATCCTATTTCGGGAAAAAAAAAATAGAAGATGAAGATGAAAAAAAAATTTTTGCTCAAATTTAACATTTCCACGTTTCATGACACGCTAAACCTATTTCTGAAAAAAAAAATTGAAATTTTTTTTCACCATTTTTGAAAAAATTTTTACCACTAAAAAAAATGTTTTTCTTTGTTCAAATTTAAAATTTCCACGTTTCATGGCATTCTAAACCTATTTAAAAGAAAAAAATATTTGAAAATTGTTTACCAACATTTTTGAAAAAATGTTTACCACTAAAATAGATGGAATTTTTTTTCTTAAAATTTTAAATTTCCACGTTTCATAGCGCTTTAAATCTATTTTGAAAAAAATTGAAAATTTTAAAAAAATTTCGAAAAAAATTTCACCACTAAAATAGATGGAATTTTTTTTTCTTTGTTCAGATTTAAAATTTCCACGTTTCCATGATATTCTAAAATTATTCAAACAAATTTTAATGTTTTTGAAAAATTTTTAAAAAAATTTGAAACATGTTTAGGTAATCTATTTATCACTATTATAGAATAGACGAAATATTTTTTTTTTCAAATTTAAAATTTCCACGTTTCATGACATTTAAAACCTATTCCGGAAAAAAAATTTGCCACATCCTTTCACCATTTTTGAAAAAAATTTAACTGGAATAGAGCGAAAAATTTTGTTTTGCTTAAATTTAAAATTTTCGCGTTTCGTGACATTCTAAACCTATTCAAAAAAAAAAAAGTTTTGAAATGTTTTTATATTTTTTAACCACCACCATTTTTGAAAAAATTTTTACCACTAAAAAAAATGTTTTTCTTTGTTCAAATTTAAAATTTCCACGTTTCATGGCATTCTAAACCTATTTAAAAGAAAAAAATATTTGAAAATTTTTTACCATTTTTGAAAAAATGTTTACCACTAAAATAGATGGAATTTTTTTTCTTAAAATTTTAAATTTCCACGTTTCATAGCGCTTTAAATCTATTTTGAAAAAAATTGAAAATTTTAAAAAAATTTCGAAAAAAATATCACCACTAAAATAGATGGAATTTTTTTTTCTTTGTTCAGATTTAAAATTTCCACGTTTCCATGATATTCTAAAATTATTCAAACAAATTTTAATGTTTTTGAAAAATTTTAAAAAAAATTTGAAACATGTTTAGGTAATCTATTTATCACTATTATAGAATAGACGAAATATTTTTTTTTTCAAATTTAAAATTTCCACGTTTCATGACATTTAAAACCTATTCCGGTAAAAAAATTTGCCACATCCTTTCACCATTTTTGAAAAAAATTTAACTGGAATAGAGCGAAAAATTTTGTTTTGCTTAAATTTAAAATTTTCGCGTTTCGTGACATTCTGAACCTATTCAAAAAAAAAAGTTTTGAAATGTTTTTATATTTTTTAACCACCACTACTTCACTACTCCATTACATGAATGTGGAATTGAAAATGTGACAGATGGCAATAATATTTGGCATATGCACCTATTATATACTTTTATTGAATAATGGCATCCCAAGAAATTATTCAGTCATGGTGGACATTTGTAAAGGTATTTGCGCAAGCCTTCCATATTTGGCACCTGCTATTTAGTATTGAACTTTTGCCGTTGGATGAGCACTCTGTATATTTTTTTGTCCAAAAGTTATCAGGTAGTTTTGTAATAATAGCAATAACTATATTCCGATCTGTATTCTCAATGTCATTTCGTAATTAATAATTTTTTAGGGTGACCGCCATGCACAAATAACGAGGGAAGTTCTGAGTAAATAACTTTACCGATTTTTTTATAACAATTTTCAACTCCTCCACAACTCCCACTCCATTATTAAAGGAGCTAATAACATTAAATGAATACATTCACTTGATATTTGGTATACGTATGTATTAAACGATATCTGGAACTTGATAATATTTTAAGAATCTTCCGTTGAAGGAGTGGAGGGGGGGAGAAGAAAAAGAGGTAAATACGAAATGAGTAAAGCAAGCTGGTAAGGGTACAAAAACTTGAGATTTGGTGTATATGCTAGAAGTCAAAGCCTCAGATTTCTATATATCTTTCAACCCCTCCGCCATATCCACTCCATTAATAAAGGGGTTGATAAAATAAAATTGAGGTAGTTACTTGAAATTTGGTACACGTATGTATTGTAATGGCGTCTGATTGAGATAATTCCGTTGAAGGGGTGGGGGTGGGGGGTGTAATTGAGGAAAATAAGTACAGTGGGCTAATAAGAGTTCAGAAATTTTTGCCTATATGCTAGAAACCAACGCCTCACTTTTTCTATGACATCTGCCTCAAATATTATTAAAATTCTATGACGAGTTGTTTCCACATACTAGAGTGCAAATATAGTCAAAAAGTCTTCCTCTAATGAGACTTGGACGGAAAATCTGGATGTGGAAGTAAAGATTTCTTAGGCAGCGGTTTTATTGGTTACCTTTAGCTCTTAAAATTTCAACAAAAAGTTTCCTAGTTCCTAGATTAAATATCAGAAACTGAATTATATGTAGAAATGTAATCAATACTTCTAGTGCAATTTTCTGTCTAGATATAATTCCCTCATTTCGGTTGCTCGAATATGTAAAATACCCAACAATAAGGTCTATGAAAGTCTACAACAAAGATCAACAAAAAATAGTACTTTCCAAGCGAGTCGATTTTTGTGGAATATCCTTATGATAGTGCACAAAACTTCAAACTCATTCAGAAAACTTGCTTAAAATATAATAACTTCTAGTGGCAATACCCAAGTAAAATGTAGAAGTTTGGGCCGTGTTTCGCTCAACATTTTCCAGTAATAATCTGGAATAAAGATTATATAAAATCTGCTGTAAAGTTTGCGATGGCGGGATTTATTAATTATTCCAGCTTAAACTATCTCACTAGTAGATTCTGGATTTAATTATAGAGCTGATGCAGGGGCGGAGAAACTAAAATTTTACCGCTAAAATCCCGGTTAAGTATAGTTAGTCTAGGAGGTATGATAGTTCTCTTGGAATTTTAAAAGCCAGAAGTTTGATTTGTTTTGCTTCTTGATGGTCATAGGTTCTGAATGATGGTCGTTATCTATCTATCGAAATGTCCGCAATCTTGATTTATACCTGATTAATAACACAGGTTTGTAAAAAAAAAGTTGTCTGAATCTGGGGTCAGACCATGCGTATCTTATGTATTTTTGGAACCCATTTTTAGTTTTGCTTCATCGCGCCAGAATTTTGAGATAATCTAACCTGAAAGTCCGAAAAACACGGCTCGTTGACATATTTGAGGTCATGTAGCTTTGCGATTTTTTTTTCCTGAATAAACCTTGTATGTGATCTTAAGGTATAAACATTCCTCTTTAAAACGCCGTTGAGTTTGCTCAAATGTCTTTTTTTTTCGACGAGATATCGAATTTTGAAAATTGTCTATTCATATCATATCTTTTCCAATACCACAGGCCTACAAAATTAGGCAAATTTTTTGTATCAAAAGCGCTACTATACTTTTCCGAAGGTTTTCGATGCACTGAATCTAAATCCAGTCTCAGAATTGCTCTATCACGTCAGGATTTTGAGATATCGTAACCTAAAAGTGCAAAAAACACGGTTTTTTGACATATTTGAGGTTATGTGGCTTCGACAATTTTTTTCTTAAGAAACCATGTGTGGGATCTTAAAGTACAAGTCTTCACCTTTAAAATGCCGTTGAGTTTGCTCAAATATCTTTTTTTTCGTCGAGATATTGCAATTTAAATAATGACCATAAGGTTTCCTTACTAATTAAATGTATTGGGAAAGATATGATATGAACAGACAATTTTAAAAATTCGATATCTCAGCGAAAAAAAAAAAAGATATTTGAGCAAACTCTACGGCATTTTAAAGAGGAAGATTTGTACTTTAAGATGCTATACATGGCTTTTCCAGAAAAAAAAATCGTAAAGTTACATAACCTCAAATATCTGAAAATCCTGCCGTGATAGAGCGAGACTAAAAATAGATTTGAATTTAGCGTCGAAAAATACATAAGAAACGTATGGTCTAACCCCAGATCTAGACAACTTTTTTTTTGCAAACCTGTGTAATTAAAATGCGGTATAAAGTTGTTGTATGTCAATTCGTATGTTTTTAAGAACACTAAAAAGAAAACTAAACCAAATTAAACAAAACTAAACTAAAAAAGAATACAAAAACAGCAATAAAAGTGCTCTAACTGTAACATAAAATGATGTTTAAAAGCTGCTTTTATGAAATTGTCAAATAGATCTGTTGCTATTCCGTTTAAATGACACCGGAAAAGTAAGACAAGCAATTATACAGTCAGAATAAACAAATTCCTTCTCTCAAACTTCCAACAGAACTCTTCTAGCTCCCGCACTAAAAAGTTCACCGTTAAACTGGCTAAGTAATACTAAGTATATTCAAACGCATCTATGCTATATATCTTAATGGATTTCGGGGAAGATTTAACAGCCTTTATTCAGTGAAAATTCCACTTTAACCCTCGAAATTATGACATACATTTATTTCAGCGCCTCTCGGGTAAGGCGGAAAGAATTATACATATTAAATTTAAAGGGTGGCTGGTGTGGGTTAAAGGTTGACCATGTGAAGGACAAAAACTCTTATTCGTTTAAAGTTATGGCCTAATATAGCTACTTGGGACACTAAACTTACGTACCCTCTTCTTTATAAATTCTCGATTTCTTGCTCGTAGGCTTTTTATTAAAGTTTCGGTTATTTAAAAGCTTCGTCACCATCGAATGTGATAGAAACTTAGTTACGTGTCATACAAGGCGGTCAAAAAAATCATGATCAAATCTGTTTATTCAAAAATATGGATGTATTTTGTGATGTAGTCTTGAAGTTTGTCTTTGTAGCTATTTGCAAAAACTATTTCATTATAATGGGGTGATTTACTCTCTACATACAAATTCCCCTAGGCTCGTCAATACTCGTGGCGGATACAGTATAGCACTTCCTAGGTAAAATAATTTGCCAGGTGTGCGCTTTTGGCTATACCAACGATTTTTGCTTCTGTTTGTATTTGATTTCTCATACAAGGTATTTCTTAATAGCTCGGTAGATCGGCGAAATTTAGTGGCCTGCCCGTTCTCCCGATTTGAGCCCGGTTGATATTTTTTTATGGGGTTACTTAAAATCGAAAATTTACTTCAAAAGACCAAATAACGTCGATGATTTAAAAGACAAAATAAGGCAACAAATTAATCAAATCACCCCAGAAACGATACAAAATGTTTTAGAAGAATTTCAGCAATGCCAGTTTGAACATTTGATTTAAACTGTTTTGTGCCCTTCAGTTTACTTAGTAAAAATGTATTATTTTTATAAATTCAGTAGATAATGAATTTATATGTTACTTATGGACCCCACGGTATAGTAAACGGCTTCACTCTACTATAGCAAGACAGCAGTATTTATTTAAAAAGAAGAAAATAATGTTAACAATAATAATAATTATGTTAATAAACGTAAATGCGTGGGGGGCTCAAAATACCTGTAAACATAGAAAACTTTACTCTTTGAGTGCCCCACGCCCGATACATTACAGCAGATGATGTCAGCGCGAGAGAAAACTTTTACGTAACCATTAGAAAAAAATCGGTAAAGTTATTTACACAGAACTTCCCTCGTTATTTGTGCATGACAGTCACTCAAAAAAATTATTAATTACGAAATGACATTGGGAATAATAATCGGAATATAATTATTGATATTATTACAAAGAAAACCTGATAAATTTTGGTCAAAAAAATATACAGAGTGTTCATCCAACAGCAAAAGTTCAATATACTAAATAACAGGTGCCAAATATGGAAGGCTTGCGCAAATACCTTTATAAATGTCCACCATGACTCAATTATTTCTTGGGATGCCATTATTCAATAAAAGTATATAATAGGATATGCCAAATATTATTGCCATCTCTCACATTTTCAATCCCACATTCACGTAATGGAGTGGAAGTATAGTGGTGATTAAAATATAGAACAAATTTTCAAAAATGTTTTCTGTCTATTCTAGTGTTAAATTTTTTTCCAAATTGCTGAAAATATGTTGCAAATTTTTTAAATTTGAGCAAAAAAATATTTCGTCTATTCTATAATGGTGATAAACAGATTACTAAAACATGTTTCCATTTTTTTTTTATTTTTCTAAAACATTTTTAAATTTGTTTTAATAAATTTGGAATGCCATGGAAACGTGGAAATTTTAAATCGGAAAAAAAAATTTCATCTATTTGTGGTAAAATTTTTTCAAAAATTTTTAATTTTTTTTTTTTTCTTTAAATAGATTCAGAACGCTATGAAACGTGGAAATTTTAAATTTTGAGAAAAAAAAATTCATCTATTTTGGTGGTAAAAATTTTTTCAAAAATGTTGGTAAAAAATTTTTAATTTTTTTTTTCTTTTAAATAGGTTTAGAATGCCATGAAACGTGGAAATTTTAAATTTGAACAAAGAAAAAATTTTTTTTTAGTGGTAAAAATTTTTTCAAAAATGATTGAAAAAAATTTTCAACAAATTTTTTTTGCTGAAATAGGTTTAGCGCGTCATGAAACGTGGAAATTTTAAATTTGAGCAAAAAAAAATTTTTTTCACTATTTATTCCGTTTAGACGGTCCACCCTGTATATTTTTCAGTGAAAATTCTACCAGTTCTTCGCTGACAGTAGGGTTAACTACCTACCAAATTTGACTGCTCTCCGTCAAGTAGTTTTTTAGTTAATGCACCAACAGACAGACAGACAGACAGACAGACAGACAGACAGACAGACTGACGGAATTGAAAAACCTATATTTTCGGAATCTACGTGTTCTGGAACGTCAGAATCCGAAAAAATCTCGGAGGGTGATTTTTTCTCGAATACAATACTTCCCTTCGGTATGCGAGGGAAGTAAAAGATTACATAAGCTAAGAGAGTAGTTCCTTATTTCATCACCATTTTTGACCAAAATTATTTTTAATATCACGGTATATGAAATATTTGGCGAAGTGGACTTAATTTTATACTATTTTCATCAACTTCAATCAATCGAGCTCAGTCAATCAACGTCCTCAGATATTATTGAACAGCTACACTTCTATTAGTTTTAACTCGTTGTCATCAAATGCTAAATAAATAAAACGACCTGATTTAATGGGGAATATTTGTTTCCAGCTTTGTGACTATAATTCCGATATCATACTCAAATTACCGATCATAAACGTTGCATTGAAAATAAAGGTTCTATTTAATCCGCAAGTTTGCAAGAATTTACAAACACATTTTTACCTCTATTGAATAGTACACATATTTCATACCACCTACCGTTTTTAAACCCACTTCATATATTTTCTCGTAAAATAAATTCTATTCAATTGCAATTTTTTACAATAAATAAAATTTTTACGACCCTGCTATATAGCGGACGTAAATCATAAAGGATTACAAATTGCAATTGTGCACTGAAGTCGGATTGCTTTTATTTTTATTCCTGGATTGACCATATTCGTGTTCTAAACATGCATCGTCGCGTTTGTTAGAACAAGCGCCAGAGACGAAAATTACCGAAATGCGTCAAACTGAGGCACTGTGAGGTTGTTGTGTTTTATAATCGCTAGATTTGATGATTCTGAATAAGTACTAGATTGGCGAATAAAAGTCGTTTCTGTTTATTTCCTTACAGTTAAAATATTATTAGGGAAACCGGTCTTTTCCGACAACTATTTTTTGAAAACATTAATTGATTAATTGACTGACAAATTATCCAGCGTGTGGTATATGCATTGCTGCCACTTTCAGACATGCAGTCTGAATGTCTTTATATACAGCCAAACTGGTGACATATGCCAGAGTAGTATAGCTATGACAGTTCGGGGATACAAACTCCATGTAAATCTCCATAAGAGCAAAATCTGCACACTTTTGTCTGATTTTTCTCCCACCACTTTTAGGCTCCGCCCTCGGGGAAGACGGGGAGTGTGAAATCCCATTGGCTGAGGGATTCTATTGTTCCTGGAGCGTAAGATCCTATTGGTTGAGGGTTTCCATTGGCGAGAGGTCTAGGATTAATGGTAGATATTCTATCTATCGGCTGAGATGCTTAGATTTAATGATAAATGGCGTTTCAAAGATGGTGGCATGGTTTTAGATTCTTTCCATTGGTCGAGGGAAGCAATGGCATGCAATGTACCATAGTTAAATTAAATAAAAATAATTTGATTGATTGATTTGCCAGCGTAAGGGGGGCATTGTTGCCAATTCCGAAACAAAATAAAAATAATTTAAAGGTAAAGGCACTCGATCGGCGAAGTTGGGCAACGTCGGTCGGGTCCAACACTTGGATCGGTGAGTTCTCGTTCCGATACGTCAGTCCTTGTCATGAGCTGTAATAGCGTTGACTGGACTGAGACGGCTTGGCGAGAAAACAGAAACGAAGAACTAATAACTTTACCAAGGAGGTCCTTATCAACAGTCTCGAAGTCTTGTAAGGACTATGTCTGGATAAGGAGCCCTAAGGTACAAAAATGGGGTGCTACGATCGACCTATAATGGTAGCAGTAGGTAAGGCCAATCGCCAGCTCCTCTCAGCTAAAATCTAAAAAAAAAACCTAAGCATGCTGTGCCGACAGTAACAACTGTGTGATATTTTGTAGTCCCTCCATCTCCGCGCGAGCATGCGCCCGAACAAAGAATTATGGTCATTTATATATATTTTCAGAAGGTGTACAGGTATGAAATAAATAAACAAATATCCTAGTAGACACATATTTTAAATCAAACCCCGCGTCAAATAGTTATTAACCTTTTCATAATTAGCAATTTCTCAAAAATATTATATATTATACTATTTGTTTCAATAAAATTTAATAAACCATCGGAAAAAATATATTTTGAAATAAGAAGTTATAGCGATTATAAAATTTTTGAAAATGTTCAAAGTAAGAAAGAGAGTTGGTTAAAAAAATAAAAAAATATTTCCTCTTCAGACTGAAAAATAGAGATTGAGAGAAATGAGGCAAAAACTTCTCGTTTCCTTTATAATACATCTGGTTTAAATAAACTGATGGGAAATTTTATTATCTATAACTTTTGTATGCTCCATCACTTTAAGAAAAAAAACGTCGTAACAAAACTTATTCAATATCATTTTGGCGGTATAAAAATTAACCACAAGAGATCTTTACTCACCAGAACATGTTTAGAATCACTAATGTAGCGATTAAAATAAACTGCGACATTTTACCTCATTATGACGCAAAACATTATATCTCCCTTAGTTTATTATACAGGGTGTAACATAATGGAATGTCATAAATGAAGGAGCTTATTCCTCGTACAAATTTAAGAATATTTTGTCATATAAACAATTGTCATTAGAGCCTTCGTTTACAAGATACAGGGCGTTGTAGTTTTCAAAAATACAATTATATCCCTATATATCTTTTGAACAAATGTAGATATTTACCTGAAATTTTGTGTGTAGAATACATGATTAATATTGTAAATACATTTAAGAGGAATCCTCGCATGCGGGAAATATACGTGAAATATAACAAACGCGCTGAGCTCTAGCAGCTTTATTTTTACAAGTATCACACTCATTTTTTTTTAGAAGAAGTTAGCTACTAGTTCTACAATGTGACCATTGCTTTTTCAAATCCGGTGAACCAATCTTAAGAAAAAAAATCACAAACTTTATCATTTGATTGTCTGATATATATTTAATTTTCACATACTTCTAGATATCATTCTCAAAAAAGCATCGGTCACATTATTCTATCATCTTTTGTTTACACATTCGTTTAAAAATAATTCAAAAATGTAAATTTTTTAATGAGTTATACTTCAGGGCAATTACGCATGTAATTTAATAATTGTTTAGGCATGTTTTCCATCTCCACCTAGCCAGAGAGGCGGATCATATACGCATTGGCTCTTTGTCTAGCTTGAGACTTCTCATTCTCTAGGCTTTGACTCTTACTACAGTAGAGAATTATTATAAACTGAGCTTGTTGCGTACCTATTTTAATTCAATTTTTACCGGAACACATTTAATCGCGTAATGGGTATAAACAATAGTTAAAGGCGCAAAGTGTATCAATATGGTACAAGAAAAAAAAGAGGAATTACTTCCACATCCACGCAGTGGATTGGAAGTACAGCAATCGTAAAAAAAATCAAATTTTATTTCTTGTAATAGGTTTAGAACTTCATGAAACGTCGAGATTTTAAATTTCAGCGAAAAAAAAAAATTTCTGTTTGTCGGTCTGTCTGTCTGTAATTTTTTTTTTTGTCAGCACATTTTCTCCGGAACGGTTTTAAGACATTGTCTTGAAATTTTGTACACCTATATATTATAACGAGATCTGGACTGGATTGTTTTTTGAACATATCCGATGAAGGGTTGGGGGTAATTAGAGATAAATGTGGGGAAATAGGTAAAGCAAGCTGGTAAGAGTATAGAAACTTGAAATTTGGTGTATGTATACTAGCAGCCAAGGCCTCCAATTTTTTATATTTAGAAGCCGAGGCCTCGGATTTTTTAATAACAAATTTCAACCCACCCACCACCCCTACTTCATTATTAAAGGGGTTGATAAATTAAAATTGACTTATTCACTTGAAATTTGGTACACGTATATATTATAATGACATCTGGAACTAAATTATATTTTTAGTTTATTCCGTTGAAGGGTTGGGGGTTAAATAGGGGTAAATAGGGGAAAATAATTAAAGCAAGCTGATAAGAGTACAGAAACTTGAAGTACGGTGTATGTATTTGGAGCCAAGGCCTGAGATTTTTTTATAATATATTTTAACCCCCCACCCCCCTACTCCATTATTAAAGAGGTTGATACAATAAAATTGAGATATTCGCTTGAAATTTGGTACATCTGTATTATAACGACAATTGGAACGAAATCATATTTTGAGATGATTCCGTTGAAGGGGTGGCGATGTAAGTATAGGTATATGAATAGGGGAAAATGTGTAAAAGCAAGCTGTGTAGAGTATAAATACTTGAGGTTTGGTGCGCACCTATACGGGAAGCCAAGCCCTCAGATTTCTTTATAATATTTTTCATCTGATATCTAAATCTATGTTCTCGCATTTTTACGCCTCGACGCCGACCGACGCCTAGCGTCATTTTTGTAAAACTCGTGTATTTGATAAATTTTAATTCCTACATTCATATTCTTACGTCTCGACGCTGACTGATGATGCCTAACGTCGTTGTTGTAAAACTTGTGTATCTAAATCTATGTTCTTGCATTTTTACGTCTCGACACCGACCGACGCGGACGCCTAGCGTCGTTTTTGTAAAACTCGTGTATTTGACAAATTTCGATTCCTAGATTCATTTTCTTGCATTTTTACGTCTCAGCGCCGACCGACGCCTAACGTCATTGTTGTGAACCTTCTGAATTTGATAAATTTTAATACTGAGAATCATATTCTTTCATTTTTTCGTTTCGACGTCGACCGACGTCTAGCGTCGTTTCTGTAATATTCTAATTTTAATAACAATAGGTATGGATATATTAAATACCATGTGACAACAAGACTACCTTGTTTGATTTACCAATACTTTCATTTTAATGAAAATCAAACTAGAAATAACTTTAGAAAAATGCAATGGAATATAATTAGTCAACCGCACTAACACTATACGACGCTGCGCGACGTGGTTGTGCGGTTGGCTCCGGCAATGTTGTATATTTTAATTATTGAATAAAATATGTTAAGGCAGTATTTTTTTTTAGAGATATTTTTTAATATTTTTCACTAAATGCAAATGTGAGCTTTGGCAATTTAAGTAATGTCCGGCGGCTTATTTGAAATATAAAAAACATTTAAGAAAACGGTAATAAATTAATTAAATTGCGAAAACTGACATTTGTTTTGGGTAAAAAGAATTTAAAAATACATTTGGGATAAAAATACTGGACATTTGCTAAGTACATATTACACTTTTTTTAAACAAGATTACGAAAAAATGAATGTTTAAATCAAATACGTCCTGTACGTAATTTCTTAAAAAATAAATGCATAAGTGAGGACGTCCCTGTTTTTGCTGCCACCTGTCCTGGTAGGTGTATAACTGTATAATATGTTGGTAGGAAAATGTTAACATTCTTTTTCATAACTATAAAAGCAAATTTCCGGGTAATTTGTAAAAATTTTGATATTCATGCAATAAAATATTTAAATGGGGGAATGCCACTCAATTCTGGTTTTTGTTCAATAATAAGTATAAAACAAACAAATATTTATAGAATGATGTATTTCAGGATACTGAATAAAATATAAAAGTTAGTATCTGGCAATACGGTAAACTTTCGTCAAATTTACTAAAAAAATTCTTTATAGTACTTTATATCTTACATAAATACCCATAATGTTTTTTTTATATATAAATGCCTATAACTTTTCTACAAACAAATAAGAAAAAAAGCAGAAGCCACTAGGTTTTGAACCCAGAACCCCGCGATTGAAAGTCTGATGCTACATCAGACCCACCACCTGTTCATGTCCAGTAGTTATCTGTTTACACTGTTTTCACTTCAAATGTGATCCGTATCATATAAATTATAGGTTCTCAGGTAATAATGCTATGAAATAAATCTCTTGCCCTCTTCTCACTGCGCCTGCGGCTGAAAGAGAAGACGTATCCGTTCTCTCTTCAGTAGCAAATAAAATGTAAAGTTATTTCTCCTACAAATGGTGTTGCCGGGGGTAAACTAAACGGTAATCCTTGAAACTTCGCAGGGGAACTACTAAGGGCATTCCTCTTAAAAATGAAGCCCCAGCTTTAACCAGTGACGTAGATTTGAAGTATGTAGGGTACTTTTTTCATGAAGTTATGGCACGCCACTGGGCCAATTTTTTTGTGTGCTTTTTTTGGATTTCAAATTTAATTTTGAAAAACAATGTTCTCTTGACATCTTTGGGCATATTTAACAGTTTTAAAATCATTGAATTAATTTGTTGTTTCATTCATCTTTGCTAATTTTTGTTTAAATTAAAAATTAAAATTTCTGATGAGTTTGCTTTTCTTACATTTGACACTGGTTAAAGCTGGGGCTTCATTTTTTAAATTTAAATACAATACTACTCATGTATTCTACACACAAAATTTTAGGTAAATGTCTACATTTGTTCAAAAGATATATAGGGAAATAATTGTATTTTTGAAAACTACAACGCCCTGTATCTTGTAAACGACAATTGTTTATATGACAAAATATTCTTAAATTTGTACGAGGAATCCGCTCCTTCATTTATGACATTCCATTATGTTACACCCTGTATATACTTTTAGAATTAAACCGTCGCTATTTCTAACTTTATTTCGTCTTCTAAATTCTTTTTATCGGGCCTACCAACTGAAAGAAAATAAAACGTTGCTCAATTGTTTTTGCGGCGAAATAGACCGAGCTAAAAAAGAGGAATTGGGATTACGCTGATATTAATTTCTAAATTCGTTCGCCAGCATAAGCCAATGTGAAGCCGTTTAATTGCAATTGTTTCCTTTTTTTAATTTAACAGACTGAGCAAACACAAACAAAAGAATATTAAATTCTATGGCACTGACGTACAGCGAAGAAATTTTATACAATCGCTGTATACTGGGGGTGGAATGCCATATAAATATATGTAACATGAATTCATCCTATATTGTGACTTTTCACATAGAGGTGTTTCCAAGCGTTGGACAAAAATTATTCTTTCAACATTTTAATAACAAATATGTTAGGGGCAGACATTATTCAGATTTTTTGCAGTTTGACGATTACGCAATAATAAATTGGATTTTATGTAGACTGAGCCAAAAGTAAAGAGAATATTATGTACTTACGTACCTTTGTTTCCTAGATTACTGTAAATCTTTTGATCATTATGATGATATGATATTTACATTATATACATGATGATATTTACATTATATGAAGTATTAAACTTGTTATAAACAAAATCACCCACGTACAGGCTAAGCCTTGTGGGTTACCTTGTTACTACATTTTGAAAAAAAATGTAGTATACGTTTAGCATTTTTCCGGTGGACCATCGAAACCCGAAAAAAAACGTCGGATCGATTTGAAAGTCATATCTATCGATTCGAGAGCGAATTTAGAAAATTCCGTCCGTCGGTCTGTCTGTCTGTCTGTCTGTCACGCCCAGACCCCCTAATCCGTTTTCCGATTGCGATGAAACTTGGGTGGTTAATAGGAGGTGTTTAGAAAACCCTAACGCCGGACGCTCGGCTCCGTTCGGAAACCAGAAGTACCCGATATAGACGTTTCAAGTTTTTCGGGAAAAATTGAATAACTCGCTAACGGGTAGTCGGATCGAGATATTCCAAAAAAGTTATTGTGCCGCTAGCAATGTTCTACAAATAAGTATACCAGAGACTATGTCGAAAAACAAACGAAAATAGATTTTTTTTGCAAAAAACTGGTTTTCTCGAAATTGGGTTAGGAAGCACGATAACTGTCCAAAATATTGATCGATTTCGATGAGACTTGGTGGGATTAAAGGTACACGGCAACAAATGAAGCCTATTGCTGGCGGCCCGAATCCATTGATCGCAAGTATTTTTTCCAGGGCCGAGTATGATTTATCAAAGAAATTAATAACTCTCGAACCGAAGGTCCGATTTTGATTTTCAAACATGGAAATTGTAGGGCTCGATTAGGTCTATTAGTTGACGTTTGTGAGAAATTTGACAAAACAAAAACAAATCTACAAATCCTGGAAAACTTGATTTTTTAATAAATTCTACAAATTCCGAACAGTTTCCTAATAAAAATCGAAAATTAACTATTCCGTCGATCAATCTCTATAACCAGTATAAGGCACGGACCTTTTTGGACAAAAAATCTGAGATATAGTTTTTCCTAAAAATTTAAAATAAACGAGTTATTTACGAAAATGCATTCCATAGAATTATATAAAAAAATATTACAAATTGATAAATTCTCCGTGCGATATAGGAGCAAAAAAAGAATGTAATGTTATGTTTAAAATATCTTTATTCATTTCCTTATTTTCATTTACTACATAAAAATAGAACCGATGGCCTTCCTGTGTTTCAAAATGTAGTTAGCCTTTACTTTAGTCAATGCAAAACGAAAAAAAAAAAAGAAAAATAAAACATGTCAAAATGTACTGAGTCATCTTGCGACCCTCTGCTGAAAATGTAACGAAACATCCCAACAGGGATAAAAAACAAATCAAAATGTAGTTTTTTTTAGCTTGTTTATTTGCAAACTATTAATTTGACAGACGTATATACAGATTCATATTTAATTTAATTTAATTTTGATATATATGTTCTTTGTAATAATGAATTGTGTATTGTATTAAGTATGCAAATAAACGAATTATTATTATTATTATGTAAAATATGACAGACTGTAATATCCAAACATCTAGTCGTTATTATTCGCCGACTAGCTAGAGGAAAAATTCAGTTTTTCTTAACTTCAGACTTGCAGATGGTACCAAATCAGTTGCAGCAGAAGAGAGTGAGATCATATGCCTGTTGGATAAGCTTCAAGTAAAAGTTCTGATTACAGTAAAGTGCAAATTTCAGCAAAACAAAAATTACGATTGTAGACTGAGCAAATAAAAATTGCTCAGTTATGATAAATCCTGAATGCGTCTCAATGTCATCTAACAAGGCAATTGTAAGGTAGTACAGAAGGTGGAATATCATGGAGATTTTGTGAACCATAATGGCAATTATGAATACGAGACATGCAAAAATGGGTAAATTGCCTCTCTAACTATTTGTGTATGTTAACTTGTTTTTTCTTGACTTAACAGAGTAAAACACTGCTGGCGCCTAATAAACTAATTTGTAGTTTTCTCTTTCTTGAACAGATTAATTTATATTTTCTTATTGCTTAATTAATAAGGCTAAAATTGCTACTAATTCCTCTGATTTTGGATTTTGTGATGGTCTCTTGCTTGGGCTATATTAAAATTAAGTTTACATATGTTTTAATCTGAAACCCCTTTGGACATTTCAAGCCATTGATGAGTTACTAAATTAGTGAGGGGGTGAGTTTTGGATTACACCTTTTCTCGTTAAAATGTGTCCCCCTTGACATTCAAGAGAATGTCGTTTACTGCAAAGAAGAATCTTCAACGGTTCTCGAGTTACTAAGGGTGGCTCGTTTTTAAAAAATCACCTGATACAGTACACACGTACAGTTGACATTCGAAGAATGCAAAATCGTACAGTGTTTGGCTTGGGGACCTTAAGAAATTTTTCAATAGATTCAGTGTTATTGAAAACTTCAACAAGTTTATTGTGCGTTGTCTTTCTAATAATATTTTAAAGGAAGAATTAAAATTTTTATGAGCTTTAATTGTTGTTTCAGATACACAGGGAAAGAGGAAAAAAACCTGCTACTGAAGATGTGTCCAGTAAAAAAATTTTGATATAGAGGGAATGTGTTTTTAGTACTAATTTTTAGATGTCAGCGAGTGTTCCTGGGCTAGGGAAAGAGGGTTTGGGTTTTATGTTTATTGTGGTTGTCTGTCTTATGATTTGTCCGTCGTTGAAAGGATAACCTCTCACTAGTTACTCAATTCACCTTTGTTAGAGAATAGATGTAAAATAGAAGTAATGGTTATAAGAGAATCCATATAGTTAAATATTGAAATGCAGACAACTCCGTCAAAAGAGTAAAACAGCTCGTTTAAAAGACAAACAATAAAGCTATAACTAAAACAATAAATCTATTGCGTATTTTATACCAAAACACATACAGGGTGTAATTAGTTTCATGTCATTAAAAAAAAACTGGTAATAGAGACCGACTAGACAAACAAAAAACCTATATGACTTTTTTCTCTAGGGGCACTTTGAAAAAAACTGACCTACGTTTAAAATTTGAATGTTAAGGTAGGAAACATTTAAGAAACACTGTTTTTCAGGGTCAATGGATGTTATAGTTCCGAATATTAGAAATAATAAAAAACTGTAATACCCGATTTGTGTTCCCGCCGGAAGAAGTGCGGCACTTTGATGGGATTACTGGTACCGAACTTTTAATACCACTAATTATGAAAATGTAAATAACGTCTTCTCTTTCGGCACAACGCAAGCATAACATGGCCGCATGGGTTTAAATAGAATTTGTTTACATGTGTTTTTTAATTTGGAAAAAAGTTATTGTAGTTTTTATTGTCGTTTGTAAGAAGTTACATAATGTAAAAGTGATTTATTAACATTTGTAACATTGTGTTAAAAGCTTAAGAAATTAGTAATTATTTTATGAAATTGGAAAACGAATAGTTAGACGTCCGAGATACGATAACAGAAAATAGTTGTGTATTTTTTTAAGTTATCATACCTTTAATGCCCAATAGGTAACATCCAATAACTGACCAATTCTTTTGAATTTTTCACAAAAATTGTTCGAAATGACCTCCATCTCCACGTATACACATTTCGCCATGCCGAAGTAAGGACATACGCACTCCGTTCAAAACATTTGGTAAATTAGGATAATTTTTCATAGTTTCTATGCACATTGAAATACGTGGTTGCAATTGTTCTAAAGTGTCAATTGGATTACGATAAACCAGAGATTTAAAATGCCCACAAAAATAAAAGTCCATTGGATTTAAGTCGGGCGATCTAGCAGGCCATGTTAAAAAATTTCGAACAGCCAGACTAAAATGGACTGGCGCGCCATCGTGCAACTACCACATTCTTCTGCGCGTAGCCAAGGGTATATCTTCCAGCAATTTTGGCAATGTTTGTTGCAAAAAATTTAAGTACACATCACCATTTAATCTAGCGGGTAATTATATAGATCCAATTATTTCATTACCGTAAATTCCTGCCCAGAAATTAACGCTGAACCGTCGTTGAAAATGCGCCCTGTTTATTACACGTGGATTTTCGCCTGCCTGATAGTGGATATTTTTAAAATTAAACACTCCATTTCTGGTAAAATACGACTCATCGGAGAAACACAGAACGTTTAAAAAATCCTTATTTGCCGCGTGTTTTCTTAAAATCCACCTACAAAATTGCATTAGCTCTGCAAAATCTTGAGGTTCTAGTGCTTGGATACGTTGAAAGTGGTAGGGATGTAAGGTCATATCTCTCAATGTCCTCCATACCACAAAATAGGATACTCCCACACGGTTCGCGATATCGCGGGTGCTTAAAGTTGGATCCTCTTCTACTAGTTCCAAAATTTGAATCTCTGCTTCAATTACCCTTTCTTCGCGTTGTGGACCTCGTTCCCCTCCATGTCCATCGAGAGGACCTGTTTCTCGAAGACGCTGGTCAATACTAACAAATGTACGAGCACAAGGATAACGTCGATTAAGGAACCTTAAACGATAAAGCTCTTCCGCACCAGCTGCATTTCCACCACTATCTCCATACACCAAGTGCATATCCGCGAGCTTTGCATAAGTGTAATCTCCCATAATGTCAAAATCTGCGTTTTAAAACACCACACTAAACTGTGACGTTAGCAATAAAGAAAGCAAAAGAAAAACTTGGTCCAAAAACCAAAAAGTAACACAAAAAGCACGAACGAGAAGTAGTGTCTTACGTAACCATGTATTAACGACTTGAAGGATAAGTCAATAAAATAAATCTTAACATAAGTGGCACAAAATTCAAAAGGAACAAAAGCAACAGACAAAACCAAGGAACGGTTAGGTCGCGTTGTGTGTACGTTGCACCAAGTAAGGACGCAAACTGAAATTGTTACTTAAGAATATTATAAGGGAGAGTATAGCACGCGTAATAAGATAATTTGGCCGCGAAGAAGCAAAAAACATAGTGGTGTCCTCTGTCGGACGCATTTAACTGCTTTATCGGCATGCTTTTCGATGACCCCCGTCGCGGCCTATCTCTTAGGCTAACCATACTTATTTGCACGAATGTCAGAGTATCATGTGCGACAAGACGCGAGGCAATAAAACCTACCCCAGCATGCCAGCAGTACTCAAACTATGTTATTAAGTATTTTGGAAATTTTTGTTTATTTTTATTTCTCCAAAACTGTGAGCTTTATATGTTATATAAGGTTTTTTGTTTGTCTTGTCGTTCCCTACCACCAGTTTTTTAATGACATGAAACTAATTACACCCTATATATACACAGATACATATAATTTTCTTATTGATATTAGATTTACTCGTAAACTATTACGCAGTGATATTAAACGTCAAATTACTTTAAGTGTGCTAAATTTTCATATCCTCGCACCTTCATCGAGACTAAACGTTACTTTCAATCTGCCACCGTTGAATGATGTTCTTTATTTCCATTAAATTTGTTTCGCAGACGACAATAATCAAGCTCATTTTAGCTTTTAGTAAGTGAAGCCTAAAAATTAGAATGTGGAAAACTCTTCAAATGAAATTGAAAAGTAGCGCCCTGGAGGGGTAATCTAGTACTATGTAGCAAAATTATCTTGTAATGCTTCCATAATATCCTTCTCACGGCCCCCACTCATATTTCCCTTATATGAGACTACATAACGTAATCTTCAATATCAGAACTCTGAAACAAAATTTCCATATATAAAGTAAAGTTGGGTACATCTCCTTTTCAGCGACAGTCTTATGATTAAAACAGGAGCTTGGAGATTTATATCTACTTTCCTAAGGTGCAGGATTGAATTTCCAGGGTGTTAGAAATAAAAATGTAGTCCAATATATAAATGCCGAACTGGCCATGCATGACCATAATTCACATGGGAAGCTTTGAAAGTGAAAGATATTTCAAAGATTTTGCTACATTTCCATACATTTATACATGACCCTGGATAAGCGACGAAGTGGGGAATTATTTCAGTAGTAAATCACTGCGGATTACGACGAAATAGTCGTAGACGTAGCTTTCCATCTTTGTTTTATAATACATTCTGGAGGTTTCATATTTAGCAAAACTGATTTCTTTGACGTCTACTTTAAATATATATAATCGCTATCCTGCATTGAGTTTTCTTTTAAATAATGTACGTTTCAGTGTACATAATTAGGGTTATTAATGACAATTTCCATTATAGCTATAATCAGTTTCATGTCATTAAAAAAACTGGTAATGGGGACCGACTAGACAAACAAAAAACCTCTATGACTTTCCCTCTACGGGCACTTTGAAACAAACTGATCTAGGTCAATATTTTTAATATTATAATAAACAACTATTGAGAATCACTGCTTTTGTTAGCAATGGACCTGTAGTTCCTAATTATACAACTTTTAAATTGCCATAAAAAAGGAGAATCGTCGGCCGTCTTTGATGGACTGCTTCAATCGAACTGAGACAAGTATAAAGAAGTAAGTAATTCGTTCTCTCTTCGTACACAATTGCAAGCAAATAATGGCCATAAAGGTTTAAACAGAGCATTTCTTTACATGTGTGTTTTTTAATTTGGAACAAAATATTGGATTGTTTATAATTAGAAAATTTAAATGTGGTTTATTAACATTTGTAACATAAATGAGTGTCCTGGGTTAAAAGCTTACTACCTACCTAAATGATTCAAAATCTCTCCATCTGCATCAATACACAGTTCGGTACGTCGAATTAAGGACATACGCACTTTGTTCAACACTAAACACTAAACTATCAACGAACATTGTCAATAAAGAAAAATAAAATAAAAACTTGGTACAAAAGCCAAAAAAGAACGAACAGGTAAGTTGTGTCTGTACGTAATCAAGAATTTAACAACTTGAACGGTAAAGTCAATAAAATAAATCTTAACTATAAATACACAATGACGCGAAATTCAAAAATAACAAAAACAACGAACGGCGGATTGGACGTGTGTACATAACGAAACACCGACAGCAACTAAAACATTGCACAAGGGAGAGTTAGAGTATAGTTTTCTTCAGATCAGATCTAGATCTAAACCTATCTCAATATTCCAGCAGTTCTCAAAAAATTTTATTGAAAATTTACGAAATTATTGTTTTTTTTTTTTTCTCCAAAACTATGAGTTTAGACCCCATGTTATATAAGGTTTTTTTGTTTGTATTGTTATTCCCTATCACCAGTTTTTTTTAATGACATGAAACTAATTACACCCTGTATGTCTAATTAGATTATTAAATCAATTTATCTCGTTGTCCTATTATATCTTCTCCGTGTTAATTAGTTGATACAATTAATGAGCACCTGTTCGAAAAGAGTCACTACTCACTACACAACTGTGCTATAATAAATATGTTGCCTTTAAAGGCTCAATAAGCGCAAAAAACTAACTGTTGAAAGAAGTTATGATGCTAAAAATAAATTACGCCTCACTGCCCTAGTGACACAAAGTCGGAAAGGGGAGGCAATGAGAAAACACAGAGATTATCGAAGTTAGAAGTAAAGCAAGCAATGAAAACAATGCCTATCGCAGTCACAGAAATGCTGCACTATCTACTCCCACCACATTTATTAATGGCGACCGAGGCACTGATAGCGGTATGAAGGTCTGGAGGCAAATGGGTATGAACCCACTCCAAGAAAAGCATACCAACCAAATATTTCAATAAATGGGGATAGAGCGGCCACTTAATATGAAGTCAAGTAGAAATAGCACAATGGATTTCATAAAAGTCTGATAGAGTAGTTGATGAGGGAGTCAGATGGCAAGATGTACAGAAGATACCACTGCTACACTGATTCAAAAACGTCAAGTACTACTTACTTCGGTACATAAGCCGGAAATTAGGTGTTTTCACTAGGTCCGAGTTTGCTTTTTTGATATTATTAAAATGACGTAGTTGTTATACTAAAGTACTTATTGATATTCAAATCTAATCGTCCATTTCATTAAAATTTCAACAAATAAATAACATAAAGTTTCAGTAATTGAACGAGTACACAAAACACGCGGTGACGTCATCGGTTACATTAGATTCAGAAATCACGCTTAAAAATTGATTAACACAACATTTTCACTTTATTTACGTTTTACATGTTATTAAATAAGTAACGCCTACCTAATACGGGATTTGTAAAAGCTACTTTAGGAAATCTATTTGCAAAATAACGTGTTTATAACAAAAAATGACACTGACAATATAACTGATGGCGTCATGAGTGCGTAGTGAATTAATGTAGTGTTTTTGGAGAAATAATTTCAATACAAAATTAAAATGTCTTACTTTAAGGCATTATTAGACTGTTTCTCAAAATTCAAATGTTTTTAACTATAATAAAGCATTATCTTTACAGTGAAAGTGAATTCAAAATTTGTGAAAACACCTAATTGTGCAAAAGTTGGGAAACAGAACAGATTTTAAAAATTTCTTCTGCGTTGTGTTCCTTGAACCCTCAGAATCATTCGTCACTAGTACAATCTTTGTGGACGGAAAAAATGGGAGAGTTGTGTAGGTTATAAAACCCTCATTAAGCTTTGCAAAATTTCGACCTGGAAATTTCTACTCGGGGGTTTTCAAGGTCGCTGATCACAAATCTGAGATATAACTTGGGAAATTCAAAATGGCGGGCCGGAAACTGGGCCAGTTTACAGAAAAAAATGGAATGGCTATTTGACCTTGAAAATCTGGAGTTTTCGAGGTCGTTGATTACGATTCCGAGGTCTAATTTTGTACATTAAAAATGACGGACAGGAAGTAGAGTCAATTTCTCAGGAGTAACTCATATTTCCTTATATTCTTATTATCAAGAGAAAAATGATTCTGGCCTCTGCCAGAAACATTTTTAAAATATTAATATTTCTCTAATTATGAATATATTTTGAGCTTATCATACCGAGTAATTGTATACACTTTTTTTCAAAATAACAAAAATAGGAGAAAAACGTGTCTTAGAAAAACGTGTCTTTTCTGAGGAAATGTCTTTACTTCCGGTCTGTCATTTTGAATTTCCCTTAATTAGACATCGGATTCGTTATCAGCGATTACGAGAACCCCCCGAGTCTCCATTTTTCAGCTCAAAGAGGAAAAAAAACGAGATTTTCCTAAGAATTTGGCTCTACTTCCGATCCGTCATTTTGAATTTACAAAGTTGGACCTCGAATTTGTAATCAGCGACCTCGAAAACCCCCCAAGTAGAGACTTCCAGGCCGACATTTTCATATCTAATGTTTTTTCATCAAGGCTTAATTTTTGGGGCATCTTTGGGGCTTATAATCCCCATAACTCCCCCATTTTGTCCGCCCGCAAAGATGTAACTGGTGATGAATGATCCTGAGAGTTCAAGTAACACACATTTGGCACTTCTTTCCTGCTTATTTACTGGAGTAACTGTAGTTGTAATTTCGTCGAATTTAAGATCCGCTTTGGCCAATATTTCTAAATCCTGTCATTAAAATTTTTTATGACTAAGGAGACTTTTGATCAATATATCATGAACTACCTCTGTGCAAAGTTTCAGCTTCCGGGAGTGAAATCAAAATTCAATTTAAAAAGTGCGGGGTCCGCGGGCTCCACACTGCTTAAATACAATTTGAATATCACTGCAGGGAGCTGAAACTTTACACAGTGGTCATAAAAATCTTAATTACGGTATTTAGAGATATTGAACGAAAAAGTTCTTAATTTCCACGAAATTAAGGCTTCCTTTGGCTAATGTCTTGAAATTCTGTCATTAAAACTTTTTGTGACCACAGAGATCAGTATGTCATGAACTACATATCTGCAAAGTTTTAGCTTCCGAGAGTGAAATCAGAAATTTAATTTAAAAAGTTCGGGGTCCCTTCCATTAACATCTCATCCATACCTTAATAGGCTGGAACAAGAAATCTTTACTGTTAGAGAAAAACCCAGAAAAAAACAACGCTAAATGTTTATGGACTTCAGATTTATAAAATAGCAAAAAAACGCTTTCAACCCCTAAACAGCACCCCGATTTCACATTTTCACTTTATCTTGTGTGTAATTTTTGTTTCCTTTCTTAATTATACCCTTAACTAAACTTTCCGACTGGTCCTTACTTGTTAATAATTTTTTTTAGACTTCAAAAGCCGCTTTGGCACCAGCCTAGTAATAGTAGCACGTGTTCACAGTTTGATAAGGTAATTACGAGGTTTTTCATCATAGCTTTTCCTGAGTTCATTTAGCGCTTAACGAGCATGCTGTCTATACATCTTATGTACCTGTAAAATCTCAAACAGATCATTATTATGTTATAACGACTTTTTTAACTACATTAAAAAGCTACTATTAAAGTTTTCCAGAATTAATTTATCATTGAAGCTATGAAATATTGTTTTCGTAATGATACGAAATTAATGACTTGCAAATCCATCAACACGATTTAATAACAAACTTTACTAAGTCATTCAAGTAGAGCTATAATATGCCTTGTAAGGAGCAGCTGCCTATCAAACTTTCTTTCTCTACAATTCTCCATTTAGTATAGTCAATCAAAGCGTAAAAATGGCAGTATCTCGGAATTCTTGTCAATTAATGAATTGACTTAATGGTTTCTTTTAAAAGACTATGTAGAAAAATGTTGAAAACACAAAAATATCGGCTTCCGTTCTCAAGGAGTTGAAGTAAAAAAAGACCAAAAAACCATGAGATATGCATAGTTTTGTAACAGCAAAAAAACGCTGCTTAAGGAATCACTACTTCCACTTCCAGATTTTTTATCGCTTTAAAGGAAACATCTTAACAATATTTGCACTCTAGTATGTGGAAATTATTGGTCATAGAGTTTTAATAATATTTGGGGCAAATGTAATAGAAACATTTGAGGCGTTGTTTTCTACCATATATGTTAAAAATTAAGTTTCTAGTCTCTTATTGGCTTATTCTACTTATTTTCCCCTATTCGCCTTTGAGTGTAATCTCTAAAATAATTGAAAAAGTAGTTGCCAATAAAATTTTTGAGTACTTAAATCAAAACTCGATCTTAGATAGCTGCCAATATGGCTTTGGGGCTGGTTTATCAACAGAGGCAGGTATAGCAGATCTGAGTCAATTTATATACAGGGTGATTCACGTAGGCCATTCATTAGAAGTTTTTCAACTTGCAGTTGGATTAGAAACTTGAAATTTTGTATATAGCCATAATCTATCATGCCCGTTCTATCTAAAATATTTTCAGTCCTCCAACTATACAGGGTGTGCCAAAAATTGGTACCAACTTTCTTATTTTAAATGGAAACCTATATTTTTCTTTACATGGTTCGATTGGTCTTCTAATTCTGAGTTTAGAGAACCTAAGTTATGTTAACTTATCTCTTATAATTTTTGACATATGTCCAATTTTTTGAAAAAAATTGCCGCTGTAGTAGTTTACGAACAAATTTGTATCTCGCAAATCTTTCAAAATTATGAAACCAAATTTGTGAAGCAGTTAGCTGGAAGTCCAGGCTAACTTTTGATGTCACATCGGTGGTCCCATTTTGTACCATATGGGTGCAGTCGATTTTCAAATGTCGCAATCAAAAATTGTCAAAAAGTCAATTTTTTCAAATGGCACCTACTATTTTTTTTCACACCATTCGAAAGAAAATTGAATTTTAGGGTGAGTTACTTAAGCATTCCCTATACCTAACTTCATCCCATATCGAGTTATTCAAGAAAAATCAAGAAATACCTTATCTTGCCAAGAGATTCCTTACTTCATCAAGTATGCCATGGAAACAAAAGACAGTTGTAATAATTTTTAAAGAAAAATATGGATTCTTATTTAATTACACACAACACCAACAAATTATTATTAACGAACAAGAACAATGTTGACGAAATTCTGTCAGTGAAAACGGTGCACACATTGAGCATTTGTATTGAAATAATTATTTTGTTAATCTGTTCATTTGCTGTTATTTTGTTGTTATTATTTATTATTGCAATACGATTTTTGAATAAAAATTAAAATGAAATGATTGTTTCCAAAGCCTACTACCCTTGAGAAAAAAAAAACAATATTTTTTTCAAAAAATGCCAATAACTCAAAAACGACTATAGATAGACATACACAATGTTAATAAAAGTGGCCCTAAAATTCAATTTTGCATTGATTTCTGGCGTCAAAAATGGTAGGCGCAAAGATGTGCTACGCAATCTGTTGAAAGTAGAATAATAGAATATTTGAACAAAAATATGCTGGTCACATTGAACATTTACGTCAGAATTTCGTCAACATTGTTCTTGTTCGTTAATAATAATTTGTTGGTGTTGTGTGTAATTAAATAAGAATCCATATTTTTCTTTAAAAATTATTACAACTGTCTTTTGTTTCCATGGCATAGTTGATGAAGTAAGGAATCTCTTGGTATTTCTTGATTTTTCTTGAATAACTCGATATGGGGTGAAGTTAGGTATAGGGAATGCTTAAGTAACTCACCCTAAAATTCAATTTTCTTTCGAACGGTGTGAAAAAAAATAGTAGGTGCCATTTGAAAAAATTGACTTTTTGACAATTTTTGATTGCGACATTTGAAAATCGACTGCGCCCATATGGTACAAAATGGGACCACCGATGGGACATCAAAAGTTAGCTTGGACTTCCAGCTAACTGCTTCACAAATTTGGTTTCATAATTTTGAAAGGTTTGCGAGATACAAATTTGTTCGTAAACTACTACAGCGGCAATTTTTTTCAAAAAATTGGACATATGTCAAAAATTATAAGAGATAAGTTAACATAATTTAGGTTCTCTAAACTCAGAATTAGAAGACCAATCGAACCATGTAAAGAAAAATATAGGTTTCCATTTAAAATAAGAAAGTTGGTACCAATTTTTGGCACACCCTGTATAGTTGGAGGACTGAAAATATTTTAGATAGAACGGGCATGATAGATTATAGCTGTATACCAAATTTCAAGTTTCTAATCCAACTGCAAGTTGAAAAACTTCTAATGAATGGCCTACGTGAATCACCCTGTATAATAAAATGGACTTAGGTGAACATGTTTGTGGTGTATCCTTCGATCTGTCTAAAGCCTTTGATACGGTCGATAAAGATTTTGTGGCCCAAAAATTACAAGGCTTGGGAATATTTGATCCACTAAATAGCTGGATCGTTTCTTATTTAACTAATAGAAAAATTGTCATGAAAATCGGTTCCACTATGTCTAATAAAAATGATATTGACATTGAAACTCCACAAGGTAGTGTGTTAAGGCCATTAATATTTTTATTATATGTGAACGATCTACCAGCTCATATTTCTCAAGGTAAAATTTTTATGTACGCTGATGACACTACAATAACGATTTTTGATCGGGATCCTTTTGAATTACATCGTAGGGTATCAATTGCATTAAATGAATTTAATATATGGTGCTATAATAATCGCTTGATAATTAATCATGACAAAACTGTTCTAGTAGATTTTAGCAGATTCAGAAATCGACATAACCCTAAGTTTAATTTTAATTTTAATGGCTTTACACTTGCTTGTAGTGAACAAGTAATATTCTTTGGTATCACTCTTGATCGAAATTTTAATTTTTATAATCATTTTGTGGTCTGGTGTGCTGTAAATTAAATAAAGGTTTTTATGTCATTAACTTGCTAAAAAGTGTGCTTAACAGATATGCACTAATAAATGTACACTATGCCGTCGTTTACTCTCATATAGCATACAGCATTAATGTATGAGGGCAATCAAGCGATATCAATAGGGTCTTTGTTATTCAAAAAAGAGTAATTAGACTTATGTTTGACTTACCCTACCGTGAATCGTGCAGGGAGACATTTAAAAACGCACAATTATTTACTGTGACATCGATTTACCTCATGAAATTGTTGACCTTTGTTCATAATAATAAAAGTAAACTTCGAGTCAACGGTTACTTTCATGCCTACAGCACAAGAGGGCGGAACAGAATGTGCACGATCAGCATGAATATTTAAAAAATCTCCTAACTATGCTGGCACAATTCTGTACAATAAGCTGACAGTGGAAATACAAATGTCGAAGTCTTGTGAGGTTTTTTAAAAAAAGATGAAGGCTTTGTTATTGACTGGTGCATTTTATAATATTCAAGAATTCATACATTCTTGCTCTAGTTAAGTGAATATAGGGTACGATTTTATGCTCCTTTTATTTATTATCTGTTTGCACTATACTGTCCATTTGCATATATTGTTTGTTGTATTTATTCTTGTATGTCTATTTGTTATATATTATTTATGTATTTTAAATGTTTAGTGTGTTATCTTCATATTTACGTTTGCATACTGTTATTTCTGCTTTTCATTTGTTATATACTATTTATGTATTTTGGACTTAAATGTTTAGTGTGTTATTTTCATATTTACATTTGTATACTATTATCTATACTATATAATATATCCTATACTAAAATCTAGACATTTTAGGACATTCTAAGCCCATGTCAACAAAAAATTTTTTTTACGATTACTGTACGTCCAGGGCCGCCGAGAGGAAATCCGGGCCCGGAGGTGGTGACGTGCGGGACCCTAACTCATCGATATAATTTTGGAGTGCGGTGGGGTGATTTCTTACGACACAATTTTATACCTCAGTTGCAATTTCGAAGTGTGGGGGGGATGAATCATTACTTACGGCACAATTTTTTACCTTAATTGCAATTTATTTCTCGATTTCGATTGTAATGGGAAAGCAGAGGGTAGTACGGTTCGATAGTTCCAGCTACGATTTTCCTAATTGAAATTTACGTATGCATCTCATAGACTCCGGGCCCAGGGGGAAACGCCCCCGACCGATCCCCCCTCTCGATAAGTCTGTATACTTCCACACCACTACGTGGATATGGAATTATGATTTCATATAATTTAATTTTTTAAATTGTGTCTTTTTTATGTAAAAAAATATCTCCGGTTCTAGAAGTCCAATCGCGTACGTACATAACATACAAAATTGAATAAACTGACTAAAAAGCATTCAGGGATGTTTCAGCAAAACGTACGTTTTTTAAAACAATGTGTTAACATGTGTTATCAATCTGAGTTTTGACTCAAAGATGATACCTACATTTTTTTAACTTTCTGCTGTTGGGGCCTACTATTATCTAAAAATATCTATATTTTCACATACACTTGGTGATATATATTTTGAATAAAAATCATTACCGTTGATTTATTCGGGTTAATTTTTAAATAACGTGTTTAGCAAAATTATAAATCTCTTGCAAATCAACATTTATTGAGTTTGTAGCTGTGCGGTAATTGCTAGGAGCGAATGAGAAATAAAGTGTTTCATCGGTATATGCTTGCACAGAACAGTGCTGTACAAACATATCTGCTGTGTAGACGAAATAAGGGAGAGTTCCCAATACAGAACCTTGAGGCACACCGGATATTAACTGTTCACGGGAAAAACCATTTTTAATAAAAACTCTCTGACTACTACCAATCAGACAAGATCTGATAAAATTTACAGTTATGTCGGGAAAACTAAAATAGTGCAACTTTGCACATAAAAGTTCATAATTTAATTTATTGAGCTCTTGTGAAATCAAGAAAAACTACAGCTGTAGCTTGCTTGTTATCTAGGGCTCGAACTATATTGTCGGTCACATTTATCAAGGCAGATGTTGCACTATAACCCTTTCGGAAACCTGACTGAAATAAAGCAATAACTTTATATTCTTTGACATAATCATTTAATTCCTGGTGTACAATGTTCTCAATAATTTTTGATAAAACAGTTAAAATGCTTACTGAACGCAAGTCAGACCTACTTTGAGGATTATTAACCTTTGGCAAAGGATTAACTAGTGCCTCTTTCCATTGTTCAGAGAAATATCCTAGTTCCAGGTAACAATTTGTAACGGTCACGTTTTGAAAGAACACTCAGAACCAGAAATTAAATAAAAGCATGTTTAAAATTTGTGTATTTATAAAATTGTTTTCGTACGGTCGTAAAACTTTAACTTCTCACCGGGCATAAAGACCGTTGGACCTTTAACGCGTTGCGGAGATGGGACGGCAGGAGTACTTGTTTGTTTCGTACAGGTAAATGTTCGTTGGTTTTAGGGAGTCGAGCCGATATTCCACGAGAGATGTGAATTTGACCCCCCCCCCCCCCCGATATAATTAAGTGGCAATGAGTCGAGTTTTGGCCTAGCGAAATGCTGCTTAGTTTAGTTGTAATAGTTTAGAATTAATAGAAAGCTATTCTTTTGAGAGTTATGGATTATTATCGTGAAGTAGCAATGTTTTGGTAATCTATGCATTGCAATAATATGAAAATATTCACAAGTAACTTAAATGGCAGAGTGAGTACGTAATTAGTAGTGGCTAATTGTTAATTTAGATTGTTTCCTTTGATGTTATCAACGATAAGTTATGATTTTAAGTACTTGATTTGCAGCTTGTATGGTGCAATCTGTCAATTGAACTTCATGTGTCCAGGAATGAGACTGTAAGTTTTTGCTATGTGCTATGTTGTGGTTGCTCATGGCGATGAGCGTGAAGAATATGTTTTAGTGACGTTAAGAAACATGTTTCGTGATTGATTTTTTTTCTTCCCGAGTGAGATCGTTAGACAATTTGATCGATTTCATGTTAGATTTGTTGACAATTTCGATATCCCGCTAGGCATAAATAAATAGTGGCCTATTTAGTGTGAAATCTCGAGAAACATTTAAGTCGGCGTAGGAACCAGAGACAAGCCTTTACGCGTAGCAGCAGTCAGTATTTACCCAAATCCTGTATGAATTAGGTTTTGAAACCTAATGAGGGTTAACTACTGTTTGAAATATTGATTAATGTTTAATTAAATGATTTCACTTTTGTTAACTTACCTTTCTGTACTGTTTTTAGTAATTTAAGATAGCTAGTTAGGTTTTTGGCATTAATTTAATTTGTAACCCAAACGTTAATAGATTATTTTGTTTTAGTAGTTGTTTAATTTCGTTAAGCACTCATTCAAACTGGGATAGCTCGGTGTTTCCTTATTTTGCCAGGCCAATTTCTAGTTTAAAGTGATTAGAAATTTTTGTATTAGTTGATTTCAACGAACGAAAAATAAGGTGGCGTCCAACTATCTTGTTTTTGTTGAGTTTTTTATAGCCTTATATTAATTTTTTACTAATTTTCTGTTAGTGAGTATTTGACAAGGTAAGTGATAACCAATATTAAGCCAAGCTATCAAAGATAACCTGCTCCCTAAGGTTTTATACTTTATGGTGAATTATACTTATGATTGCGGATTAAGTATAACAGTAAAGCAAGGTTATAAATTCATAATGTGAGTGAGATAGTCACCAATTACTGAAAAACTGTATTTTAACATTACTGGGGATATTTTGTCAGAAACACAGGCATTTGATTTTACATTAAAAAGTACTTTTTTAATTTCTTCAGTCATTTTAAAATCAAAACTCACATTATTATTGTATTTTCTAGTAACAACAAAAAATATTTGTCTCCTCACATGAGTTATTTTTAAAAACTGAAATAAAGTAGTCATTAATATAATCTGGGTTCTTCGTATGGCTCGGTAAATCAGTGTATATCACCTCTCTGTCGTACAATTTAAGTCTATGTTAGATCCGGTAGCTAGTTATTTATATTTTGTCTACCCCTTCCGAAGGGGTGGACACCACCCGAAAATTAGCAGTTGAAAAGCAGAGAAATGACTGCTCAATAATAAATATTTGATTCTAATAATCGTTTGGTTCAATCATATTCCCCTATATCATGCAACAGACACAGATATTATGGAATAAAAAATTTTTGGTACTTTTGCTTCCGATTGTACCTCCCATACACCCTTAAATCATTTGTTAAAAAATTAATGAATAAAGTCAAAGTGGAGCAATAGTGTAAATATTGACAAGTTCTAATTGAATACTACAAAACACAAATTTATAGATCACAGTTCCTTTGCCATGTCGTTATTTAAGTTATGATTAATGGAGGAAAATGAGCTGCATGAAAAATCGAGCGCCCTTTATTGATGACAGTAGATGTCAAAGGCGACAATTTATATTTTCTTCCGGAGTTTCAAGCCGTTCTACGGAAATATGAAATTTACAGAAAAGATGGAAATGTGTATTTTTTGTTTTTTAAGCCGGTGGGGTCTGGAAACGATGATTCCACCGGAATAAATTGCCAACAATTTTATTTTACCGGTGTTATCCTTTAAGGGTCCTGAAAGTCCTTAAATGTTCGGTGTGTTCAGGACTGTCAGCCCTTGACTGAGAGAAATGCGTAATCGTAGAACTGACATGAAAAGAAATACTTAAGTAAAAAACACAAACATGAATAGAATATCAATAGGGTCATTAAAAATGGTTGAGGATGGATGTAAACACTTAATTAATTAAATTAGCGCTCGGTGGAAGATAAATAATTTTAGTATATCGTGTTTTATTTACCGTGTCATGATCTGGAAGTGATTTCAAATAATTGAATCTCAAGTTTAGGAAGAGTATTCTTAAACAACAGATTTCAATGTTCTGCGTACCCGGAGCCAGCCAGACATCCACGACTTGCAGAATTATGACTATAGAAGAGCTGGTTGAGATAAGGCCAAAACTCAGCAATAACGACGAAATTAGAAAAAATTAAATTAAAGAAATAAAAGTAATTAGTGTCCAGTGACACTAATGGATTCCTCTGGAAAGGAATTGCCAAAGTAAAATGAAATTGCACTAAGAAAAATATGTTTTATAATGTTACTGATAATTCTTTTTTCGTACATTTTTTATGGTATTCAATAGTATTCAATCATATTGATAAGCTGTTAAAATTTCAGCTTCATAAGTATATCCAACCCTTAGATATTTAATATTAAAGATTGGGTTTCAGTAGAAAGCGCTTCGCCGATTCGTGACGTCATTTTGCATGAACACTAGGGTGAAAGTGTTTGAGATTGCTATAGTAGTCAATAGTCTATTATAATCCGTCAAACTTTAATATCCTGACATGAGTTAATCTGACGTTTGACGAAAAAGGGTGTTTGTTTCCAACAATGTAATTTAACAATCAAACACCGTTTCCATACAGATACACAATAGCACGTGCCACACGTTTATTACATCTTGACTGTCCCTATCAGCATATGCCAGGTGACGTCACGCTCCGCCCCGTTTTCGAGCGATTCAGCTTTGGTAATTTATTTAAAGGCTTAAACGTTTGAATAAAAACCTCAAAATTTGAAAATTGGCTTAAAAATTCTTCTACTTTCGATTCCTAAAATAAAGAAAAAATGCCGAAAAGGCCCATTTATGAGTAAAATCATACGTCATGTTAATTCTAGAACGACATTTTCTCAGCATAATTTTATATCTCTCTCTTGGAGTGACAGCTATCCCTTTAAAAATTTTAAATGGAACGAGGGTGCGTGTGACAGCTCAATTGACAGGGTTTTTAATTCTCTATACAGCAATATAAAGTTTTTTGAAATTTGTATATTCCTCACCAAAAGAATTCAACTTGGAAATTTTAAAATGTATTTGAAATGTTCTCTAAATAGGTGAGCGGTATGGTATACCCTCAAGAAAATGCTCGGAAAATCAACCTAAGTGACCTCCAAGTCTCGACAGATTGAAACCTCTTGGAGTCGATTTTTTGTTTCATTGTCGCTTTAAACTTTTTTGATTCCGATGGCAGGTATTTTGTTATTAACAAAGAAGTTGCAACATAAAAATAGTTTTCCAAACACATCCATTATTTTAATTGGGCCAAAATAAACACTTTTTATCACTTCACATTTTTTCCAAAACGCGCCATTTTTGAACTACAGGCGATTAAAAGTCGAAAAATTGCCAAAAGTGGCCATCTTTAAATGTGTTTCTCAGCTTCTACTGAAGCTATTTAAACTTTTTTTTTTTTTTTTGAAAATGTGGCGTTGTTTTGTAAAGGTTTTAGTTTGCCCAAGTTGTTCAAATGTGGGCCACCCTACGAGCGACGTGGTTAGCGTCACTGGTGTAACCTGGCTAGCACAGTAAAGATACGGAGAGCTAAAGGGCATGGAGTTTAAGGCTTGGGCGCCATTTATTACTGAGTGTAATCAAGGAAAATTGAAGATAAAGATAAACCAAAGACAAAAGTTACATATGTACAATAGAACTATATTACAAAATATTATATTACAAAAACAATGAGCTATCACAGCATCATCGATACTGTATAGCAAAATATCACCAAAATATGTACAAGGTAAACTATATCACAAGATACACTATATTACATATTGCTCAACAGCAAGATAAACTTGAGGTGTTTACGAGATAAAAAAAAAACTATATTACAAGATACATCTCGTAACTTTACCTCAATACTAAAAATCATATATTACAAAAGATATGAACATTTACGAGATTTAAACCGAACTGTAATACAAAGGTATCTCGCAAACGATCCGACAAACAAACTATATTACAGCATTAGATATACTAAAATATTTTACAAAGATAAGACAATAAAACTTAACTAATAGAAGATATGCTATTTCACTCGAACTTGATATTTATTTGAGCCCACCAGTATATAGCCTCCCCGCTACGTAATGCCAAATACTCAAAAACGGGACACCCCAAATTATATAACCATAAAAAATTAATACTAGAACTCATCTCTAGCAAATAAAATACGGGACACCCCAAGTTATATAACCACAAAAGATAATACACATTTCACCGCGCCCCGAACATTCGAATTCCTTTAAATAAATAATCCACATAAGTGATGCGACTTGACGAGTCAAATCTAGGAAATATCAGATCACACGACGCGTATTATGTGCAAATAACTGACATGTCTAACCATTGAGACACATCTAAAACAAAAGTACTTTGACACAGCGAATTTGCGATACTGGCAAAATTCAAACAATATCACGTTATCAAGCAACTGCGATTACGTTAAACGTTGAATACAAGAAATCGATACTACGAAGAAGTATTTGCTACAGCGAATTTAAGATATAAATAACTACGATGAAATATTTGTAACAACGAATTTAAGATATGAGTGACTACGAATTAATGTGTAGCACTAGATATGCGAAAATAATCCCTTTTACAGGTAATAATCAAAGGTACTTATCTTTTATTATAATATCCTGATGGGGGAAATTCCTAAGTATGCCCCTGTCCTCCGATGATAATAGAGTATAACCGTTGGGTAGTTAAATGGTTCATGATCTCCATTTTGCTCTAGCGAGATGTCACATGTCGTACCATTCCACTTTGAAGGTTATGAAATCGTGCTGTGCTCGAATAACATAAATAATTTCTTCTCCCAGGTTTTCGTATGCTTGATAGAAAATCTTAAGTAGGTGTTGTGTCGAAAATTTCATAATAAAGATAAACGTAGTATTCTTATCCCAAAAAGTTATCAAGAAAACGTATATAAAAACGTAGTATCAACATAGAACGTAGATAATTTTGCTTAAAGCAAAGGTGTAACATTTAGATCACTTCGACGTTGAAATGAAATTTGTAATTATATAGAAAAATAAAAGAAAGAAAGAACCTAAAACAATATGTTTAAATGTTAGATGGTATTTAACAATATATAATTATTTAACTATTACCTTATACGTCTATAAGGTTCCTCTCTACTAATATCCCCGTTAGGGTCTTACAAAATTTCTATTACGTCCACCTCGAAGGACGGCTCGAGTGAAAAAGCAGGAATTTAGTCTAACGCGGCGTATTGTGACATATGTTTCGGACCGACAGTAACGTGGCTCCGCCCCAAAAAGTAGTTTAAATTATGAAATATTAAGTTAGCTAAAGGATCTATATTGTTACTGATAGTTCTACGTTTCATGTGACTATCCGACTTTATTATAAATACTCGACTCAACTTCATTTTTCAGTCAGTTTGATCTATTTATTTAATTTAATTTGAATATTATACTGATGCGTAAGCATAAGCTACTACCAACCTCTCATCTGTCCAGAAATGTTCGTTATAGTACCAGAGCATAGGAGAATAAAATGTTTGATTATTAAAATTTTTCTAATAATTGCTAGAAAATGTAACGAAAGATGCTATTGCGCATTCCGCACGTTACAAAAATGAATCGTTAAGACATGTTTTAAGAATACATTTTTTTATATAGTTCACCTTTTATGGTACTCGTGTTATTTGAAACCAAAGTTGTATGAAATATTTTATTTTTGTATGACGGTATGAGATATGAAGGTGACAGGAAAACGATCCTCAAATCTTTTTTAATTACACTATCTACCTCCCACAACGTTTCGAGATATTCAAGGTCAAACTTTCAAAAACATGGTCTTTCGCGAATTTCTCGCGCCAAGAAAATCATACAGCAATAAAGTTATCATGAAAGTTGAAGAGAATTCAATTAGTTACAAGATTGGTATTTTGTATGTTTTCCCAAAACCTCACACTTTTCGAGATATTCAAGGTCGAAGTTTAAAAAAACGATTTTTGCAAACATCTCCCTTCCTATGCATCGAACGTACATGAAGTCAATATGAAAGTTGTTTAGTATTGAATCATCTACAAGATTGATCTCTTGCATTTTCCCCAAAACTTCGCTCTTGTCGAGATATTCAAGGTCAAATTTCCAAAGAAAACGGGTTTCCGCGAATATTTCGGTTCCTATGCATCCGAACGTCAATGAAGTTAACGCGAAGGATGCAGAGAATTCAATTATTTGTAAGATTGATGTTTTGCACCTTTTTCCAAAATCTCGCCCCTTTTTGAGATATTCAAGGTCAAAAATTCAAAAAACCGCTTTTCTGTGAATAACTCGCTCTCTATGCATTGAACCGCGACGAAGTCTACATACAAGCAGCCCAACTAGCACAATTAGTCGTGGGAACGTAGCAATGACTATTGTAGGCACTTTAAAGTGTTTTGGTACTAGTCACAGGCACGTAATAGGAACGTTCCTAATATGTGTTTATGACCAAAATGGGAATATTTTTTGGTGACGATAACGTTCCAGCCACGTTCCTGAAACTTGTCTGGCTACGTTCCTATGATGTTGTTGCTCCAGAGCGGCGACGTGGCGGCGTAGACGCCGCAACTTTCAGAAAACTTTACCACTCTCTACTCTTTCAAATTGATGTTGCCCCTTCTTTGTCTTGCAACCGATTTTATTATATTTGTATTTCATTCTTACATATGATTCTTGCTCTTGTTCATTTCCCTAACTCAAAAATTTAATAGAATATCAGAAGGTAATATTAGACAGCAAAACTTGTGCTATTTTCCAATGGTCTAAGGGTCACAATTAAAACGAATGCAATTTTACTGACAAACATAATGATAAAACGTCCGAATCTAACCACGCGCCTTTAAAATTTGCATTTTTTAATGAAAACATTGTTTTTAAAATATGTAATGTCATGTGAGAATATGACACACTAGATGCCGAAACCTATTTTTTATTGTTCCTCGGAACTTAACACTACTTTTTGTGTATTCATTTGTTGTATTTGGTGAAGAAATGGTGATAAATTAAATTTATTAGTCAATTGTGAAATTATGGTTCATGTATTATAACAATGGCGTCGATAATTTTGGCCATATTTCAGAAAACATGACTTTAAGGTCGTTTTCACTAAGAAATGACTTGAAAGTAATTGCTACTTGGCGATAGTGACGAAAACTGCAAATACGTAACTTTAAAGTTATATTATAATAATAATAATAATAATAATAATAATATCTTTATTGATCTCTTTGGCTATTTTATAATAGATGAGACATGTCAAAGTTAAATGCTATATGTTAACAGCATATAATATAATAGTAGTTAATTATTACTAATAAACTATATAACAATAAAGTATATATAGATATAAATAAAGATTTGTATATATTACGCGCATTATACGCACATTGTATAATCCTTAAAAAAGAGAAATTAAATAAGTAATAACTATGTCTATCTGTAAAACATTCAAAGGTATACGACCTACACAAGATTAAACACATAAAAAAAAACACATAAAAAAGAAAAGTAACAATTTACAAACAATTATACAGAGAGAAAAAAACAAACTGTAACACCTTCAGGCGACTCTGGTTTGTAAAAAAGTTATAAATTCCTTCAAGGAATAAAACGAGTTAATTGTTAAAAGTTTTTTTAGGCGGTTCTTAAAGCTAGCTACTCAGATATATAGATGTCACCGTCAAAATATTATATTTTCTAAATATTTCACGGCAAGACTGATTGTATTCAAGATTAAAAATTAGCCTAAGTATCCGTTTTTGAATAATAAATACTCTGTCTATTTGACTGGATTGACCCCATACTATAATATTGTAGGATATTGGGGAGTAAACAAATGAGTAATATACATTTAAAAGTGTATTAGTATTTAAATTATTTTTTAATGAATTTATGACATAAAAACTCTTGTTAAGTTTAGTACATATATTTTCAATTTGTTTACCCCACTCTAAATGTCTGTCGAGAGTTATTCCTAGGAAAGAAGCAGAATTTTCAGTGTTTATAATTTGATTGCTGAATGAAAATGTGTAGTTGGTTTCTGTGAAGTTTCGTCGATATTTAAATTCAATACAAACTGTTTTCGCATAATTTATTATTAGACGATTTCTCTTACACCACAAATCTGCGAATGGAACTGTAGCGTCACTTCAAAGTCGTAACAAAGTTGTGACTTCCACAAATTACCTCTTCAAAATTGCCGCTGCTACTTCATGATTACATTTTTCCCAATATTGATTCGGAACGTACGTGTTAGCGGTACGTTGAGGTCTAGACTGAACGCGTTTCTAGCTTTTGCTGTTTATCATTTACCTAACTTCACATCCTATCACAACCTATCAGCTGTCGCAATTTACTTGTATGCAGCCATATATCAGCGACTTAATAAACATAAACATTGTTGGTATAATATACTATTAGATGATAGATAACATAGAAGAAAAGGTAGGTGTAATAAAACTGTGTTGAAATATTAAATTTTGTTGCTTTATTTTGAACATAAAATATTGCATAGCATAATGTAGCAGCATATAATTCTAGTCTAGGTTAGGCAAACGTATTATATTGGTTAGGTTTGTTGCATTAACTTTATCTATGCTCAACATTGGGAACTAGATGGTGAAATTTACTTCATGGTAAATTTCAGAGGTGATGTGCAGTTTGTAGTAGCCGTACACAGTTCTGTAGGTAGCAGTAACGTCATTAACACCTATGAATATTACTTACAAGTTCCACTACTTTAAAGAAGTAGTGAAGGTTCCCAGAACGTCGCGGCAACTATTAAAGCTACTTGAAGGTGATTGCATCGTTGAAGTCATATTTCAGTGATGCGAGTTAGTCGCTGCTACTATAGTTTACCACCTTCAAGTTCTGAAAACCCGAAAGTCATCCCACCGGTAACTACCACGTTCCCATGTACCACGAAAGCTACATAGAAGTTGCATAACTATAAAGTAATCATTAGTGGTAGAAACTACGAGGCAGGGACTGTAGACTTGTCAAATGTTAAAAGTTATTTTTACACCAAAGTCGTAAATTTAGTCGCAATTACATAATGGTTACTCATACGAAGTTCCTATCTCAGTTACTGTCACTTTGGTGCTAGTTGGGAGTAGGAACTTGAATATCTGCAAGATTGGTATATTTACAGTTTCTAAATTTTTCCTTTTCAATGCATTCGTTTCCACACCACCCATGAGGTAGAACGCATGGTGCGTTTTTTTACATTGTTTCCCCTGTGCATGTAGGCCTAACCCATGAAAATTGCGTCGATAAGTGCCCTATATACATTAATCCTACCCTGACTCATACTCAACTTCATCGAGTTCCAACTCATTCTGTGAACTATCATCGTCGCTAACATTATAACCATTACTATCATAAGAATCAGAATTATTGCTAATTTCATCGTCATTAGCTGTTGCAATGTACGAACATTCGCAATCATCTATTTCAGCAGTAAAATCTTGCAGTTCAAATATTTTCTTTTTGCTATTTACGCACGATATCCTCCGACAATTGGTGCAAACTTCGGAGCTATCTAGTACGATTTTTCTGCAACCACACCTTGCGTTGCAAACTTTTCGGCAATTGCAGAAGATTTGGTTGAGTACATTATCTGGTGCTGGTGGGAGTACTGTGGGAACTGCCTCAGGGATATTGTTATTGGAAATCCAGCAATATTCATGAAGTTCTGGTTTGTTCCCCAACTAAATTTGAATTTGGTAATAAGCTCTGAATATATGCTGCTGAGCTGCTGCTATTGTTGGGTGGACTGCTGCTAAATTAACTTATTTTTTCTTCTTGGTTGCTGTGTCGAAGCAAAAATACCTGTGCTGATCTAGTGAAGCTTGCAATGTTTGTGCTCCATATGTCGCCAAAAGAAAACGCAATCCATTTGATATTAATGCATCGGGAGAGCAATTTTCCTGCAGAAAAGATTCTGCAGCTTGATGTAGATCGGGACGTTTTTTAAACAATTTGAAAACTTGACTTTCTCCCTTCTTATACAGATCAGATGTTGTATCACACTCTGCCATCGAACAACATCAACAACTTTCACATTTACTTCATGTACGTGCGATGCATAAGAAGCGAGATATTTGCAAAAAAATTGTTTTTTAAACGTTGACCTTGAATATCTCTACAACTTTCATAATAACTTTATCGTTCTCTGAATTTTTTTGGCGCGAGAAAATCGCGAAAAACCATGCTTTTGAAAGTTTGACCTTGAATATCTCAAAACGTTGTGGGAGGTTTGGGGAAAAATTTTAAAAAAAGCAACTTATATAGATAATTTAATTCTCTACAATTTTCACTTTGACCTCATGGGCATCCGATGCATAGGACGCGAGATATTTGCAAAAAACTTTGACCTTCAAAATCTTGGATAGCCATGCTGGGATTTTTGTGATTTTTGTCAAATGCTAATTTCCATGGGCTATTTAGTCGAGGAAATGATTTTAATCATTATGTCGATGAAAATGGGTCGCACTGTATTTTCGTTCGGTTGAAGAATACGCAGTGTCAGTTAACAATAAATAAACAGATAAGAGCACATTTTACGACAATAGTATTATTTAAGCGAAAAATATATTTAATTTTCATTCATGAATAAAATCACGAAAGAGCTTATTTAAATACTCAGATGCGCTTTGCGAAAAGCAGGTTAAAATCCGGGTAATTCTCATTTTAGTGGTTTCTACTTCAACTTCATATAGAACTTATTTATACAAAACTTCTGCGGAAGAGCTTTAAGTTAGATATAGCAATAACTAAGTTTTACGGCACACACCATTTCGTGTTAAAAACAGCATTACCGCAATCCAATAACAAAATCTAATAAACCGTAGAGTAATAGACAAAAGCAGGGAAGGAAATGTTATTTGGTTTTTTTTCTTGCAGCAAACTCACTGAATTTTGTGCTGCCATGAAGATTTTAGACTATTGTAGCCAGCAATGCGTTTCTATTTTTATTAAATAAAGTTTTTCTTAAAATAGGAAAGACTAACGATTATGCCAAAAATAAAAACAACAAAATTAAGTCAGCGTGTGTTCTGGGAAAAGCAGAGACATTTTAAGATGTTGTTTCTAAAAGAAATAGTGAAGGAGTTAAATAAAGAAATACCAATTTATCTGAATTTAACTTAAAATTACATCCTGTGTGAACCTAAAGAAACGCACAAAATTCATATCTTTGGTATGTATCATTTGTCAAAAAAAATCCTCGAAGGAGCTAATAGATATGTCGAGATCTGTTGTTTTTATTAGTCAATCTCAAAGATAATTATTTCACACTTATTCATAGAAATTGTCTTGGTTTTGCATGAAACATCTTTATCAGTGGTTTTATGTCTTTCTGATGAGCCCCAGAATTAGAGCGAAAAACGTTTCAAAGGCTAAGCATTTCCAAGAAACAAAATGATAAATTTCATGAAAATGTAATCCATTAGAATGAACATTTTTGAAGACAAGGTAGGTAAATAAATTCATTTTAGGCCTTTGTTCTCATTTTCAACTGAATCTTCATGATCGTAGGGGGTTATGTAGATACTAGTTTAATCTGCATGGGCGTAGGGGACTGTGTGGATGCTAGTGTTAGAATGAGAATTGTCAAATAAGAAATTGGACAAATTGATTTCAGGATTTTAATTTGCTGGCATAACCAGAATTCAGGTTATCGAAAGAATGCAAAGATTTCATTAATAATTTACACATACTCTTTCTTTCAGTTATAGATAGTTATTTTTTCTGCTGCTTGCAAAATCCTGTAAAGTAAAAAATTCTTTAAAAATTGTGCTTTTCATGTGTTTGTAGTGGGTCTAATTTTCGAGAAAATAAAATTGAATATCTTGTCCGATAACAGTCACACTCTGTGTAGGTGTATTTATCAATTCTAGTTCTTTATTCTGTGCTTGCCACTTGACATTTACCCTAAGTACTTAGTGTTTAAATATTAACTAATTAATTAATTAACACCTAAGTAGTCCACTACTCCACGGCTTGATTAAATTTAATGCTCAATCACCATTTTGAAGACTTGATAAAATTATAAGTGGAAAATTGTTAGCTGTAGAATTTTCATTTATATTTAAGTTGGTACCGTGATGTTAAAAGGCCCCCAGATAAAGTAATTACAGGGGATGACACGGAGAACGTGGTGGTGAAATGAAAGGATTTCAGCTAGAAATATAGGTAGTATACGGCTTTCCGCTGAAAAGAAAATGAAAGGATTTATGCCGTTTTAAATAAAAGAGCTTGCGGAATAGTAATGTTACCAACAGGCGACATTATGAGTTTGACATTGCTTTTATTTTACTAAGCTAATTTTGTTGGATTTTGAGTAGAACAGCGGTTTTATTTAGTAGTGTAACCCTTATCATCCCTATTTTAGGGTTTTTATGTCTGCGGTCCCATAATAAGTATCTGGGGGTATTCAACTCAATAACGAGATACGTGCACATAGTTGAGTATGTTTTAAAAATGTACTTACTTAATAACAAAGAAGTTCCCTGGTTATTAAGTTTAATTTACAATATATGGTATCTAAAAATAGCTTTAACAAGCTGATGGAGGTTATTCTGCACCAAAAATAGAAGAACATTTCCTATAAACATTCGGAAATGTTTACTGGCACAACTACATACAGTAGAACTGAAAATTTTGAGAGCGACCAAATATATCTTTCTTGGAATGCTAAATTGGGTCCAAATGTAATTAGAACCTTCAATGGATTGGTTACATGGGATACACAGGGCTTATTTGTCATTATATGTAGTGTAATAATACTTATGGTATTAAAAGGAGGTTTTCGAATATATTATTATGTTTTATATAGTCTGTGTTATTTTAATTTTTTTGATATGAAAGATTTTTACTTTTATATCTTTTATTTTATTAATTTTTTTTTTATACGTTGGGCGCCAGACAGTGTAAAACTGCCAAAGTTTTTTATAATAGCAAAAACAGACTCATAATCGCAATAACTTTAGTAGCATGAAGTCTACTCGGAGTAAACTTACTCTTTCAGGGTTCATGTGAGTTCCTTGCATCAAGTGATCTGACAGCTTAGATTTCAATGAAACACGTTAGAATTTTTCAATAAACAAATATATTAACAAGAATATTATGATTTTCCTGGGATGGAAATAATAAAATTTACAAAACCTGAAAAAGAAAATACAGGAAATTTACAATCTAAATAAAATTTAAAAATAATTGGCCTTTTTTTAAAATTAATCTTTGTTAATTTAAATTTGTTTTACTTTCTTATCTGAAAGATTTTGGTTTTACCATGGGTTTTTTTGTTGTATGAGATCATTTACCTAATCCGTGAAATCTCTTATATGTTCTGTTTCTGTGAAGTACACAGGCCTGTTCCATGTGACTCCACTCGAACATGGCACAGATGTGGTTTGTCTAAGTGAAACCCGTGTTTTCCAAACAAACTTCCACTCTTCTTATGATACTTGATACTTCTTATAAAGGTAAACCGTTACTTTCTTGTAGCACTAGTTTAAAATGTTTCGAAGCACAAATTTTGATTTTCCTAGACTAGATATTGGTTTACAAAGTTTTGTTCTTGTTGATTCTTACAACAAAAATAGAAAATTTCTTAACTTTTCCACTTTAAGTCCACTAGACTATCATTTTGTGTGTAAATATTTGGAATATTCAAATTTAAAAATTTTTACTTTCTTGACTCATGACAACTACTTGTGAAAGATGTTTACTAACCTTCATTCACTTTTAATATCTTTTTCAATATTTCTTCCTTTTTATCGTACTTTTATCCAAAAATCTCGTTCCTAATTTTGTTGATGACGCTGCTCTCTCAATTTTTTTTTAATCAACAGCTTTTTCGTTACTGAGAACTTATCTGTCCAATTTGACACTTTTATAAAATTGCACAATTTTGATTTTATTTTGTAAAATTTGGAAACTTTTATCTCGATTTATTAGACTTGTTATTGATTATGTGTTTAAAACTATTGTTGTCATCTTCATTTTGAGCTTATTCCAAATATTTTGAAATACTGTTTGTAGTTTTTTCTGATATTTAAGAAATTTTCCTTTCTCGCATCATTTTTACAAACTTGTTTTTTAAAACTAATCTTATTCCTATAAAATCCTATCCCAAGCTATTAACTATCTTAAATAGAGCACAAATATACCCCTATTACATGCTTAAAGAACATTTAACTAATATTAACATTAACATATTTTTAGAAAATTTGGTACCGACTTTATATATTGGTACAACTATATCTTATGAAATTCAAAAGAGAACAGCTTAAATCTAATATGTGGACCTCTGTCCTACAACATATCAAACACTTCATCAATTAAATGTTTATGATTTAACAGATATTGCCATAAAAAAGTGAGGTTATACGTACGAATGCTTTTTAAAATTTACGCTAATTATGTTTCGTTAACGTTTTTCATTTTGAAAACAATATTTCAAAATTTTCAATATTTGTCTGGGGTGTGGACCTAGTTATCACCACAATATATATACTGCACTTTTTTAATACGAATTGCTGCCTAACACAGCGTAAGACTTGAAACTTAAGAGCATATTTTATGTAGCACAGGCATTCGCAATTTCTCTTAGTATTCAAGTTGGCAGGTATCGTCTAAATAGCGTCTGAGATGAAAAATTCTCACAAATCGTCAAGTCATATCGCCTTGGGAGTCGTTTATACCAAAATCAACATAGGACATCAAAATAAGGTGAAACGATTATTGTTATTATGTATGAATCAAAATTAGATCATCTTTGTCTTAACAAACGCCTCGTGACTGATGCAACGTTCTAGTTGGTCTACCGCTGGTTTATAGTCTATCCAACGGTACCATGCTGTTGTGGTTGTCTGCACGGCCCAATGAAACTCTTTCTGGACAGCTCTTTGGTGATATCAGCCCAAAGTACTGGAAGTCGTGTCTTTGTTTCTTGTCATCTGACGTTCCCTGGACTTTCAACCGTCCTCTTTTGCCCCTTCGTCGGTTGTCACAGTAAAAAAATCAGAGGATTAAAGTTACAAAATTACGAAAATCTTTAATAAAATGATGAATAATAAAATTTTTTGTAGACTTTTACTTTTTGAATTATTTTCGAAAAACATTTGATGCTATTTGACTTTAAGAATGGGATTAAAAACATTAAACCGCAAGAAACCAAATCTTGATTAACTTTAACATATCGCAGTCAATTAGTAAATTGAGTGGAACTAGGCAAAATCGTAGGTTTAGAGTATTTACAAAAAATCGTCATATAACCTATATCCCTTCTACTCACAAGTTTAGCTGGCAGCAAATTTGATTAAATTATTCTATATATTTATGACCCCAAACAACAGTTCTCAGGTCGTATAGACAACCAAGGCAGAATCCCAATACACTGATCCATCACATACACATAGACATTAGCACAACAATTCTTTACGACATTGCCATTTGCAACAGTTGAGATGAACTCATGAGAGATAACAGCTACTAGGCATATTGTGTTACTATATAGCGGTCTAGACAATATCTACTAACACTCTCGGTAAAATATAAAAAATACCACTAAACATCCATAAAATGTATATCTTTTTTAATTTACTTTACGGCTGAGTTCCGCCATAGCTCCTCTACCAGGAGACAGACATAGACATCAACCCAACAACCATTTCTTGTGACATTGCCATCTGCCGCACCTGAGACTCGAACTGAAGAGAGACAACAGCGACTAGACGTCTTAGCATACGTCTAACCCATTACCACAATGTCGTCAAGATATTAAATATGGCACTAAATATCCATACCCTGACCAGGGTTCAAACCCAGGACTCATAAGCACTACTACATTTATTTTATTTATTTATTTATTTATTACTGCAACAAAATTATTAAACAAAATGTCTTAACCTAATTACATAAAGAACAAAAAAGTGACACCTGAGGAGACCTCGTATTGTGTCGAGCAGTATTTACATTCTATATCTACATATGTGTTCTATATCTACATATATAATTAATCATCTTTAAACAATGTGTAAAATAGTATATAAATTTGATTGAAGTATAATAAGTTGATAATTAATAAAGTGGGCATAGAAATAGTATAAATATTTTGCGGCTGTGTAGAAAAGAAAAGAGTGCAATAATTTATAAACGGGGGTAATAATTATGAGGTGGAAAGAAAGAAAAGAGATGGATATATAAAAAGAATTGTAAGTTTTAACGGTAGATTGCCATCTATATAATACATTATCCTTTATAATTTTAAATTTGTAGTAATGTTAACTATATTAAAGAAATGATATGTGACGTTTTTGTATAAGTTATGCCAGGATGGACAGGAGTGTAGTGTAATTGTCAATCAGATATTTTTTTGTTTCTATTCTAAAACGTTTTTTCCTCATTTTTTTAATGTGTGGTGGAAGTTTATTAAGTAGTTTGGTTCCATTGTATTTAATGCATTTTTGAGTGACAGTTTTGGTATGGAACGGTACTGTGTATGTGCTGTATGTCCTAGCCCTTGTTTCATATTGGTGTTCAATAACAGATCCAATGGTGTCCTTCTTATTATGTACGTAGGATATGGCAGCATGCATGTATATACCTTTCACATCAAGCAATTGTTTTTCGATGAATATGTCTCTGCAGCTGTCTCTGGTTTTTTTGTTAAAAATTATTCTTAATATATAGTTTTGTGTTATTTGCAGAGGTTGTAAAGTTGCTTTATAAGCGGAGCCCCATACTGTGACACCATATCTAATTATAGATTCAACTAAACTGTTGTACACAACTAGTAGAGTTTTATTGTTTAGTATGCCCTTTAGGCTATAAAATTTATAGATTAGTTTCCGTAATCTTCCATTTAAATAAGCGACGTGACTTACCCATTTCATGTGCGGGTCTAGGATCAACCCTAAGTATTTTATGGTGTCGGCACTATGTACACAATTGTTAATCGATTTATTAACGAGTATAGGTTCTTGCACTTGGGGCATTCCAACTTTTGTTGGGGAAAATGACATATATTTAGTTTTCGTAATATTTAGTTTAAGGCGATTGCTATCTAGCCAAGTTTTTACTTTGCTAATTGCATCGGTAGCTTTTTGTTTTGTGGATTTCCATGTCTCCTCTGCACAAATTAGCACCGTGTCGTCTGCATATGATATAATATTGCATCCGTAGTTTCTTTGTAAGAGGTCGTTTACATAAAACTGCAGTATTTCTGCACGCCCGATTGCAAATTTTACTTGTCAGATTTAATTAAAAATATAATAGTATAACATGGCCGACTTAATTTAGATTTGCACGATATCGACTTTTAAGTAATAAAATGGATTTCTCTGCGTACTCTACAATGGTTATTACATTTAATTGTTCATCTCCAGCAACTAATTACTCCAGGCATTTGATGAACCAATCATTACAGTCTACTACAGATAATTTACATGATTATTATAAAACAAGTTATTTGATAATGTTTGCTCATATTTAGTTGATTGCAACGTGTAAACAGCAACATTTATAATTACATTGTCAGCGGGATTCCCTCAGGACTCGGTTAGCTAAAGCTCACTTGTCCTACATCCTCTAATTAATGCACGTGCAGGTATGCTCTATGCAAATCTTAAACGATGTTTTTTGCTGTTCTACACATTGTAATTTATATATAATTGAGATTGTGCAATATTAAATTATGTTGCTAGACACCAGATGTATTTTACACTTTTTTGTAATATAATTAGAGAAAACTGCCTCATGGGAGAATTGTTTAAAATGATGACAGGAATATTAAACACGTGGTTGATAGAGTAAAATTATGATATTAGTTAAAATAAAGTCGAAAAAATTGTATATTATTATATGAGCGGTTATGATTATTCACGAAGATGATGTTTGAGCCCACGAGCCGAAAGGCGAGTGGCACAAATCTTCTGAGTGAATAACGGTTATAATCGCGAATATTACATTCGCTCTTATGCTCTTTCTACACCCATTAAACAAAGAGACTGAAATTTGATACAATTAGTCGGTACCGACTAGTCCGGGAGGCAGTGATTTCTTTTCGTACTTATTTTCCCAGTTGGTGTGTATGTTTTAATCTGTTTTCTTAGTGACAAAAAACAAGAATTTTTGAGTCTGGCTAAAATTTTTGGATGGATTCAAAAAATAAAAATAAAATACAAGTCCACTTATTTTCCCAGTCATAAATATTTTACATTTACTAAAGTGGAACATAAAGTTTATGAAAATAACAGTCTGCCTTATCTCAGATAGCGGAAAGTGAGTCTGGCTGAAAATTTGCGAATTAAAAAATTTTACCTTCCAGACATATTATTAATACTCATAGATTAGCCAGACTATTTTTTTTACTTAACTTCAGTATACCTCTTACTAATAGAACTATTTTTATCACTGGATAAAAAGGGCAGTGTATTCGTATGTTCTGACGCAGTTTCCGCCTCAACCCATCGGAAAACCCCCCTAAATATATATGAATTTTGCTTAGAATTACTAACCGAACGATTCTATCCATGTTTGCTGACTGGGAAAATAAGTACCGAAAATCGTCACGGCCTCCTCTGTACTATACTCACAAGAAATAGAAAACGCAAACAAACAACATGGCGACACACTTGGTTGTCACTAATGTGTCACACTGTCAGCGAGTTGATTGTTAGCTGCAGCAAGAGTTGATAGCAGTCGGCTTAAAATATCATTGGATCAGTGAACAGTGGATTATGGAATTTGTATTTGTGATTGACCGGATGCAGGGAATTATGAATGGATAGTTCACTACAGTGGAGCATAGCTATGATTTTTCACCAAAAAATGCTAATAAATGTCATATAATTAAACAGGTGTAGAAAAACATTTATTTGGCAAGAAATATTAACCTTAGTGTTTGAGGTATTAACTATTGCAAAAAAAAATTGAACACTCTCATTTTTCAAAATATATCGCATGAATGCAATACGCGTCATGGAGAGAATATGCAGCACTTACTTCACAGATTAGAACTTTATAAATCTAATCTTTACCATGTCGGTACTGTTCTTTATAATAAATTAGATAGAAGCATACGAAATTGTAGTATAACATTTTCTTTATAAACTGTTAAAAATGTTATTCGTTAATGCCTGTTATAATGTAGATAAATACTGAACTTTATTGTCTTCGCATTTTTATGTGCAAGTGATAATAATTTATATGAAAAAAATTCATCTTTAACAAAGAGGAAATGTTACTAGGAAAGGTTCAGTGCAAATTTCAAATTCATATGTCACTTAGTTTGTTTATAAATGACTACACGTAAAAAATGCCGCATTTCGGCTAACAATTAAAAAAATTATAGAAATGTAAATAAAGCTTTATTTACTTCCACATCCATGTAGTGAACTGGAAGTATAGAAATTGTAAGAAAAATTTAATTTTTGTTTTTACTTCCCTCGCATACCGAAGGGAAGTATTGTATTCGAGAAAAAATCACCCTCCGAGATTTTTTCGGATTCTGACGTTTCAGATCACGGAGATTACGAAAGTATAGGTTTTTCAATTCCGTCAGTCTGTCTATCTGTCTGCATTTACTAAAAAAACCACTTGACGGAGATCAGTCAAATTTGGTAGGTAGTGACCCTACTGTCAGCGAAGAAATGGTAGAACTTTCACTGGAAAATATACAGGGTGGATCGTCTAAAGGGAATAAATAATGAGAACATTTTTTTTTTTGCTCAAATTTAAAATTTCCACGTTTTATGACACGCTAAACCTATTTCAGAAAAAAAAAATTGGAAAATTTTTTTCTCCAACATTATTGAAAAATTTTTTACCACTAAAAAATTGTTTTGTCTTTGTTCAAATTTAACATTTCCACGTTTCGTGGCATTCTAAACCTATTAAAACAAAAAAAAATTAAATTTTTTTTACCAACATTTTTAAAAACATTTTTACCACTAAAACAGATGGAGAAATTTTTTTCTTTGTTCAAATTTTAAATTTCCACGTTTCATGGCGTTCTAAACCTATAAAAAAAAATTTAGAATTTTTTTTTACTATTCTTCAAAAATTTTAGCACTACCTAATACGGACAGAATTTTTTTTTCTTTGTTCAAATTTAAAATTTTCACGTTTTCATGGCATTCTAAACCTATTCAAACGAATTTAAAAATTAGTTTGATTAAAAATTTTTTTGCAAAAAATTTTAATCTATTTAAGGCTAAAATCATTGATATCTAGTCTTAAAATGGTCCCGAACGTATTTTTTTTTCGACGAATTTAATGCCGTTTGAATCTCATTCAAATTTGCATAATTCTTATCACTGGGTATAGAATAGACGAAGAAAATTTTTTTTTGCTCAAATTTAAAATTTCCACGTTTCATGACATTCCAAATTTGCAACATTGTTTTTACCATTTTGGGAAAAAAATTTACCACTAGAATAGTCGGATTTTTTTTTCCCTCAAATTTAAAATTTTCACGTTTGACTTGACTGACATTCTAAACCTATTTGAGAAAAAAAAATTTGAAAATTTTTTTCAACGTTTTTGAAAAACATTTTATCACTAAAACAGATGGAAAAATTTTTTTTCTTTGCTCAAATTTAAAATTTTCACGTTTCATGGCATTCTAAACCAATTTAAAAAAAACCACTGTAGAATAGAAGGAAACTTTCCTTTTTGCTCAAATTTAAAATTTCCACGTGTCATTGCATTCTACACCTATTTCAGAAGAAAAAAATTTTGAAAATTTTTTTAAAATCATTTTTGAAAAATTGAAAAAAATAATGAAATTTTTTAACCACCTCTATACTTCCACTCCACTACGTGTACGTGAAATTGAAAATGTGACAGATGGCAATAATATTAGGCATATACACCTATTATACTATTATTGAAAATGAACAGGGTGGTCATCCCAAGAAATAATTCAGTCATGGTGGACATGTATAAAGGTATTTACCCAAGCCTTCCATATTTGGCACCTGTTATTTAGTATTGAACTTTTGCTGCTGGATGAGCACTCTGTATATTTTTTTGACCAAAACTTATCAGGTGTTCTTTGTAATAATGGTGATAACTATATTCCGATTATTATTTTCAATATCACTTCGTAATTGTTAATTTTTTAGAGTGACCGCCATGCACAAATAAAGAAGGAAGTTCTGTGTAAATACCTTTACCGATTTTTTTTTGTTGAGATAAGCTTAGAATGTCATAAAACGTCGAAATTTTAAATTTGAGCAAACAAATTTTCTGTCTATCGATCTGTCTGTCTAACTTTTTTGTACGCACGTTTTCTATAGAACGGCTTAAGATATTAACTTGGCATTTTATACACGTATGTATTATAACGAGATCTGAAACTGGATTGTTTTTTAAACTTACCCGGTGAAAGGTTAGAGGCAAATAAGGGAAAAGTAAGTAAAGCAAGCTTGTAAGAGAGCAAAACTTTGGAATTCGGTTTATACAAATCGTTATTTGCTGCTACTGTGATCTTTTATTGTGTAGATCAATTTCGTAGTAAGCATTCCGAAGATGACAGAATTATTGATGTAATCGACAAAACAAATGACGATCAGCGGTAAGTGTTTGGAATGTCATCCTGATAAAAATATTACCTGCTAACACACTTTTACATATCGCGATTTTTCTACCAAGTTTATATTCTTCGAGCCAAAAATTCTCGGAGTGTTAGTGTCCCTACCCTCCGGAATATTTCAGACTAAAAATATTATGGCTCCATCTTTTGTCACAACTGAAGCGAGATTAAGGGTGAGAGAGTGCTAGATTGCTATCTTAGCCTTTCTGAGTACAGTCTTGAGGAATGAGATCCGGGACTAGGACAAAGCATCTACCAGTCTGGGAAGATTAAGTTCATCACCTCAATGCCTGAAGGGGTTCAGAGTTCCTCTCTATTACTTGACAGGTATCGCGATAAATTACGAAATCGTATTCCACGAAGGCGAAATATAAGAATCGGGACCGTATTTTGCTAATTCGATGCTTCCACAGCTTTTAACAGCTGACACCCCGTTACTACCTAATCCTAAAGCCTGGTTCGTATTCAGCGATCTTGAATTCACTTTGGAATTCATGATCAGCTTTCTCGAATACTGGAAGAACCGTGCCTTGCCCTGGGTTCCGAAGGCTGTCAAGAGCGTTGACAGCTGTCATATGACGCGATAACCCAATATCATCCTGTTATTCGTGCCGGCGTACCCGAAAACTTAAAAACTCTGACCCTTTATCGAATTTCCAACAATTCCAAGACTTTTGACAGCTGATTGACAGCTGTCATGTTGTCATAAGTAAATTTTAACCCCCAAATTCGTGTTCAGCGATCTCGAAAACACCCACACACATTCACTGGTGTCAGTGTTTGTATTCGAATATCTCTCACCTCCCACCACCACAGTAAACACTGAGAGGCTGTAGAGCTAAGACGTCTCGTCAGATCTTTTTCTGTTTGCTGTTATCGGATTCTGCGCAACAAAATACATGGGACAACATTGGTCAGATCCCCAGATCAAACAATTTTTATTTTTTGCAGACCTGTGTAGTGTGTAATTATTAATGTACTTTATTTTTTACCTGTCCTGTATCGATATTGTTTGATCTATTGGATTAATAAAGTATTATTATTATTATATCAACAGTTCTGTGTAAGTAGTAAGTATCTGTGGATATTGGATAAAACAAATATGTTCTTAGAAATGTGTATTTAACATACACAGCACAAGATTTTCCAAATAAACACGTTGAAGAGGGAAACAGAATAGGTTTCTAAAACATCGCGTTGATTCGTGTTATATTTAATTATCACAGTGAAATAAATTAATTGGGTTGATTTTCTAAAGAATCAATAATAAAATATATGCATTTCATTCCACAGGTAAACAATACTTCTCAGCGCAGCGTATGAACGTTCGAAACTTTATGTACACAAGCACAGTATCAAGTGTATTTTACCCAACTTTGTAATGTTTTCCTTTGGCTTCTGGTACAGAAATTATACAACATCATTAAACTTGTAAAGTGTGCTGGCACTCTAGAAGCTTCCAGATAAAATCGATTGTAAACATTGTCATACTTCCTCCACGCCGTGTGTACTTCTATATCGACACTGACACGAATAGCCCAGTAATTTTGGGTCTCATCTGCCGAAAAAATCCAAGTGAGCTGGATTTTTACTTCTTTCGTATACCGAAGGGAAGGATTGTATCCGAGAAAAAAATCGCCCTCCGAGATCTCTTCAGATTTAATCGTGTCAGATCGTGTAGATTACGAAAATGAAGGTCCTTCAATTCCGTCAGTCTGTCTGTCTGTCGGACTGTGGTCTGTCTGTTGGTGCATTACCTAAAAAACTACTTGACGGAGAACAGTCAAATTTGGTAAGTAGTTGACGCTACTGCCAGCGGTTAGACTTTTACTGGAGAATATACAGGGTGAACATATAATGAAAAAAAGTGTTTTCGCTTAAATTTAAAATTTCCACGTTTCATGTGATTCTGTACCTATTAAAAAAATCTACCACTAAAATAGATGAAATTTTTTTTTTTTTGTTCAAATTTAAAATTTCCACGTTTCATGACATTCTAAACCTATTTAAGAAAAAAAATTAATTTCTATCACTACTATAGAATATATATAGAAATGTTTTAGCTCATATTTAAAATTTCCACGTGTCATGACATTTTTAACCTATTTCGGAATAAAAAATTGGAGTTTTTTTTAACCATTTTGGAAAAAATGTTTACCACTAGAATGGATGTAAAAAATTTTTCTTTACTCAAATTTAAAATTTTTACGTTTTATGGCATTCTAAACCTATTTAAAAAAAAAATTGAAATCTTTTTACCATTTTTGAAAAATCTTTTACCACTAAAATAGATAGAAAAGAAAATTTTCTTTGTTCAAATTTAAAATTTCCACGTTTCATGGCATTCTAAACCTATTTCAATAAAAAATTTGAAAATATTTTTGTTCAAATTTTTAATCTTTTTATCACTACTACAGAATAGATGAAAAAATTATTTTTGTTCAAATTTAAAATTTCCACATTTCTTGACGTTCTAAACCTATTTCGAAAAAAAAAAATTGGAATATTTTATTACCATTTTGGAAAAATAATTTACCGCTGGAATAGATAGGAAATTTTTTTTTGCTCAAATTTAAAATATTCACGTTTCATGGCATTCTAAACACATTTCAATGAAAAAAAATTTCTTGAAAGAATTTGTAATCTTTTTTTATCCCTACTATAAAATGAAAAACATTTCTTTTGCTCAAATTTTAAATTTCCACGTTTCATGGAATTCTAAACCTATTTAAAAAAAATTGAAATTTTTCTTTAACAAATTTGTAACGTTCTTTTACCACTACAATAGAATATAAGGAAACATTCCTTTTTGCTCAAATTTAGAATTTCTGCATTTCATGACATTCTAAGTCCATTTTAGAAGAAAAAAAAATTGAAACTTTTTTTACCAACATTTTTGAAAAATTAAAAAAAAAAACGAAATTTTTTAACCATTACTATACTTCCACTCCACTACGTGAATGTGGAATTGAAAATGTGACAGATGGCAATAATATTTGGCATATGCATCTATTACACTTTTATTGAAAAATGTACAGGGTGGCCATCCCAATAAATTATTCAATCATGGTGGACATATGTAAAGGTATTTGCGCAAGCGTTCCATATTTGTCACCTTTTTATTATTTAGTATTGAATTCTTGCTGTTGGATGAGCACTCTGTATATTCTTTTGACCAAAAGTTATTAGGTTTTCTTTGTAATAATAGTGATAACTATATTCCGATTATTATTCTCAATGTCATTTCGTAATTCATAATTTTTTAGAGTGACCGCCATGCACAAATAAAGAGGGAAGTTCTGTGTAAATACCTTCACCGATTGGTAAAAAAAACGTCAAAATTTTTTCTTCCGAAATAGGTTTAGAGTGCCATAAAACGTAAAATTTGAGCAAAAAAAAATTGTTTCCATTATTTATTCCCTTTAGACGGTCCACGCTGTATATTTTCCAGTCAAGGTTTAACCATTTCTTCGCTGACAGTAGCGTCAGCTACCTACCAAATTTGACTGTTCTCCGTCAAGTAGTTTTTTAGCTAATGCACCAACAGACAGACAGACAGACAGACACTGACGGAATTGAAAAACCCATATTTTCGTAATCTACATGATCTGAAACGTGAAAATACGGAAAAATCTCGGAGGGTGATTTTTTCTTGAATACAATACTTCCCTTCGATATGCGAGGGAAGTAGAATTGATAATATTATCTCTTTGACAATCCGATAGCAGGTGACTTGGTTCATAGCTTCTAGGTGGTGTAGTATATGAAAAAGTTCTTTGAAAGCGCGTTCTTTCAACTGACACATTAATTATTATTTTATCTAAGGTAGTTTAGTCATACGAAAGATCATGTAGAAGTTTACATAAATAAACGATGTCAAAGTAAGTTCTTCTGCTATTTAATGTCATTAAATTATACTTAGAAAGATGATCTAAATAAGAAGAGTTACTATTACACCTCTTCTGTAAAATAAAATTAATATGTTTTATAAATTTTTCTCTGTACATTTTCTAACATTTGGATATACTCGGCATAGAAGGGACTCCAAACCGTGGAGCAATAATCCAGTTTGGATCTTACATAGGAGGAATATAACATTAAAATTTGTTATGTGGACATAAAAGTCAGTTACCAGTTGAATATTACACCCAGTTCAGTTTTTATATAAATTATTTCTAAATTCATGTTTCCGATTTCTTATATAAAATCAATCTTATTTTTGCATAGCATGAAAGTCATTATCTTGCATTTATTAATATTAAAAGGCAGCTGATTTTGGACAGATCAGTTAAATATTTCCCTTATGTCACCTTGTAGCAGCAAACAGCCCTGATAATCGTCTACTTTTTAAAATATTTTCATATCGCCAACGAAAAGGTAAACTTGAATGTATATCGAAATCTACAATATTAATAAAAATTAAAAATTGAAGAGGGCCTAGATTTGAGCCCTGGGGAACTCCTGAATCTGATGTGTATTAATTCGACTCAAAATTATCGATCAGAACATATTGCTGTCGAGTTATAAAGTAAGCAAACATAAATGTTATTAAGTCACTAAATGGAGAATTTTCTAAGCTTATACAGCAATATGTCATGGTCAACTTTGTCAAATGCTTTTGCAAAGTGGGCATAGATTACATCCATTTGATTATCATTTGTCAATGCATCCGTCGTAGAGGTCCTAAAATCCTCTAGATTTCCATTTACTGATCTTTTCTTTGGAATCCATATTGAATATTCTCAGTTTATCATGAATTTAGTTACTTCTAGGAACTATATTAAATATCATTACTAGTGGCTTAAGAAATGCTTCCTGGCAACCCTTTATTACATAACCAGGTATTCTGTCATGCCCTATCTCTTTCTTTGGTTTTAGTTTATTTATTGCCTTAATGACATCAACATCAGTAATTTTCGAAATATTTAGCAATTCTAAATCGTTGTTATCAACTACATCATTGAAATGTGTTGTATTTATTTTTTTAGTTATTAGTAATTAGACTTTCCCTCTCCCCCTCATTATTTAGAACCATTTCTCTGGGTATTCCTGATTTGATATTATTTTTCGTCTTAACAAAATTTCAAAATTGTTTGACGTCTTGTTTAATATTATGGGTAATGGGTATGCGTAATGGTGAAATGCAAACGTTTTAAACGGCTGTAGAAAACGTAACGACTAGCTTTGACTTTATTATCACTCGTGATCAGACCCGTCGAGAGGGGGGGGGGGTCGGGGGTGTTTCCCCCCGGGCCCGGCAGTTTTTGAGGGGGCCCGTGTTTTACCCCAGGTTGAAGATTAGCATTTGCTAAAACGAGAGAGGTATACTTTTAAACGATTAGTAATAATAACAAGTTCCGAGTTCATTCTTGAAATAAAGTTCTACAGAAAAATCCAGCTCCTGATTTTCTTGGAAGGTTGACCATTATACGTTTAAAAGTACAGGGCTAGAATACGTATTCTTGGCTGGTATTACACTTATACACCTCTGATTTTATTTTCTTACAGAGGTACTTATCTCTGAACACATATCTATCACCACTTTATAAAATATATCAAAACGTTCCTTCACGTCTCGTTTCCAATTTATGAAATTTCTTTGTATAAGTTAGGGACATCGCTGGGGCGTTGCAAATATATATTTTTCACCTTTCATTTCGTTCCGCGGAAATATCTATTTCCTTGCTACAGATCTTTTGAAGTTTATTCTTATAATATAATGACTGTAAGAGCTTAATAAATACAAATTTTAAGCGCTATTTCGTAACTTGAATGTAATTTACGTTCGATGGAAGCCTCGCGGAGATGTCTTTCTTCGATAAGGTGCTTTGATGGAATATATTATTATACGTTGGGGTTCTTAAGTACTTTCGCTCCATAAAAATTATACTGCGGGTGATTGATAGTGTTTATTTTTGGTAGTTTCCAGAAAAAATGTAAGGATTTTTTTATCGAGCGAAATAATAAATAATTCATATTAAAAAAAGTTATGTGCTCTGCTAGCATCTATTGTCTGAATGACAGTAAATCATGCATTTAAAATAAAACTGATAACTCTATTTTAACCTAATACCTACAGGAAAATAAACCGTTCACAACTTGAGTCTAATAATGCAAAATTTAGGTTTGTAAGTATAATATCTACAGAAGAAATAGAGGTAACGATCTGCGTTTAACGATATATTTTCATCTGGAATGAATTGGCTGAACCGTGACATCGAACTTCGACAGAAAACGTACACAGAATGTAAATTGCAACCCTTGCAATTATATAAAATTTCATTTGTTTCACGAAAGTGAAGAACTAATGGTGCAAGTTAGGTTAGACCAGTAGGTAGAGATTTTTAGGTGCATTTTTGAGCTGGGAGGAATTTTTCTGATTGATTCTCATGTATCTGCCACTAAACAATGCGTACCGTGTGCATATTTATTAATTAAATTAACAATTTAAAAAAGACTTGTTTTCACGTTTTGCTTTATATCTCCTCTCCTGCGCATCTTTCGGCATATGTACCTCTTGTTCCTCATTGAACTATCTGAAGAATGAGACTAGTTTGACGCAAAATTCAAAAAATTGCATTTATAGTGTTCCATGTGAGTGCAACAAATATTACGTGGGTGAGTCATCCAGACCGTTTAGTGTAAGATTGGGCGAACATAAAAATTATATCAGAAAAAATGAAATTCAGAGGTCCAAGATCTGCGAACACGCTTGGGAGAACGAAAAAGTTCCTTATTTTCGAGATTAAATAACTCGGAAACGGAAACACCCAGAAGCCTGAAACTTTCAAAAATTGTTGCTTACAATGATATAAAAGAGTCTTCCAAATTTCAGCACGAAAGGTTTTTAACTTTTTAAGTAATAAACGATCGATTTTAGTTTTAGGCCTTAATTGCAAATCGCGCTACTTTTACTTCCACATCCACGTAGTGGATTGAAAATATAGTAATCGCAAAAAAATTTTCAATTTTTTTTTCTTGAAATAGGTTTAGAATGTCATGAAACGACGAGATTTTAAATTTGAGCAAAAAAAAAAATTTTCTGTCTGTCTGTCTGTCGGTCTGTCTGTCTGTCTAACTTTTTTGTCCCACGTTTTCTCCGGAACGGTTTAAGATATTGACTTGAAATTTTGTGCACTTATAACAAGATTGTTTTTTGAGGATATCTGGTGAAAGGTTGGGGGTTAAATAGGGGTAAATAGGGGAAAATAAGTAAAACAAGCTGGCAAGAGTTCAGAAACTTCAAATTCGGTGTATGTACTAGAAATTAAGGCCACAGATTTTTTTATAATATTCTTCAACCCCCACACCAACCCTACTCCATTATTAAAGGGGTTGATAAAATAAAATTGAGATATTCATTTGAAATTTGGTACACGTATGTTTTATAACGACATCTGGAACTAGATTATATTTTGAGATGACTCCTTTGAAGGGTTGGGGGTTAAATATGGGTACATGAGGGAAAATAAGTAAAGCAAGCTGGTAAGACTACAGAAACTTGAAATTCGGTGTATGTACTAGAAGCCAAGGTCTCAGATTATTTATAATATTTTTCAACCCCCACCACCCCTACTTCATTATTAACAGGGTTGATAAAATAAAATTGAGATATTCATTTGAAATTTGGTACACGTATGAATTATAACATCTGGAACTAGATTATGTTTTGAGATGATTCCGTTGAAAGGTTGGGGGTTATTTAGGGGTAAATAGGGGGAAATAAGTAAATCAAGCTGGTAAGAGTACAGAAATTTGGGATTTGGTGTATATACTAGAAGCCAAGGCCTCAGATTTCTTTCTAATATTTTTCAAACTCTGCCACCTCCGCTCCATTATTAATGAACGGGATTGATAACATAAAACTGAGATATTCTCTTGAAAGTTAGTACACGTATGTATTGTAGTGACATCTGATTGAGATGACTCCATTGAAGGGATGGGAGGTGGTTTATTGTGAATAGGGGAAAGTAAGTAGGGTAAACTAAAAACTTCATTTTTAACGTATATAGTAGAAACCAACTCCTCAAACTTTTCTATGACATCTACCCCAAATATTATTAAAATTCTATGACCAATACTTTCCACATACCAGATTGCAAATATAGTAGAGATGTTTCCTTTAAAGTGACTTGGGTAATAAATCCGGATGTGGAAGTAGTGATTCCTTAGGCAGCGGTTTCTTGTTTATAATTTAAATTATCCAAACCAGGCTAGCCAGTTCAAAATAACTATTTAAATTTAACATGTCATTGGAATTTTCAAAAAATATTTATTTTGTTCGGTTTTATAACAATTTCTTTAGAGTGACCTTTTTTTACGCGACATATAAAACAACATACCTTTTTTAATTTCTCACCGTAGATTATCCCCTTTTTTGGAAAATATTTGTCTTAATATCCGCTTTCAAGCTATGAAAAAGCGGATAATCTATATTGCAAAATAAAAAAGGTATATTGTTTTATACGTCACCTAAAAAAGACGACCACTAAAGAAATCGTTGTAAAATCGATTCTGAAAATTCCAACGGCTTATTAAATTTGAATAGTTTTTTGAATTTTATCGCTTGGTTTGGATAGTTTAAATTATTTATAAAAGAAATGGCGCGATGTGCAATAAAGGCAAGCAAAAGAAAATAAATCGTTTATTACTTAAAAAGCAAAAAATCGATTTTGCTGAAATTTGGAACACTATTGTATATCATGACAAGCAACAACTTCAGTTTCAGGCTTCTAGGAGTTTCCGTTTCCGCGTTATTTAATGTCGAAAAAAGGCAGTTTTTCAACCTTGAACACTATTTGCAAATAAGAAAACACTTAGAGACTTCAAACCGGTCTCATTCTTTAGATAATTTAATGAAGAACAAGAAACTAATAAGGTACATATGGCTAAAAATGGGTAGGAGAGGAGATATAGAGCAAAACGTGAAAAAGGATAATTTTTTTTTATTGTCAATTTAAAAATAAGCACACGGTTTATGAATTTCGCATAGTGATAATCGTGTTTAGCGGAAAAAAGTACATAAGAATCAATAAAAAAATTGCTCCAGGCTCAAAAATGCACTTTTTAGTGCTCTTTTGTGCCTGCCTACTGATCTAGATGGCTTTTTTGGAAACTCATCGATACAAGAACTTTGTGTGAGTAAGTTAATTATAACGGACATAAATTACAATAAAATATACTTTTGGCATATGTCACCCCGTGAGCTTTGGTTGGACGAAGTGACGTCACAACTCAACTATCTGATATTTCTAACTTCTTTTAGAGCGGCGACTTCAATAACACACAATAACACTTCAATAACGTAGATCTGTGCCGAGACATCTGTGCACAGATCTACAAAAAAAAGTTCGGTTCCAAGGACTAAACCTATTATGCCTTAAGTATTTTTGTGTGCTGAACCGGGATTTGCTCGAAATACACGCGGTAGAAATTTTTTTAAATTTTAAAATTCAGTTCCAGCGCCCAAAAATACTTAAGACATGATAGCTTTAGTCTTTGGAGCGGATTTTTTTTTTGTTGAACTGTTTAACTATTTTATAGACGAAGTGGCATTGAAAAAAATAAATTTTTGGTATTGTTGCTTGCTATACTCGTCAAGCTCCTTCAAAATATGTAATGAAAAAAAAAAAAAAAAAAAGTTAAATGAGCCTATTAATTAACAAAATAGAACTGCCTTTTTGCCTTCAGACACGCTGTTAAGCGTACTATGCAGACGGCAGGTTCTCGTTGTTAGTCTTAGTCCAACTTTTACTTACATTTAAAGCGTTTCACTATACTTATGGGTTACGATGTATTCGGAAATACTTGAATTATTAATGATCTAACTCAAATCAACAACATTAATTTCTTACGTCAATGCGGGTTACTACAGCAGAATGTCGCTGTAGTGCAAGAAATTGCCTCTAAATACTTAATATGATCGACGATTTTCATGCGAAATCCAACCATAACTATAAGTAAATAAAGACTAAAGTCTGTTATTTCATTAAGACTAGTCTTTGAGTTGAACAATTATATCCACTAACGCAGGAAAATGTAAAGAAAAAAGTAAATTCACTTCATTGAACAACAGTCTTATAAATCAGACAAATTTTAATTCTTACATTTTTTTGCAATTTAAATCAAGGGCAAAAAATTCATCATATTAAACGAGGGTAGCTTTGGTGTAAGAACGAATTTAGTCCTTCGATGTAAAGGGAACTTATCATGGAGATTTAATCGCCAAATTGCGTGAAGCGATTTGCAATTAAGGATGATCAAAGTTGAAAGGAACAATTCTTGTTTCGCCGCGTTTAAAATTCACTTTGTAATCAGGATTATTTATTCAAAATAAAGTAATTATGTGGTGAAAGATATTCTCTTTTTAAAAAGATAGTAGTTGTTCGATAAGAGGGGCAGATTCTAAAGAAAAATAGTAACGTCAAATTCTTCGAAACGGATACTATAGATTAGAAACAGTAAATGATTTGGATCTTGATTAGAATTCGAGATAGGTAGTTTATAAGGCAAATTTAGACTTTAGTGTGGTAACCTTTAAGGTACATGCACAGGGCTTATAATTTACTTAAATTAGTTTTTTTATGTAGAGTGGTTAATAAAATCAAGGAAATAAAGAAATCAATATATTCAAAAATATATAGAAGTATAGATTATGGGCAGAATAAGGGCGAAAAACGTTTCAAGGACTAAGCATTTCCAAAACAGAACGACAGATTTCATGAAAATGTAATCCATTAGAATGAAACAGTTTTTAAGACAAGGTAGGTAAATAAATCCATTTTGGACCTTTCCTACTGAATTTTCATAACTGTAGGGGGTTATGTAGATACTAGTTTAATCTGCATGACCCCAGGGGACTGTCCGGCTGCTAGTTGTTGAATGAGAATTTTCAATTAAGAAATTATGCAAATTCATTCTAGGATTTTAATTTGCTAGCATAACCAGAATTCAGGTTATCGAAAGGATGCAAAGATTTCATAAATATTTTTACATGTAGCTTTTCTCTTAGTTCTCACAGATAGCTATCTTTTCTGCTGTTTGCAAGATCCTATAAAGAATATGTTAAGAGAAAACCGCTGCCTAAGGAATCACCACTTCCACATCCAGATTTTTCATTCAAGTCACTTTAAAGGAAACATCTTGACTAGATTTGCACTCCAGTACGTGGAAATTATTGATCATAGAATTTTAATAATATTTGGGGCAGATGTTATAGAAAAGTTTGAGGAGTTAGTTTCCAAATAATGGAGCGGAGATGGCGGGGTTTGAAAAATATTTGAAAGAAATCTGAGGCCTTGGTTTCTAGTATATACACCAAATCCCAAATTTCTGTACTCTTACCAGCTTGATTTACTTATTTTCCCCTATATACTCCTATTTAACCCCCAACACTTCAACGGAATCATCTCAAAATATAATCTAGCTCCAGATGTCGTTATAATATATACGTGTACCATATTTCAAATTATTATCTCAATTTTATTTTATCAACACCTTTAATAATGAAGTAAGGGTGGTGGGTGGTTGAAAAATATTATAAAAAAATCTGAGTCCTTGGCTTCTAGGACATACACCGAATATCAAGTTTCTGTACTCTTACCAGCTCGCTTTATTTTTTTCCCTATTTACCTTTGCTTACCCCCCACTCCTTCAACGCAATCATGTCAAAATATAATTTAGTTTCAGATATCGTTATAATACATACGTGTACCAAATTTCAAGTGAAAACCTAAATTTAATTTTATCAACTATTTTAATAAGGGAGTGGTGATGGTGGGGATGGAAACTATAGAAAACCTGAGACCTTCGCTTCTAGTATATACACCAAGTCCTAAATTTCTGTAGTCTTACCAGCTTGCTTTACTTATTTTCTCCTATCTACCCCTATTTAACCTCCAACCCTTCAACGGAATCATCTCAAAATATAATCAAGTTCCAGATATCGTTATAATACCTACGTGTACCAAACTTCACGTGAATATCTCAATTTAATTTTATCAACTCCTTTAATAATGGAGTAGGTGTATTGTGTGTATTGTCTAAATGTTATTTGATATATTTTGTAGATTCCCCTAGCACCGCTTAGAAAGAAAACATACATGTGGCAGTGAAATTCCCAAAGAATTGAAGAAGGAAAAAAAAAAAGTATTGTGTGTGTTGAAAGATATTATAAAAAAATCTGAGGCCTTGGTTTATAGTATATACACCGAATTTCAAGTTTCTGTACTGTTACTAGCTTGATTTACTTATTTTAACCTCCAACCCTTCAACGGAATCATCTCGAAATATAATCTACTTCCAGATGTCGTTATGGTACACACGTGTACCAAATTTCAAGAGAATATCTCAATTATATTTTATCAACCCCTTTAATAACGGAGTTAACAATTCTCATATTGTAGGGTTCCTCTCGACCACAAGCGACCGCCAAGCCTATTAGTAATACAACTTTCAGTATTAAAAAACTTTTCATCTGGCGCTTTTAGTAAGAAACGTTCGACATGTGCTCTGTCAAAAACTTTAGACCTATACCCAGTCTTTTCAAAAGAGCTTTTACTTTTTGATAATTGGATACATCTGTATTATTCTTTACATTCAAAACTGCTTTAAGCATAGAAAACTGGACCAGAGACTTGAACATTTGAAAGTTTTTGCTTTCTCAGATAGGTAAGTCAAGAAAACAGACTTAGATATGTTACATTACTCACACCGAAGCATAAATTAATCATATTCTTTTTCGCACAATTTTCTAGATTTCGTTTATAGTAAATTTAAAGTTGCAGCCATTGCTTGCTCCCTGATTTCCGGAGGAGTACCACTATCACTCATTTTATTACAAATAATAATTATTGTAAAGTAGAATGTGCCTGCCATATGCGACGTTTAAATCGTTAAATATTTCGTTGTTTTATTATTGGTTGCTATGGAAATGGCAATAGAATTTAGTCATTACGACATGGTAACTTTGTCAGTTTGCCGTATTTTTACAAAAATGTATTGTTCTCTAATTTCGAATGTAGATACAAAAAATTTGTGTATAACTCGAGACTAAAATGTTGTTGTTTACTCGTGTGGTTTATAGCGGTCACCTTTGGCTCGTACTATAAATGCCCCACTTGCAAAAAAAAAAACACCAATTTAGCCACTTATTATATAAAATACTATAGGGAAACATACTATACCGCCCTTGGACCATGTACTAGTAATAGGTTTCAAATTTCTTAAGCGAGTTTAGCAAGGCGGCTATATATTTATCTAGCTAATGCAAAAATATAGAGATATAAACAACAATTTAATTACTGTAAGTTTTAAGTGCTTTGAGTTGCAGCCAAGGAATTAAATAAAACCAAATTCCTAAACATTCATTAATTACATTTCTGTTTCCTTAACAAATTGGCTACGGCCATAATAAATGAAAACATTAAAGTGTTTCGAAATAAGAGTAAATAAATTCGCTGGCAAATTAATTCTTGGCGAACTTAAACGATTCCGATTGAATTGTTCTGAGAAGTTTTTTAACCCAGTTTTGAAGAGATTATCAACCATAAATATTTTAATTAGGTTTCTGGTGGCTTGAATGAAAAATCTAATACGCGAATAATTGCAAATAACGTTGTTTCAGTAAGAATAGATAATATGCTTTATCTCTTAATCCCGTGTTCAAGTATGCTAATAGTTTTGAATTATCAAACATTGACTTGCTATTTACTCGCATCTTGAATATGCAATATGGTCTTTTGCAATGGAAACGCTATTGTTGCGGTTGAAGAATTTTGACAACGATTTCCACACCATAGAGTTGCAAGTAGAAACGTTTCTGTCACGGCCCTTAACACAATGTGCAATAGCGATAAACATGCCTCTAGACAAGATGTTGATAAAGTGGAAAATATTTTTGATTTAGTTGAAGACAAGTGCTAGTTTAGGAAGACTTTTCGCTCAACTCTTTCAGACAAGAGTGATCGGCACACTACAAGAGCAGGGCTTATACCCATGTCACTTACAGCATATAGGTATTATAATAATAAAAATATTTGTTGTTGTTGAAGCATCCGTGCTACATGAATTTGAACTATCCGCGGTAAACGTCGACGCGAAGTCAATAAGTGTGCATACGCGGTAGAAATATCACTGAGGCCATTTTTAATATCGAAGCTTCTTCACTTTTGCTTCAAACACTGGTGACTTGAGATCGTTTACTTATTCTTTAACGGATTTTCACGTTTGTTTCTTTAATCCTTTGGTATTTTGAATACATTTGATTATTATTAAATGATGTCATATTATTGAGTTAACGTTGCTGTATAGTTATTTTTGGGAATTATTAATGGATATTCAGTGTAATACTTAATTTTTATTGAAGCACGTGTTTGTGCAATTTCGGTGTCCACTATGCACATGTATTTTTGTTAACTCAAATATCGTGGCAATATTGTATTTTGTGGTCGCTTGAGACGCAATACTGTGGTGTTTATCATTATTTAGATTATCGTGGACAAGGATTAAACTCGGATATTAATCAAGGGATCAATTAGAATCTTTGTTTCTTAATCGTGTGTAGACAATCTCATCTTATTAAGGGTCGAGACCTAAAGTCATTTTGTCGTATTTAATTAACCTCGTGTTAGTAGAAGAGCTTAATAGATAATTTTTTATTAGTTTATTTTTCGGGAGATTAAGCCCATAATTTTTTTGCTGTATTTGTTACAATACTAGTTTTTTTTCAGATAGTAACTCAGATATTTTCTATCTAATTCAGTTGTGCTAAATTTTATTACCCTTATTCAAATTTTTGGTCATAAAAAGTGTCAGCCATTTTGTGAACGGCTAAAATTTCATGACAGTAGAGTTTTCTCATTTATTCATTTTCTTCATTATTATATTAATCAGTAGGTTATTCATATATTTTCAAAAGCAAAATTTTACCAATACTCAGGTTTTTTTTGTTAAATTGCTAATAGTTTGGTCTTTCAGTGATCTTCGTCACCATAGTTTTTTTGTACTTTTTCTTGTATTCTTTTACCTCAAGTAAAATTTCTTGCCAATTAATTGTTTTATTAGACAGGAACTAATATCTGAAGTTTTTCTTGTTAATCTTCAAATTTACTTTGTTTAAATAATATTTCTGTTTTTGTCTGTTAACTAATTAAATCAAATTTTTCACCATTAAATATTTTTAATTTGTAAAGTGTTGTAAAATGTTTGCTCTTATACTGTTAATATATTATTTGTTTTATATTTGATTTTGAATGTTTTCTCCCCCTAATAAAATTTCCAAGAATATTATGTACTGAATACGCTGGTGTTCAAATTCTTTGTAGTTTATTAAAGTTTCGTTTGGTTAATTTGACAATCAAATAATTGTTCAAAAAAATATATATAACTCTTCTCGCCACAGTGTGACCCCCAACCAGCCCTGAGCTAACCGGTTGCTACTCTTTCATAGCTTCCTCAGCACCCAGCGGAGAAGTTGTGGTTGCAGTATACCATTTTCAATCAGAAGAGCATGCTAGACGCATGCAGTATTGTAGGCAGATAAATGCTAATCGATACTTGGTTCCACGTATACTTTTTAAAGGTGAAGCTAGTTTTACCCGTGATGGTATCAACAATACCCGTAACTTTCAATCATGGCCAGATGAAAGAATCCAGTAGAAACAAATTTCCAGCATTGTTTTTCAGTTAATGTGTGGTGTGGTAACGTCGATAATCATTTATTGGTACTTTTACATTTGAGAACCGCCTATAAGGAAAAAATCCCTATTATCTTTGCAAAATGATTTATAAAAATTGTTAGATGATGTTATAGGATATCCAGTCAGTTCGAAATTCATAAAAAAACACGGGAAATTAATTATTATAACATAACACCAGCATAGCGCCCTATGACAATTTTTATAACCACTTCTTAATTATTGCACATATTGTTTTACAACTTTATATTAATTGATATTTATGTTGTAAATTAATTTATAGTACATACTATATTTATAATAAATAATGAAAATTTATTGAATAACTCCATAAATGACTCAATAGAAGGAAATAAATATCATTTAACCTGCGACTACGCTAGCGGAATTATATGGTTAAACCAAATCAGGTAGCGGGATTGTAGTGGTGAGCCAGATAAACAATCGACTATTTTCATTTGAGGTAAGCGCATAAAAAATCTGATGAACTATATTCGTATACGGATATCGCTTGCAATATTCAAGTAGAAATTCTCGAGTCTTATTCTATTACAACTAGACTTAGTAACGATTTATCCTGGTAGCAACGCTTTAGACTAAATTTTCAAATTAATTATAGAAATACTATACTTTAAACATAGTATACCGGGTGAGTCACGAATTGCGCTCGCCCCGATATTTCCTAAAATATTTGGAATAGAAAATTGAAATTTGGAGGCCTTATTACACGACTAAAATGCCATATTTTCAATAAAAAATCAAGTTTGGTGAAAATCCGGTTTGACCGGAAATGCCCACCACTTTCAATTTTTAAATGGAACACCCTATATATTTTTACATTTTTGGAATCTAGAGGAAATTTTGAATACAATACATCCATTTTGGTCACTTTTTGATAAACATTAAACATTTTATTAAAAAATCTGTTTCTGAATCCAGAGTGCTGTGGTGCCCAAAATATATTTTAGTTTGTGTGCTACGTTACTATAAAAATAAAAAGAGCAATATGATTGCATCACTTAATCCTCTAGAGGCGTTTAAAATTTTTAAATGTGATTTTTACCCACTAACTCGGTTTTTTTAAATGGGAATTTAATCGTTCACCAACATTTTTAAATACCGCATTTTCATACGAATCTAATGATACCAAAATTTTGAAAATTCGCTCAGAAATATTTGAGATTTCAGCCAAAATACAATGCAACCAAGCTTTTAGAAACATGCGGCTAACAGATAATAGATTAGTGGGCTTTGGAAACTAAAATGGCACATTTCTGTGTAAATCTGGTAACCTAATAACATTGGAAAAATCATAGTAGCCATTGAATGTAATGAAACAATATCAGTTGTCAGACAGACTCGTGTAGTTATAGGCAATCTTGAGCTATCAAACATTTAATAATTGTGAGCGCAAAGAACGTTACAATTAAGTTTAGCATAGGTATGTGGAGGTAATCACAATTACATCCACAAGGACATTTGCAATAGAATGCGACATCAGTTCGGTTTTCAGAGTTTTATTTAAATGAACATAAATATCGGGCCTATAAATAAATAAAAATCAATTCCGTTTGAACAATTAAACTTAAACTAGGTAACAGTAGGTATCTTTAAAATAATTAATATACCATAAATTGACATTTATAGATATTGTTCAAAATGTCCACCATTTTTTTTCTATACACAATTCGGCTCTGCGTACAGTTGCTTGAATGGCTCTATGCTATTCAGCCGGCGCTATTTCATTAAGAGCCCGTACAACTTTATTTTGCAGCTCTTCACGGGTATTTGAAGAAGTTTTATAAACTTTATTTTTGAGAGTGCCCCATACATACTAGTCGAGGAGTGTTAAGTCAGGTGACCTAGGAGGCCACCTGATATGACCTTGATTTGTGATAAGGCGTTCACCATGCAAGTTGTTTAAATATTCCATCACTCTTCTGGAATTATGTGGTGGAGCACCATCGTGTTGGAAAAACAGATTTTGTAAATAGGCAAGAGGAAGTAAGTCAAGAAATTCTGCTGTCTGGTTTTGTAAAAAGAATAAATATCGTTCGCCAGTAAGTGTTCCATAAAAAAATATGGGTCCAATTATTCGATCTCCAAGTACTTCAAGCCAACAGTTAAACCCAAATCTTTCCTGAATATTCCCCCGCCCTACCAACCTCGGATTTTCTTGAGCCCAGTACCTAGTATTATTTCTGTTAAACATACCTTGGTTCGTAAATCTACTTTCATCTGAATATAAAATATGAAAAGGAAAACCTGGGTTTTGTTGTACTGCATTTAAGAACCAGTTGCAATATACTAGCCTCCTGTCGTTATCATCTCCATAAAGATGTTGGTGTATTTGGTATTTATAAGACCGAAACTTATGTTTCTTTAAAAGTCTGCAAACCGAAGACTGACTAATCTCGCATTCCATTGACAATTCCCTTGTTGATGTTGTTGGGTGTACCATCACAAATCCTAATACATCAATTTCTTTGTCCTCACTTACAATAAATGCATGATGGTCATCTTGTTGATTGGGTTCGTTTCTTAATTCTTGTTCCACTCTGGCGAACAAGTGTCTGTTGGGATATCGTTGCTGATACAGTTCTGCAGCTGCAGTTGAATTTTTGAGACGCTCTCCATATATCAGTAACATATCGACCTTTTCATTTCTACTAAAATTATTCATTTTCTTTAATTTTTACTCAAAGAGATTTCCGCAACGCTTTATTTTGTATCTGTCTGACAGCTGATATTGTTTTATTACATTCAATGGCTACTATGATTTTTCCAATGTTATTAGGTTACCAGATTTACACAGAAATGTGCCATTTTAGTTTCCAAAGCCCACTAATCTATTATCTATTAGCCGCATGTTTCTAAAAGCTTGGTTGCATTGTATTTTGGCTGAAATCTCAAATATTTCTGAGCGAATTTTTAAAATTTTGGTATCATTAGATTCGTATGAAAATGAGGTATTTAAAAATGTTGGTGAACGATTAAATTCCCATTTAAAAAAACCGAGTTAGTGGGTAAAAATCACATTTAAAAATTTTAAACGCCTCTAGAGAATTAAGTAATGCAATCATATTGCTCTTTTTATTTTTATAGTAACGTAGCACACAAACTAAAATATATTTTGGGCGCCACAGCACTCTGGATTCAGAAATAGATTTTTTAATAAAATTTTTAATGTTTATCAAAAAGTGACCAAAATGGATGTATTGTATTCAAAATTTCCTCTAGATTCCAAAAATGTAAAAATATATAGGGTGTTCCATTTTAAAATCGAAAGTTGTGGTCATTTCCGGTCAAACCGGATGTGCACCAAACTTGATTTTTTATTGAAAAGATGGCATTTTAGTCGTGTAATAAGGCCTCCAAATTTCAATTTTCTATTCCAAATATTTTAGGAAATATCGGGGCGAGCGCAATTCGTGACTCATCCGGTATACTTTAAACATATAACATTCTATGCATTGGCAGACCGATGGAGCTCCTCCATCTTCTGTTCATCTGCAGCATTTAAATAGAACTTTCTTCCAACTCTGTATAGAATACAAAGAGGAATCTAGTGATTAAAATCATATAAGTAAAAGTATTTTAGGATTTTGATGATGAAAACAAAGTCATTTTATAAAACGTTAACTAATTTCATTTATATATTTAATGTCTGTATAACATTTTATTTAAAAAAATTGTTTGAAGCTTTTATAGATTTAAGAGTGGAATATTCTCTAACCCGCGAACAAAAATCGTAAATTATCTTTCATATGATTAATTTGGTCCTAAAAATTGTTTACTACAGACAGAAAAATATTCTTTGCATGAACTGTTTAACACAAAAGAACGCTGAAATTATTTCATCTACAGTTATTGTTCATCTGTAGCGTATCTATATATTTAACTCTCTACCACGTGTCAAAAATTCAATATTTAATATGTAAATTATACTGAACAGCTAGTTCTACGCCCGTATGAAACTCAGAATTGACATTTTGATTAAAACTATGGTTGAAGAATGCAAGGAGGATTCTGTGACAGTGAATACTGTAACTACGAGTCAGGTCACGAATTGGGAAGTGCCATTTCTCCTTTTGAAATGCAAACTTTGATGCGCAATGAAATAAAACGAATGCGGACGTTATGGAATATCTGCAGTTTTCTGTCGCACGATTCAACAGATTTTTACTGCTTCTCAAATTAATTCCCGTCCAAGGATTTCCAGTTAATTAAATTTGAAAGTAGGTGCTTCTTTATACATTTACTTAAAGATTATTCAGAATTTAGTTAAGTATTAATTATTAATTTTACCGAGCTGGATGTTATTGATGCTTTAGTTCAAAAGAAAAATCATTAGGGAATATGAACTTGTCTTTGTCGCCGTTTCTAATATATTGAATCTAACTAATAATAGGTGTTCAACGTGTTACCCATTTTGATTGACACACGTCTTCATGCAATTTTGAAATGAGGCCATTTAGTCGGACCATTTCTTCCAATTCATTAAAATGAGTAAATAGTATTTCACAGGTCTTTTACTGTAATGTTATTTTGTACATTTCTCTTGCCGTTTTCGTTATTCGACAAGCAATGAAACCTCAATTTTGGTATAAATTGTCGTGTACAATGGAGCATTTATCATACTTATCGGTCGTTACTTACAATTTGTATTGAATTTAAAATATTTGGAATTTTACAATATGAAATTTAATAAAGCGGAACTTGTAGATATGACTTGTGTTTTGGGCGAGTTAGACAGAAATTGTTTACTTGCCAACAGAATTTATCACCAACGTTATCCTGAAACAAGGATTCCTGAGCAGCTTTCAAAACCTTCTCGATAGATTTCTGGAAACTGGAGATGTCGAATATAAAAAAAGTGAAAGAATAAAACGTGTTGTGAACGAAGAAAACGAGTTTTCTGTGGTGCTGGCAACGGCTGAGAATCACCATGTTAGCCAAAGAGAAGTGAGCTCATTAGCAGGAATAAGTAGACGGTCTGTGGGTCGAATCTTAAAAGCAAATAAGTTGCATGCATGTATTCAAATGCACCAGAAATTACCTGATGACGCTTTTCAAAAGCTCCTACAGTTTTGTAATTGGGCCAGAGGTAAAATGCAAGATGATGTCAATTTCTTCAATAATGTCTTATTCACCGATGAGGCAACTTTTCATAAAAATGGATTTATTAATAGGCACAATTTCCATTATTATGCTTGGGAAAGTTCTCACTTTTTTATGCAAGTTGATAACCAACACAGACGGTCTATAAATGTTTGGGGACGAATTATTGGAGAACATGTAATAGGGCCACATTTCTTTGATGGTACATTGACTGGAGCTTTTTATCTTCATTTTTTGGAAAACTGTCTGCCACAATTATTGGTAATTCGAAATAGGATGTGGTTTCAGCAAGGTGGTGCTCCATCACATTATTTAAATGCAGTAAGAGACCAATTAAATAATACCTACCCTCATCAATGGATTGGAAGAAATGGGCCCACTAAGAGGCCTGCTAGATCCTCAGATCTTACAAAAATGCATTTCTTTTTATGTGGATACGTGAAGGAAACTGTTTATAGAGACATACCTACAATAGTACAAAATATAAAGGAAATAATAATAACTGCCTTTAGATCTATCACACCGGCAGTTTTAGGAACAGTGGGAACCTCAATTCAAAAGCGCATAGAGATGTGTGTCAATGAAAATGGGCAACATGTGAAACATTTATTATGATTTTTTCCACTGAATTATTTGACGGAACCTCTTTTTTAGTTTATTTTTGAATTTTGTAATTATTGCTCAATAAACCGAAATTGGCTGTAATTAGCCATAGGGATGTATTTACAAAAAATGTTTGTTTTTCATTTCTACATCACGTCGTTGAAAAATATACAGGATGCTATATTTGAAAAAAATAAGAAAATTCAATTTAAAAAGTTCTTAATGGAAAAATATTTTTTGGCCACCCTGTACAATTTTAGGAAATGGAAAGGATTCAAGAACATTAACTAGATGTCTCGTAACTGGTATTCACATAAGCTTTTCTTAGAACCCATAATTGTGACTGTGGTGATTTTTTTAACATCCATCTGTAGATTGCATTATTTCGACAAAAAAAATTCATTACATCCAAGTGGTTGGGAGATATTCAATGTTCATATAGGTATGAATAGAGCCTATAAATAGGTTTAAAAAATGTACTGATGTACATAGCATTCCATTTAAAAAAAGGCACTTGGTTCTGTAATTTCGTTTTGGCTCGTCCTGTATGTTCGAAAATAATTACCAGTTATAAAATTTTTATCTAGTTTACTTGCAATTTTTTAAAAATTTCTAGCTATCGTAGAACTCGAGACATCGACGTCCGACGCACTATTGCCCTACCCTGTATTTTATAAGCTGATGTAATTAAGTAGTGAAAATTGCCTGGCAGTGTCTTTATACTATAAATAAATTGTATTAATCAATGGGGAGGGTATGGAAGCGAGAAAAAAGTTGCGGCAGGATCCCATCACCCAAATCTGGCAATGCATTAGTACGAACTATTAAAATCACTTACGTTGAATATTTAAAGTTCTGGCGGAGGAGCCGGGCAATAACAAATCACATTTAAGTTTTTGCAAATTTTCTATGTGTAAGCACTTTATTACTACAGGTAAACAACGGCATTGTCATTTAGGTTAAAGTAGAAGTCAGTGCGAAAACACACTTCTATAAATAATATTAAAGAAACTTGAATACGTTGGGTTCAGCTACTTCTTTCTTTTCCTATAAAGTTCTTGTCAATAAACAACAAATCTTTGCGGTTTTATTTTTGTTACAATTTGCTTTAGCATTGGACACCAAATCTGTTTGTAGGCGTTATTTTGTTTAATTAAAATAAGCATGTGTTTGCGGCACACATTAAATTGATGTAATATACGCAAAATTTCTGAACATATTTAGCTCTGTTTATTAAGACAATATCTAATCATGACTTCCTGGATCTTGTATTAAAATTATCATGTAATGTTAAATAGCTTTGAACGGTGTGAATAGTTGTTATCATTGTATAATAAATAATCTTTATTGGTTATAGTAACTTATATTACCTCTGCTTAAAATTAAAATAAATTTATTTCCTATGTTAATCTGGAGAAAATTATATTGCCTGATGAAATAAGCGTAGCCTCTTGAAAATGTTACCTGGTATGCGTTATTTCAACTTCTACAATATGTCATAGTCTGAAACCGATCCACGGTAATGTTTTTTATAAATTAAATTATTTTGAAAAGTATTTTCTTATTTTCAAAAACTGCCAACTTCTAGACGTTAATAATTAGTACCAGAAAACTTCACTTTATATTTTAGTTATAGGTTCAAAATATGCCAAGGTTCACGAAGCAAAAAAGTTTAGGAATTTTACGGATCCGCGGGAACCTATAGAGGGTGAAAAGGGGCATTTTTAATTAAAAAAATCGATTTTTCTCTACTTTTTTTTCGGAAAATATGGCATTTACAAAATAAATTGTTCAAAGAAAAGTTGTTTCTGACAAAATTATTTTCAATTTGGTGTTTTTGTAGCAATAATTAACCGAAATACGGCCATTTTTCGATGTGGGTTGAAAGGGATATTATACAGAAAAAAAAAATTTTCTATTCAATTGCTGTCATCTTCATTATCGTTATCAGGTTCAAACTCTTCTAAATCACTTTCATCATCAATGTTTGCTCGAACAAAGTCTATTACGTCATCCACTGCTGCAGTATGAGCTTCGCAATTACTATATTCAGAGCCTTCAAGAATTTTACACATTACAAAACATCTTAAACCTGCTTAAACACCCACATGCTAATAAATCTAAAATGTCTTTTGGTGCAGCATCTAAAGTTGTTTGGACCGATTGCAGAATATCTCCTCTTCTTTTTAAGCGGTGCTCGGGCAATCTACAGAATATCACAATTAACCAGTATGTTACTGGTAAATAACCTCTACGCCTGTGACTTTTACACAAAAGGATCAGTTAGAGGTTGCTTTTTTTAAATAAACAACATAAATAAGTATAAAAACTTGAAATTAAATATTTCGCCGACGTTTCGGAAATATAATCTGTTTCCCTTTTCAAGGCATTTTTTGAAAAATCTTTTTTGCTGTGTATGATAAATACACAGCTCTAAGAATGTTTGTTATATTCAATAATATTATCGCGGATTCTTTATTAATTAAGGAATCCGCGATAATATTATTGAATATAACAAACATTCTTAGAGCTGTGTATTTATCATACACAGCAAAAATGATTTTTCAAAAAAAGCCTTGAAACAGGAAACAGATTAGATTTCCGAAATGTCGGCGAAATATTTAATTTCAAGTTTTTATACTTATTTGTGTTATTTATTTAAAAAAAGCAACCTCTAACTGATTCTTTGACGTAAAAGTCACAGGCGTAGAGGTTATTTACCAGTAACATACTGGTTAATTGTGATATTTTGTAGATTCCCCGAGCACTGCTTAAAAAGAAAACATACATGTGGCAGGAAGTCCCAAAGAATTGAAGGAAAAAAATTAAGATGATGCCACAAATAACATTTAGACAATACCCCCTTTTATTCCATACCTACTATTCAGGAAACTTTTCATTGCCAAGTCAATTTGACACTTGATAATATGTTCTGTGTATGAGTCTTGCATTGCAGCAGCAGCCGTTGGAGGCAATGGTTCCAAATAAGGAGTTTTTTTAACAGATTCTTGAAACAGATGGAATCTGTGTTCGCCTAGTGTATATGTTTTACATCCATACAGACGCAAAAAAAATCCCTCTATTGCCTCTCTTACTTCATTTAAAGAAGAATTGTTATTAATAATAGCATATACTTATAGCATTTTGCTCTCGATGTAAACCTTTTGTAAACAGTTTTATTGTCCCTTTTTTTCCATGATTGTACTGAGCGTTTGTTGTATCGTAGTCGCTTATCGCGGGAACTAAAAGTATCCACTATTTTATATTACTGTACTGTCCTTACAAATCTAGTGATGAACACAGTTTTTATTTTGTTGTACAAATTTTTGTTTGTAAAACATTACGTCTATATTTTCATAAGCTAACGCTATTAGAGGAACAAACAGATCAACTTCTTGCCCAACTGTTGTAGTTGTGAAGTCTTTGAAGTTGTTATTCGCAGTATCAACAATCAATTTGTCAGCATCATTACAAGCTTGATCAACTTTGATGTTGTTATCATTAAATGCTTTCATTAACAATTGAATAAGTTATTTTTTGTTCTCAGTATGTGACAAAAACTTTTCTTGGATTATGCTCACTGAACTGTCATCTGATGTAGTGAAGCGAGACCCAGCATTTTGATATGACGTTGCTGCTCATGCTTTAATGCTGTTAGGATTGTCGTATCCATCAAAAAATTAAAAAATTAATCCCTTTCAACCCCTTTAGATGAATGGCCGTATTCCGGTTAATTATTGCCATAAAATTAATTTAAAAACGCCAAATTAAAGATAATTCTGCCTTTATTTGAACAATTTCTTTGCAAAAGCCATATTTCTAGAGAACATAGAGAAATATCGATTATTTTTATTAAAAGTACCCCTTTTTACCCCCTATAGGTTCTCACGGATCAGCAAAACTTTTCTGTTTCGTGAACTTTGACCTATTTTAAACTTACAACCGAAGTTCAAAGTCTGCATCAATTTTCTTCTAGTTACGTTGGTCATTTTTCTCAATATTTTTCTGTACTAAATAGAGTATAAGAATACTCATAAAAGGAGAGACATTCATAAAGAAATCTCGGTTTCCGAAAATTGCATGGTAACCTCCGACATTTTTTATTGTAGACAATATTTAGTCAAAGCAATATTATACATACATGTCATTACTACGATGTTACAACACGACTTTTTGGAAAAAAGCTTGAATAAGCATTTTTTTCACATCCATAGTCACCAATAATTACTTTAAATCCATTTAACAGTTTTCGAGCGCAAAAAGCGAGAAGTGTTTTAAACGGAAAGATGAATAGATAGTTAAATATGAAGTTGTAATCGATAGGTTGATATTGAAAAGCAAACTTAATACCTCGGCTGATTTATAGCACTTACAGAGCAAATTTGTTCTTGGGAATTACATAGGTAGCAAAAAAGGTTTACGTTGCTCGTTTGCCTTGTGGATTTATTGCTTTAGCGCCATCATTTAATGTATATTTATTAACTATTTTAAAAGTGACTAATTAAAGATACAGAACTTTGTGTAAACCCAATTAGGAGAAATATTTATATTTTAAACATTTAATTTTTAAAACAAATATTTTTTTTTCATTTAGATTCAAGCTCACGAATATATTTCAAAACTTTTTCATTAACAGAAAGTGTGGTTATTGCATCAATTCTATATAGTCAAAGAAATCAAGCAGAAAAACGGCCTAAACACAACACCTGATTTTTATGTGTACGGTGCAATATGTTCATAAGGATGTATAGAACAAAGTCAGGGTCATGGGAACTGGTGCTTTTTTGATTTCCGGTCGTAAACTGGAACAGAAATGCGCTATTTAAAGTCATTTTTCTAAGTTTAAAGCAAAACCATTAGTTTTTATATTTTGGACAATTTTAAGCATTTTTTACCTAACCTCACTCTTCTCGAAATATAAGCGTTAGAAAAAAAGTGTATTTAGGATTCTCTTTTTAAAAAAACTAGTATTTAAGATTATTTCTTAGGGTTTATTAACAAGTATAACATGTGACTATATATTTTGGACAATTCTAAGCATTTTGTGCCTCTTGACATTTTTACCAAAAAAGCTTAAATACACGTTTTTTAACGCTTATATCTCGAGAAGGGTGAGATTAGGTAAAAAATGTAAAGAGTCAAGAAATGCTTAGAATTGTCCAGAAGATAATGCATGTAAGTTGTTTAAATTCATGTTAATGGTCAAAAAACACCAGTTTTCATGACATTAACTTTGTTCTATACATCTTTAGGAATATTTTACACCATCTCACATAAAAACCAGGTAGGACGGAGTCTCATGTGTAGTTAAATGCTTTATTTCCTCGACTAATAACAAGAGTCAATACAAGCAATACTACTCTGTCTGTAGTATACTGATTCTTTAAATAATTCGTTGTAGGTAACATTAAATAAACTTTTCGCTTTCGTCTTGCCCCACATTTAATTTATCTAGAGAAGCCTCGTGAAAGCAACAAATTATAGAAAATGTCTACATCAGTACCACAGGAACATTTCCGAAGTCGGTATCTCCTAATTGCACACAAAAATTTGTTAGATGAAGTATGGGTACATTATGATTCTAAATCATTATCTTGTATGTTTTCTGCCCCTAAGCGAAAGAAATAGTTTTTAGGTCATTTTTAAGTGCAAATAATGAAAAGAAGAGTGAAACTTTGATATCACATTTCAGCTAGGACAGAATCTGGTTTACAGGGAGAATACAACAAATATTATTATTATTCTCATTACCTTATAGACAGTTAGACAATTGATTAACACCATATTTAACGAAAGTAAACAAGAGAGATGAATTCGTTCTCAGAAAGAGTAACATAGAGAACTCATTGGTCTTTGAATGAAACAAGTTTTCTTTAATCACAATTGCCCGTAAAACTTTCTCGAAAAATTGCACTAAAGCTCCATGTCAGGAAGGAAGTAAACTCTCATATTTAAAAGACCTATTTCCTCATCTGAGTAAGGCCGAATTAAAATAATAAAGTATTTTCATTAGGTTGCAAAGGGAAAATTAATGCAGGACCAAATTCTTGAGAGCAAATGGCATGACTCTAAAATCGCGGCTTGGCAATCTTTCAGTTCCATTGTAAATGGTTCTCCGAGCAAAAAGAAGACAATTATAAAATACTGGCAAAGAATTGCTACAAAATTACAGGAAGATGATGGGATGTCCTACGTCTTTGTACACACATTTTGCAATCAGTTTCGGAAATCTTTTTTCCTACATATTTATAGACGGAGAGCCCACATCGGATTTGATTACGACTACGAATACCATCAAAAGTAGCTTATCTAATATGGAGCACATCAGTCTGTCAGGTCATACTGGTCAAAGAGAAAAGTTATAGGGTAGAAAATTAAACATTTTCATACCCTGAAACTTAAAGAATTTTAAGTATCTCTATGATAAAAGCAAAAGAAAATTGCTAATTGTATATTAAATTAATAATAAATGAAACAAACAAATAAAAATCACTCTATTTATTGACTAAGCATGAGACTTTCAGAGGCGGTTGAACAAAAGCACCTTCGTTTAATATACAAAAGCGATATAGCAAAAACAATAAATATATATGTAAAATATATACTCAAACATTAGCGCCTGGCCAGTTCAGCGTAAAATAAATGTTTTACTATGATGGAAACAAGAGTTAAATGATAACAATTTTTACTACAATATCGAACTAGCTATAAAAGAAAACCGACAAGTTATTATTCGACATGTTAGTTACCGAACTAACATATATTTTCGCTCACCATCCAAGAAATTTACTTGAGGACACGCCGAGGTGTAAATTCGAATACTCGCGACGATTACCCTAATTAGTTTTCAGGGAAATCATCGATGAAAACTAAATGTTAATAACAGGATGCGATGTCTGGAAATTATAATTCTTATAATACATCCAGGGACTGCAAGATCATGACTAACTAAATACGTTAGTAAACGTTGTTTATAGCGTCTGCCATTTAAAATGCAGGAAAACGAAGTAGAAAGTTTATAGCGTACTTACAGTTTAATTCTTCTGTAATTTGGAACTACACTACTTATAACTCACTAACTATTGATAACATTAATTCTAGGTATCAATTTACTAAAGCAGGTAGGTTAGAGGACCAATATTATAGACGTTTTTAAATCATGGCGACAAATTATCGATAACAAACGTTTAGATCGGAGTTCCTACCTTTAATGCCTGTTTCCTACGTGATTACCTCATGCTGATGCTTTTTGGCAGGATCGTTTTGATTGATCATTTATAAAATGACCATTGCTCTACTCGCAATGGATCTATTTATTCATTCGTATGAATTTCTAGCGTACTATCAGGGTAGGCTTAAGGTACTTTCAGAACAAAATAGGGGCAGTATTTTAGTTAAATTACTCTTATCATCGAGTGGATAAAAAATGACACGCTACAACCCACGTTGTGTTATGTAAGAAAACCTAGGGAGGATTTTAAGGGAATATTATGGTGACTCGAAATCCACTAGTCTGCACAGACCCTGGGGTAATAAAACATTTTAGAGGCGCCATTAAAGTGCTAAAACCTTTGTTCATACTGCCAGCCATTTTATAAAACAAATTGAAACTCGAAAACAAAATATTTACTAAGTTGTGATGTGACCTCTGAGTTACAGAGCTAAAAGTACACCTTAAACAGAAGATATGGCTTGGCTGATACCATGTAGATTAGTATTTAGATGGTCTATGAATAAGTTTAAAATATGAATTTGGCATTAAGGTCAGGATCGAAATGTCAAAAAGTGTATATGTGGTTGCCTAATAATCATTAAAATTCCGCCAAATCGACACTTGGTATTTCATAAATAACTTTTTTATAAGTAATTCAAACGAAGTTTTAAAGTGGGCGTTATTATAACAGAAGTCGGCCAAATACAACTGACCTGTTTGTTTCTTTTTTAAGTGCACGATAAATTCGAAATAAATTATTAAAATTGCCTAATTATCAGACGATACATTTGTAGCTATATTAGATAATCTGAGTTATTTAAATACACTTAATTAGGTCGAATTGATGCATATTACAATCATTATCTCTTATCTGTGTAAAAAATTGCATAAAATTGCTTTTGTACATTATAATGTATGAAACCAATTTTCAACACAAATCGATGAGTCATCAGAATAATTGTAAAGAATATTTAGAATAAGTTCATCATGTAACTAGAAGATGGCGCCAATAGCATTATGAATGAAAAGAGGTAATGATTTTGATTTATGAATGAAATGAAAAGTGTGGCAAACTTAATTTTGTTAAATAAACTAAACAATGAAAGTATTAAATGGTCAACAGTTTGCAACTGCATTCAAGCACTAAAATGGCACTATATCCCAAATATATAATATATACAATTAATTCTATTAATTCTTGTCAAAAATTAGGTGAATTTTCAATGTATCTAAATATATAAATTATAGGTTCGAACCCAGAACACAGATAAATCCCCTGAATATGGTTCATGGCATTGGTGTTTTAATCAACTGTCCATAACTTTATCTCGTTTAAGCTTCCACAGAAAAGAGTATCTTTCAATAGTGTGACTGCTTCAGCGAGAGAAAACAACGTGTAACCTAAACCCTGAAGTTATGGGTTGAATCAGCTAGTTTTGTCAAATTTTTATTGTGTAAGAATGATTAACCCAATATACTTACTCAGATATTGGTTATGTTCTTTCTTAGATATATGCAAAAGCATGTTAATTTTTTTGGGAAATAGGATAATGATACAATATATCATCTAGAGCTCAGGAAAGATAAAAAAACTAACAAGATAGGACAGTCAGACGGAGACGAAGACAGTTGTGTACTCCAATTTAAAGGGACACGACATCCAGGTTCAGCGGAAACGGTTTTGGAATTTGTCGGTTACGCATTAAACGAATTTGACCAAGCTTACTAAAAGATAAGTTAGCTCATTAAAACCGACAAGTGCTACATCACGTATAGATCTCGATGACAGCTGCGTGTGGCTGTTTTTCCTCATTTTATAGAAAAAAGTTTTAAACTTATCCTTTCAATGTACAATTCAATCCTCACCAAATAGATACCTTACATATAAACATAGAAATACTTCATGTGACATATATATTGATTACTAATCAACCTGTTTTCTAGTGACCTTGGATAATGAGAGTCAGCTAAGTTCGGTCGTTCTATCAGGACAGTGTTGTCCAGCTCTCATTATTGGCCTCTCTTTCTAATGTTACCTTCTTCGTCTGATTGTCACATTGTGGCAACTGCGCTAGAATTCCAATTTAAATGTCGAGGTTAATGGCGCCATTGCTAAGAGATAAAAGGTTTTCCGCCAGCTTGTTAATTCTCTAATCTTTGGCGAAAGTCCGGATTGGGCATTACCTTGTAAATCTGTAATAAATTCCGCAAGTCGAGAAATTGAAGCATTTCGAGTTACTTTGTGAAAAAAGACAGGGGGACACCCCCGCATCCTCCATTTCTTTGTCTGCGACGCTTATACTGTCTGTGGCGCTAATAATTATTAACAATTATATATCAGAATAAAAAACCTACTAACCTAACCTAAACAAATCTCACGAAAGAATGAAATTATTTTAAGCAGAATAAAAACCTCTAACCTAACATAAAGAAATCATAGAAAAGAATTAGTGAAAAAATATATTAATCGTTATAAAATTAAAGGAAAAAAAAATCAGCGGACGTAGGAGTTTGAACCCGGGACGTTCGAGATTTAACTACACGCTAGCCACTAGGTTAACGGTGAACGCTAGAACAAGGAATAGTCAGAAAAATGATATCACGTTTTGCGCATGGTCGAAGCTCCGAACTTTTGGTCTGTGTTTTGGTGTACTAGACGCTTCAGGATCTCACACACACACTATACGTTCAAGGACATATTTACAACTGTTAGGTAGAATAAAAATTACATGAGGGACAGTTGCCAAATTTAAATACATATTGTCTTTGCCATTTTCAATAATTAAAACTTTGATGTGTTCCCATAATGTGGATAAAAGGTTCTTGCTGTTTAATTCGAAATTAATAATGTGGTTATATAACTTTTAAAATATTTCATTTTAAAATGTAAACAATATCCCTATATGCTGTTAGTTGTACATGGCATAAATTATGCACATCTACATTTTAGAATTTACCTAACCAGATACTAAATAGCTATATTTTACGACTATTTATGTAATTAGGTGATATTTATAATTATAATTTGTAACATATATTATATCTTATACTAAAGAAATTTTTGTACATGTGGCAACGCGGACATCATTCCCACAAATATTGAAACTTGCCAATAAAATAAGATAAGATACACACTGTGCCATCTAGGATTAACATAAGTACTAGCTTACGAGTTTTTGACATTTCGATCCTGTCCTTAAATGGGAGTCAGAAGATAATACAGAAAAACTGAAATCTATTATCTCCCTTTTAAGGGGTAGATCTCCCTTATTATCAGTCCCGGTGCTACACAAAATTTCCACACAAGCGACTTCACATTATCGCGCCCACTCTTCCATTCAAATCGATTCATTATAGCTGGGTTCCGTAATTTTTCACTTTTAATGACTAATTGCACTGCCCTATTTAATCGGTAGGCAAGTTTCACTTGGACACTGTGTATGTACGAGCGGTAATACTACTTCAACAAAATTTTCAATATATATTTCTGCAATCCGAATTACCCCCGCCCCTTTTATTCGAGTGCCACATGATGCTACGTTCATATGGCCTGGGACAATAGCCTTTATTAGCTTTTTATAGAGATTTGCTCGTAAAATGCATCTAACAAAGCAGTTTTTACGATCAACTGTGCTGTGAGTACTTGAACGTTATGAAAAATCCGACGGGTAGTTTGTTTTAACTCCCAACCACATCCTGGCCGCTCTCGACATTATACCCTTTGCTCATTATAAGACTTATGAGGAGAAATTAATGTTGGCAGAGCCATAACGTTTTAGATGGGGCATCGTGTTATAAGAGCCGATGAGATTTGTTGTCCTTTTTATTGCTATTTGTACCATAAAAAGTTATAGAGGGCAAAACTCCCCGAGCAAAACGTCCAGAGTATTACACGTGTAGATAGTACAATAATTTGTGTAGATCTTGGGGAACTTGAGCCCTCTTGACACTAACATACGGATTTATAAATAGTGAAATCAGCTCTAGATTAACATTTCTCCGATAATGTCGGTATTTAATTTTACAAAGCTTTATTAGAAAGCATAAGCTCAGTTGTGTTTGTAAATGTTGAATTATCTGTCGCACTTTTGTATTGTATTCGAGAAAAAATCACCCTCCGAGATTTTTTCGGATTCTGACGTTTCAGATCACGTAGATTACGAAAATATAGGTTTTTCCAATTCCGTCTGTCTGTCTGTCGGTCGGTCTGTTGGTGCATTAATTAAAAAACTGCTTGACGGACAGCAGTCAAATTTGGTAGGTAGTTGACCCTACTGTCAGCAAAGAAATGGTAAAACGTTCACTGGAAAATATACAGGGTGGACCGTCTAAACGGAATAAATAGTAAAAAATTTCCTTTTGCTCAGATTTAAAATTTCCACGTTTCATGACACGATAAACCTATTTCATAAAAAAATTGAAAATTTTTTTCACCATTTTTGAAAATTTTTTTACCACTAAAGTAGATTTTTTTTTCTTTTCTTTTTCTTCAAATTTAAAATTTCCATGTTTCGTGGCATTCTAAACCGATTTCAAAAAAAAAATTGTTTGAAAAATGTTTTTTCCAACATTTTTGAAAAATTTTTTACCACTAAAATAGATGGAAACATTTTTTTTCTTATTAAAAAAAAACAGATTTTTTTTACCATTTTTGAAAAAATTTTACCACCAAAATAGATGGAAATTTTTTTCCTTTGTTCAGATTTAAAATTTTCACGTTTCCGTGGCATTCCAAAACTATTCAAACAGATTTAAAAATGTTTTTGAAAATTTTTTAAAAAAATTTGAAAACATTTTTTATCAATTTATCAGTACCATAGAAAAGACGAAACATTTTTTTTGCTCAAATTTAAAATTGCCGTTTCATGACATTCCAAACCAATTTCGGCAAAAAAAAAATTGCAACATTTTTTTATCATTTTGGAATAGATGGAAAAAATTTTTTTTGCTCAAATTTAAAATTTCTACGTTTCATGACATTCTAAACATATTTCAGAAGAAAACAATTTCATAATTTTTTTAGCGACATTTTTTAAAAATTTCAAAAAAAATCGGTGAAGGTATTTACACAGAACTTCCCTCGTTATTTGTGCATGGCAGTCATTCTAAAAAATTATTAATTACGAAATGACAATGAGAATAATAATCGGAATATAGTTAAAACTATTATTACAAAGAAAACCTGATAACTTTTGGTCAAAAAAATATACAGAGTAAGTTTCCTTCTATTCTACAGTGGTATTTTTTTTGAAATTGGTTTAGAATGCCATGAAACGTGAAAATTTTAAATTTGAGCAAAGAAAAAAAAAATTCCATCTATTCTAGTGGTAAAAATTTTTTCAAAAATGTTGGTGAAAAAAATTTTCAATTTTTTTTTTCTCAAATAGGTTTAGAATGTCAGTCATGTCAAACGTGAAAATTTTAAATTTGAGGAAAAAAAAAATCCATCTATTCTAATGGTAATTTTGTTTCCAAAATGGTAAAAAAAATGTTGCAAATTTTCTTTTCCGAAATAGGTTTGGAATGTCATGAAAATTTTAAATTTGAACAAAACCAAATTATTTCGTCTATTCTATACTTAGTGATAAACAGCTTAAAATTTTTTTCAACAAAATTATTTTTCAAAAAAATTTTTAATCAAAATAATTCTTAAATTTGTTTGAATAGGTTTAGAATGCCATGAAAACGTGAAAATTTTAAATTTGAACAAGGGGAAAAAAATTCAGTAGGTATGTATTAAAAATAGTAAAAAAATGTTCTAAAAATTTTTTTTTAAATAGGTTTAGAACGCTATGAAACGTGGAAATTTCAAATTTGAACAAAGAAAAAAAAATTTACATCTATTTTAGTGGTAAATTTTTTTCAAAAATGTTGGTAATAAAAAATTTCACAAAAACTTTTTTTTTTAAATAGGTTTAGAATGCCATGAAACGTGGAAATTTTAAATTTGAACAAAAACAAAAAATTTTATAGCGGTAGAAAATTTTTCAAAAATGTTGGTGAGAAAAATTTTCAATTTTTTTTTTCTGAAATAGGTTTAGCATGTCATGAAACGTGGAAAAAAAATGTTTTTTCATTATTTATTCCCTTTAGACGATCCACCCTGTATATTTTCCAGTCAAAGTTCTACCATTTCTTCGCTGACAGTAGGGTCAACTACCAACCAAATTTGACTGCTCTCCGTCAAGTAGTTTTTTAGTTAATGCACCAACAGATAGACAGACAGACAAACAGACAGACAGACAGACAGACGGAATTGAAAAACCTGTATTTTCGAAATCTACGTGATCTGAAACGTCAGAATCGGAAAAAATCTTGGAGGGCGATTTTTTCTCGAATACAATACATCCATTCGGTATTCGAGGGAAGTAAAAATTAAATTTTTTAACCACCACTATACTTCCACTCCATTACATGAATGTGGGAATGAAATGTGACAGATGGCAATAATATTTGGCATATGCACCTATTATACTTTTGTTGGAAAATGTACAGGGTGGTCATCCCAAAAAATGATTCAGTCATGGTGGACATTTGTAATGGTATTTGCGCAAGCCTTCCATATTTGGCACCTGTCATTTAGTATTGAACTTTTGCTGTTGGATGAGCACTCCGTATATTTTATTGACCAAAAGTTATCAAGCTCTCTTTGTAATAATAGCAATAACTATATTCCGATTATTATTCTTAACGTCATTTCGTAATTACTAATTCTTTAGAGTGACCGCCATGCACAAATAACGAGGGAAGTTGTGTGTAAATACCTTTACCGATTTTTTTCTGTTATAATTATTTAATTTTGCTGCAAGACTCTTTAAGACCATCTTTCTACAAGATGTCCTCTGTTAGGGCGACGGAATTTATTTATTATTGTATTCACTGTTATAGAACTTAGCAAAATAGACCCACCCGATGATGAAACCTTTCAGACAGAAACCGGAATCCCAGAAAAATAACCTACACAGGAAAACCGAGTAACTCTCACTTAATCGTAAATATTTCAAAGTGAAAATACATAAAACCTAATAAAATGCTTAGAAACCACCCTTTATATAATAGAAAAGGTGTAGAAATGAAGAAAGGACCATTCTACCAACCTAAACATCATTATCACAATATTTTGAGATAAAACAATAAAGATAAATGGATTTCACCAATCAAATGATAGCGAATATTTTTTTATTGTAGACCAAGTATTGAACAACAAATTGTGTAAATTTCAAACGTCTGCAATAAATGGAAACGACTCAGGAATGTTTAGAAAAAAATAATTATTTCATCTCCAGGTGGTCGTACGATAAATCCTTTTTCTTAACTACGTAAAAATATGACGACTATTGGTTGTCACTAGTTCGGTTTCGAAAAACATTAAACTTAAAAAAATTGAACGGAATAACTTAACCTCAAAATCGACATTATTTTTGGGTGCCATTTTTAACACCGAAAATTTAAAAAAATTAACTTTTATTCAATTACACATAATAGTACAAGTCTTAAAGAAAATTTTGAGCTTTTAAGCGTTGCTCTACAATATTTTCCCGACCAATGGCATCATTCTTAGAAGAACGTTTTTTTTCTACAAAAACTGAAATTTCAAAAAAAATATACGAAATTTCGCAACAGAAAAAGCTGATTTTCTCGCCAGCGAGAACCTATATTTTTACCAAATAACTAATTTGTAAGTTATTGAGAAAAAAAAACGTGATTTATAATGGATTTTTCCATTTTTCTCTATAGTTTGTGCACTAACCTATAACTTATTATACATCAGTCGAAAGATAATTTTAATACCTACAACTTTCGTATTTAACTTTTTTCGATTCGAGCTTAAGTTTTTCATATTAGCGAAAAACTGTCTTTTTTACTTTCACGAATTTTTTGGGTTCACCATTAAGAATTTGGAGAAATAAAACGCTTATATTGTCTTTTTCAAGATGACCAATTTTTTCTTATCCTGTTAACAATTTTTACAAAACCAACAATGGGTTTTCATAGAATAATTGGACTATTACTTCAATGTATTAAATAATCATAAGAAGAGGAACCAGCATTGCCATCATTACATATTATTTATTATATAGATCGTGCATTATTATTACTATGCAAATAACAACACCCAAAGAAAGCCAGAGAAAGTTTCACGCTTACTTTAGCCGTATGGCTACGTAAAAAAACTTGAGTAAGGTTGCGAACGTCTGGCGAGGACTGGTGCAGAGTTTCCAGACTGCACCTTCTTATGTGAGGTTGAAACTGACAAATACTGTTCGCAACATCTGCTGTCAGATGCAGATTCGAGATGATTGAAGTTTCACCATCACCCCCCCCTCTTAAATTAATATAATGAAAAGTTTCCAGTCTATTCATTAGAGCAGTGACGAAGTAGTTGCTTGTGATAGAGAGGGAAAATGGAAAGGGGAACAAGGAATTTCTTATGCGTCACGATGAAGTGCAGTTTTCAATTTTAAGCAAAGTGTAAGATTGAAATATACAGGGTGTTTAGAGCAAATGTTTCTTCCTGTTTAATTATCTTTTACTATTTTACCGGTACGGTAGCGCAGCAGGTAAAACGTGTGTTGTGGAGAGCACCATTAGTCGCACTGTATGTTCTACACAGGGTTCAATTCCCAGCCCCGATGGCTGTTTTTAACCTGTTTTCAAATATGTAACCTACTTACGGACGGTTTTAGCTTTGGAGCTGGAAGTTATCTATTACGCGTGGTAGGATTGGTTTTGTTAATCTTAGTAATAAATTTTAATAATAATTACTGGCTGGAAGATCTTACTTGTGAATGGTATCTGCATAGATCAGTGAGCAGCACTAAGTAAATGACTTTGCAAAATCCACTTACCTCTACCTAGTGTAAACTTTAATAGACATCTAAGAAGCCAAAAAATTCGTGACACACAAACATCCCAACATACATCCCAATTTGTTGTGACGATTAACGATAAGGATAAAGCTGTTTACTTTTCCGCACATCTCCCCGCAATATAACCAACCATATACTTGAAACTATTTGCAACTCAGTGCATCCATATCTAGACACCCTTGACCGAATATTCTTTCCCTGCTAGTGCGGAACAGTTATTTTCTAACTATTTGAAGTCCGAGTTTCTATTCATGCATTTTACTCTAGAAAAGCTCCTGGACACGAGTCAGGATATCAGGACACTGTCCTACTAGAAAACTTGTGACTATAGCGCAACTGATTCCTGATTAGCGGTAACAGTTCTTTAGTCTTCTGTCGTCCTTTAATAAAGGTTTCCATTTTGTTGTCTAGTTATCTTGTTCCAGTATTTTTCGTGTTGAAAGACAGGGTGGGACAATGATGCGTCGGACCTCGATATCTCGAGTTCTACGATAGCCATGAATTAAAAAAAAATTGCAAGTAAACTAGATAGAAAAGTCTATAACTGGAAATTAGAGGACCAAGTGCCTTTGTAGGCTCTTTTCATTCCTTAGCATTGAATATCTCCTAACCACTTGGATGTAATGAATTTTTTTGTTGAAATAATGCAATCTGCAGATCGATATTAAAAAACTCACCACAGTCACAATTATGGGTTTTATGAATGTGAATACCAGTTACGAGACATCCAGTATTTGAATAATTTTCATTTCCTAAAACTGTACAGATTGCATTATTTCAACAAAAAGATTCATTACATCCAAGTGGTCGGGAGATATTCAATGCTAATATAGGAATGAATAGAGCATAGAAACGGGCCTCGAAAAATGTACTGATATACATAGCAATCCAAAAAGGCACTTGGTCTTGTAATTTAGTCTTGGGTCTCCCTGTATGTTCGAAAATAATTTACAGTTATAGACTTTTTTATCTAGTTTACTTTTTTTTTAATTCCTAGCTATCGTAGAACTCGAGATATCGAGGTCCAACGCCCTGTATAACACAATTTTTTCACCCCGGTTAATCATCTTGGCACTTCCAGAGCCAGTTCTTGGTGAATAAACATATGGAGCCCAATATCAAGCTTACACCGTTCGTCAAGGCTCTTTGTTCCTTTCGGTGTCCCAACATCAGTTTGGGTGTCATCTTCGGATTTGACAGTACCCTAAGGAACGCCCAATTGTGTGTTAGTAGTATTGTGTTTCTGTAGACCGTCATATAATTTTCTCTTTCTCATTGCAGTATTTCGTCTATATCTGGCTGAAAGGCAAAGATGTAAAATCCAACTGATATCTTGAATTGGTAAGTTCCTCATTTCACTGTATATACCAGCTCCAACACCCTATCTACTTGATCTCTAACTCGTCAATGTATTACGTAAGTTCCATGGCCTGTTGCAGCCAGTCTCCTATCATGCTCGTTGCTAATTTGATTGTTTTAATATAACGATTATATGTGTCTTTTTACCTAATATGCTATCACCCATTTGGCTCCTGAGTAAGAAAAATTACTCAAAGTTCAACTCTGTATTAGCAATTTTATGTATACAGACCAAGGAGAAAATATTTTTAGGTTTCAAATATTTTCATAAATTTTTATCATCTTGTGACCCAGATTGTTTAAATTCAACCATGTCTTAGCTAAAGTGTTACATTAAGCTCAATTTTGTTAGTAGTTGACACACTTTAACAATTCAATGTTGCAATGTTGTACAAAGTGTTCACTCGCACATTCTGGACAGCGTATTTTAGATTTACATTGTTCTGATATGTGGTTAAATCCTCGATATTTGAAACAGCCCTGTATATCGATAGAACCGTATTAAATAAATCAAGTATAACCAATAGTTTACCTTCTCAAACAGACATAACTGTATAGAAATTTGGGTCGATTTGCAAAATGGCTTAGCTAAATAAACTTTAACATTTTCTTGGGTCGACATTTTTTTTGCATAGTTAGGCTTGGTCAGAGCCCATTCGGCCACGAGTAGGGTTAACAAAATACTTGAAAATGACTATGGTTGTGTAGCTTTGGAGCATCCTGTGTATTATTTTTTCATCAGACGACCTAATTCTTACACGTAAACGTATTGAGAAGTGTCTGTAAAATAATAATAAAATTAATTAATATTATATTTTTACAAAAACATAAGCCACTTGTGTTGGCATTCAGACATTTTCATTTATGTGTTTGCTTTTATACAACCTACAGCTTAAAAACAAGATTCTCGAAACATAAGATTTATTTTACGGAAAGTGTACAAAAGTTATAAACCTAATTTGAGACCTGGCGGTCCAAGGAAACATAAAAATAAACCAAAATCAATCAAACATTCTGGAAAGGAATGACAGAGAAATAATTGAATTGATCTGCGCCACCTGTTAGCACCGAACTTTCAGGAATTATTTTCTCAGCTTTTGCACCTAGCCTGGACGAATGATCGGTTATTTGGGAATATTAGAAATCAACATTTTGTATCCAGAAATTAGAATACACTGGGCTTAAAACCAAATCACAGGACAGAACGTTTCTAAGTTAACAAATGTGTGTAATAGCATAACCAGAATTCCTCGAAAATATCTCTTTTGCAAAGAAAATGTGCACTTTCTTCAACAAAATAATTGAAACGTCGAATGAAATTATTACATCCATAATTTTATACAAAATACTAAGTTAATAGTTTGTCATGCAAAAACGTTTCAAGACATTTAAAATTAGTCTATTTATTTTATAAACATTTTTATATTCGAATTATGTAATTTATATTTCAATATAAATCAAAGTGATATGTTTTAAGAAAACCAAAAAGCAAGATAAAAAGAAAATTAATAATTTGAAGACTTTCAACCAAAAATCTAAGAGAAACACTTTAAACAGAACATGTAACATATAATGTATATAAATGTGTATAAAACGTGTAATCAAAACAAAATGACATGTCTTCAATGCATATACTAATATTAAAAATGCACCTATGTAAAAATACCTCTTGGTATAAACATAGACTTATAAATAACACTATTTGTCAATAAGAGGGACACACTTAACCTATCTTTGTGTCTTTCCACTTTAAAAAGAACAAAGTAACCCAATGCTGTAGTATATTTGTAGGTAAATATTATGTATATAATGTATATATGTATAAAATGTCTGATTAAAACAAAATGACTTTTGTCTACAATACAAATGCTAACATAGAAATCGGTAAAGGTATTTACATAGAACTTCCCTCTTTATTTGTGCATGGCGGTCACTTTAAAAAATTATTAATTACGAAATGACATTGAGAATAATAATCGGAATGCAGTTATCACTATTATTACAAAGAAAATCTGATAACTTTTGGTCAAAAAAATATACAGAGTGCTCATCCAATAGCAAAAATTCAGTACTATATAGCAGGTGCCAAGTATGGAAGGCTTGCGCAAATACCTTTACAAATGTCCACCATGGTTGAATTATTTCTTGGGATGACCACCTTGTACATTTTTCAATAAAAGTATAATAGGTGCATATGCCAAATATTATTGCCATCTGTCACATTTTCAATTCCACATTCGCGTAGTGGAGTGGAAGTATAGTAGTGGTTAAAATTTTTTATTTTTTTAAAAATTTTTCAAAAATGTTGGTAAAAAATTTTTTTCTCGTCAATTCCATAGTAGTGGTAATTTTTTTTTGAAATAGGTTTAGAATGCCATGAAACGTGAATATTTTAAATTTGAGCAAAAAAATGTTTTCCGTCTATTCTAGTGGTAAAAGTTTGTTCTAAAATGGTAAAAAAAATGTTCATTTTTTTTTCCAAAATAGGTTTAGAATGTGGAAATTTGAGCAAAGAAAAATTTTCAACATCCATTTTACTGGTAATTTTTTTTTCCAAAAATGGTAAAAAATGTTTCAAATTTTTTTTTTCCGAAACGTGTCATGAAACGTGGAAATTTTAAATTTGAGCAAAAACATTTTTTCATCTATTCAATAGTACTTAGTGAGCAGAGATTTAAAATTAAAAAAAAAAAGTTATTTTTTTTATTTTAAATAATTTTAGAATGCCATCTGTTTTAGTGATAAAAAATTTTTCAAAAACAATTTTTTTTTAAGTAGATGTAGAATGCCATGAAACGTGAAAATTTTAAATTTGAACAAAGAAAAACAATTTTTTCATTATTTATTCCCTTTAGACCGTCCACCCTGTATATTTTCCAGTGAACGTTTAACCATCTCTTCCCAGACAGTAGCGTCAGCTACCTACCAAATTTGACTATTATCCGTTAAGTAGTTTTTTAGATAATGCACCAACAGACAGGCAGACAGACAGACAGACTGACGGAATTGAAAAACCTATATTTTCGTAATCTATATGTTCTGAAACGTGTAAATCCGAAAAAATCTCGGATGATGATTTTTTCTCGTATGCAATACTTCCCTTTGGTATGCGAGGGAAGTAAAAAATGTAACAATGTAACATTACTTCTAGGTATCAACAAAGGCTTATAAGTATTTGTTAACGAGGGGAATACATTTGACCCATCTATGCATCTCTCTATGCCCATTTTTTAGTTAAAACCCAATCAGCAATCAAGCAAAATAGACCAGCCACTAAGGCAAAAATAGTTTCATCAATAAAATATGCACCATGCTAAAATGAAGTTTAAACCATATAGAAATTCTATAAACTATTAGAAAATGCAAAAAAAAATTGATACAAGATTTGTCTAAAAATATTATCCAAGGAAACGAATCGTGGACCATAAGAATGAACCATGAAATTGACGCCCTTATAAAAGGAGATGACATACTAAGATATATAAGAACTCAAAGAATAAGTGCATACATATAGTGTGGATGAAGAAAGAATAGTAATGAGGATCCTTGAATGGAAGCCTCAAACTAGAAGACCAAAAGGTTGACTCAATAAAAGGTGGATAGATGATGTGAAAGATGACCTAAAGACTTTTATAGGAAGAAAGTGGAGACAAGTAGCAGCAGATAGAGCCAGATGGAGAAACGTGGTAGAGCAAATCAATATTCACCCAGAGCTATGAGCCAAAAGAAGAAGATATAGGGCTTTTATATTGGTAATTATATATATTGGAAAATTTGTGTTAATTTTTGTTGTTTTGTTTATTTATATATTTTCACAAAATTTCAAAAGTATGATAGGCTACATTTACAGAAATTATTGGTTGGAAACTGAATTTCTTCCTCCAAAATCAACTTGTTCAAGTATCCATCTTGTGTACCATCTCGATTTTAAATGGACTTTAACATACACCGTTTTGTCCATTACGCGACTTTTCCAGTCACCGTTCCCCTAAGCAGTATTCTGGGATTATCGGTTCACATTTGGGAAAACTATCCTTTAGGCCTCAGCAATACAAATAAGTGCTTAAACTTTGTGATATATTATTGCTACTTTATTTCAGAGAATAATTTGTTATCCATGCTTTGAATATTTCTATAGAGCTAGGTGACTTACTACCTCTAAGTCTGACGGAAGACATCTGAGAATGTTATATGTGGGTTATTAAATTCATGAATGGTGTAATTTAAACAAATTGCAGTTGAGTATAAGAAAGTATAATGTCCTAACTTTTACTAATAAACACCAATATGTAGAATTTAATTACCTTATGGAAGATTCAGTGCTTACTCGTCCATCAACATTCCGCGACTTAGGTGTAACATTTGACACCAAATTATCATTTAATTCCCATATAAATACCATCGCTAATGAAAGTTTCAGAACGCTAGGATTCATAACACGATGTTCTCGCGATTTTAACGACATTAACACACTGAAACTACTATGTTAATCTTTTGTTCGATCCAAACTGGAATATTCGTCAATTATTTGGACGCCCCATTATAACACAGAGATACAGAGCATAGAGAGAATTCAGAGGCGTTTTTTAAAGACTTTGAGTCATAAGGAAGATGGTGTCTATCCTGCTATTGCTTCCCTTAGACTGAACTCTTAAATAGATTCTCACTCTCGAGTCTGGAGACTCGTAGAACTATTTCACAGCAAATTTTTCTTTTTAAAATAAGACATAATGTAACTGATTGCGGCGTTATCTTAAGCTTACTAAATTTCCGAACACCTAGACCTGGTTCTAGGCATAGCTCATTGTTCTATTTGCCGACTCCCCGAACTAACGTCCAGAAATTTTCGCCGCTACACAAAATGTGTGAGAAATATAACAATCTACAAGACCAGTTTGATATATTCCACTGCAATGTAGCTGCGATAAAAAGATTAACTGCATAATTTAATTTTTTGTTTGTTTTATCTTTGTTTGTATTTGTTTATTTTGTATTCTTTTGTTTCTACTCTGATACGTTACATATTTGCAAATACTTATTATTTCCTACCCTGTAACTGGAATGCTCTGTTGGGTAGTGTATTGTTAAATAAATAAACAAAAATGTCTTAATGTTGATGGAAATGAAAAAAATGTAGTTTTCTTGAAGCGAATAATACTGTGTACAAGCAGGAATTTTCCTCTTCAAGACAAAATTTTGTTATTATAAAGATTACAAAGCACTTATTTAAAAAAAGAATAAAAAGATGAGGATCCTGTATGCCTCTGTTTAACTAAAATTAAATTAATGTCGTTTAAATTACCATATAAATTCAAACGTTTAGGCAGTGACAGAGCAACACAAAAGGAGAAAACACATTTAGCATGTAATACATTTATATTCTGACTAATTTGTAATTCAGACCCCACTCGTGCCTAATTTTTTATTAAGTACCCTCCAAACGCGTTTTTCTTCCTACTTGCCTTCCGTTAAACTCCTGCTAGGAAGTTAACGTTGCGTATAATTGAGTCATGTCATCTGTTCTATTTGCCACAAAAAATAATTGGTAGTATATTACGATAAAACTAAATTTATTATCAACAAGACAGTCGAAGGGTAGTGAGATAAAAATACACAGTTCATCGCCGGTCGTTTCAAATATAGAGCATCAATTCTCATATTATTTAGCGACTATTTACAAGCCATTTCTTTCACATTCACGTAGTGGATTGGAAGTATAATAGTGGTAAAAAAAAACAAAAAAAATTTCTCGTTGAAATAGATTTAGCATGCCATGAACGTTGAGATTTTAAATTTGAGCGAAAAAAAATGTCTGTCTGTCGGTCTAGCTGTAATTTTTCTGTGCGTACGATTTCTCTGGAACGGCTAAAGATATAGACTTTGTACACGTATATATTGTCTAAATGTTATTTGTGGCATTATCTTATTTTTTCTTTTCAATTCTTTGAAAAAATCTCGGAGGGTGATTTTTTTCTCGAATACAATACTTTCCTTCGGTATGCGAGGGAAGCAAAAATTACGAATTTTTTAAATTTGAAAAAAAAGGTTTTGTCATTAAACAAAACATGTCTAACAATAATATTATTTAAAAAAAAGCGGCTTTCCTATAGAATGTGCAAAATTATATATCTAGTTTCAATCATATCAGAACATTCTATACATGAGAACAATGTTGTTCTATGTATTAAATTGAATTAATACATTATATTTATGATTCAGCATTGGGTCATGCCCCGCTATTCCATCTATACGTAAGCGGCAAAGCTTTGAGGTTGGTTACGTGCATTAAATATATTTAGTCAACTATTTCTCCCCATACTGTATAAGTACCTACGTGGAAGCTCGACGAATATCCCTTTAAAATGAAATCGAATTGGTAACGGTAGATACATCTGCATAATACCGGAAAGTTCAACGAAAATTGATCATTGTAATAATATCGAGTGCTTCAAAGCAAATTGAACAGTGTTTGAAATCCGTCAAGGACGAGGTATTTCCGATTCTAAAATTATTTGCTCTTTACTTGCCGTTCTGCGATAAATTATGCAGTCATGTGTTTAAATATGAAGCAGATTTAAATTTCGCATCAAAGTAGACATACAGACTCTACCACAGGTAAAATAACATTCGCGAAGAAGTCAGTTCATCTGGAGATAATTTCATTTGAACTTGATGATATTGAGTTGAAATGTCAATGATTTAGATTTAGTCATGTACCCGTTTCATTCCTAATGGGTAGAGACGAACGCGCTTTTACACTGCATTTTATTTTGTTTTAGTGAAATAATTATCACGCTCTGTTATCTGTAAACAAGAGGATAAATATTGGAGCCCTTGTGGTCCATACCGGCCACTGTGAATATTAAATTCGATGAAAAAATATTATAAAGAAGTCTGAGACCTTGGTTTCTAATATATATACCAAATATCAAGTGTCTGTACTCTTACCAGCTTGCTTTACTTATTTTCCACTATTTACCACCCAACTCTTCATCGGATATTTTCAAAGAACAATCCAGTTCCAGATCTCATTATAATATATATATGTACAAAATTTCAAGTCAATATCTTCAAGACAGACAGACCGGCATACGGAAATTTTTCCACTCAAATTTAAAATCTCGACGTTTCATGCCATTTTAAGTGTATTTCAAGAAAATAAAATTTGTATTTTTTTTTTTACGATTACTATATTTCCAATCCACTACGTGGACGTGGAAGCAATACACTAAAAAGAAGAAAATAATGTTAATTATAACAATTATTATTATTATGTTTGTAAACGTAAAAGTATGCGGCGCTCAAACCACTTAGAAAAAAAATCAGTAAAGGTATTTACACAGAACTTCCCTTTTTATTTGTGCATGGCGGTCACTCTAGAAAAGTATTAATTACGAAGTGACATTGAGAATAATAATCGGAATAGAGTTATCACTATTATTACAAAGAAAACATGATAACTTTTGGTCAAAAAGATATACAGAATGGTCATCCGACAGCAAAAATTCAATACTAAATAACAGGTGCCAAATATGGAAGGCTTGCGCAAATACCTTTACAAAAGTCCACTATGGTTGAATTATTTCTTGGGATGACCATTCTGTAAATTTTTCAATAAAACTGTAATAGGTGCATATGCCAAATATCTGTGACATTTTCAGTTCCACATTCACGTAGTGGAGTGGAAGTATACTAGTGGTTAAAAAAATTCATTTTTTTATTTTTTAATAGGTTTAGAATGTTATGAATCGTGAAAATTTTAAATTTGAACAAAAACATTTTTTCATGTAATAGAAAACGAGGAAGGTTTAAACTTCTTGGACGTTAACTTAAAAAATAGAAATAACAGCTTAGAGTTTGACATTTACCGTAAACCAACTTGCACAGACACAGTCATTCACAAGAACTCTAAGCAATCATCACAAATAAAAATGGCATCTTTCCATTCATTTATCCACCGTCTGCTAACCTTCCCTTTAAATAAGAATAATTTTATGAAAGAAGTGAACACCATTAAAGAAATAGCTAGAAACAATGGTTATAGTGAAAACCTCATAGATAAATTAATAAAACATAAACAAAAGAAAAAGTTACTTAAAGAATTTTATGCTGATAATCCACAAAGAACTGACATATATAAATGTATTAATTATAGGCCTAAGATTAGTGATAAAGTTAGTCATAAACTGAAAAAACTAGGATGTAAAACTATTTCTGTTAATAAAAATAATCTAGGGAAAATGTTAGTTAATAATAAAGACAAACGAGATTTATTAGAAAAAACAGGTGTATATCAATTAAAATGTAACGACTGCGATGCTATATATATCGGTCAAACTGGTCGTAAATAAAAAAATCGTCTCGCTGAACACAAAAAATCAATAACGAATGGTATACATAGCACCGGTATGTCAACACACTGCATAGAAAATAATCATTTTGTTAATTTTAATGAAGTCGAATTACTCCATACAGAAAATAAAGGAAAGAAGTTAGATTTACTAGAACAATTTGAGATCATGAAAGCTGTCAAAAAGCATAAAAATGTAACTAATGATCAAACATTATTTATGGGTCATAATATTCTAGAAAAAATAATTTAACATTAAGAACTTATTTGTAGTACATTTACATGGGATAGGAATCATATAACTAGTTGCATGTAATAAATAGATTAAAAGCTTTGAATAATTTATACCTTCCATTAGGTATAAATAAGTAAGGAACACATTTTAAATTTAGTATTATCTTGTACTCTTGATAAAGGCCTAATAAGCCGAAACACGTGTAGAGTTTTAATAAAACTTTTTGAAACATTAAAAAGCATAATTTTTCCTGTATATTTAAATTTTTTTTAAATAATTTTTTTTATAATTTTTTTTTTGAAATAGGTTTAGAATGTCATGAAACGTGGAAATATTAAATTCGAGTAAAAACAAATTATTTCAATCATCTGTTTTGTATTTTATCGTGGGTAAAAAATTGTAAATTTTTTATTTTTTTTTTAATTTCCAAACGTTTTTGGAATAGGCTTAGAATGTCACGAGACGTGGAAATTTTAAATTTGAGCGAGAAATTTTTTTTTTCCATCAATTCTATGGTAGTGGTAAAAAAGAAGAACGCCATGAAACGTGGAAATTTTAAATTTGGGCAAAAAAATTGTTTCCATCTATTCTAGTGGTAAAAAATTTTTCAAAAATGTTGGTAAAAAAAGTTCGAAATTTTTTTTTTCTGAAATAGGCTGTGAAACGTGGAAATTTTAAATTTGGGCAAAACAAAATTTTCTATCTATTCAAAGAAAATTACAATTTTTTCCAAAAAATTTTCAAAATTTTGTTTAAATAGATTTAGAATGCCATGAAACGTAGAAATTTTAAATTTGAGCAAAAAAAAGTTTTTTCCATCTATTTTAGTGGTAAATTTAAAAAAAAAATGTTAAAAAAAATGATCAATTCAGGTTTAGAATGCCATGAAATATGAAAGTTTTAAATTTGAACAAAAAAATTTTTTTTTCCATATACTAGTGCTAAATTTTTTTTCAAAAATGGTAAAAAAAATGTTCAAATTATTTTTTTTTGGAATAGGTTTAGAATGCCATGAAACGTGAAAATTTTAAAAGTAAAAGAATTTTTTTTCCATCTATTCCAGTGGTGTTTTTTTCAAAAATGTTGGTAAAAAAATTTTCATTTTTTTTTTCGGAAATAGGTTTAGAGTGTCATGAATCGTAGAAATTTTAAAATTGGGCAAACATTTTTTTTTTCATTATTTATTCCCTTTAGACGGTCCATCCTGTATATTTTCCTGTGAAAGTTTAACCAGTTCTTCGCAGTAGCGTCAGCTACCTATCAAATTTGGCTGTTCTCCGTCAAGCAGTTTTTTTAGTTAATGCACCAACAGACAGATGGACAGACAGACAGGCAGACAGGCAGAGACAGACAGACAGGCAGACAGACAGACTGACGGAATTGAAAAACCTATATTTTCGTAATCTACGTGATCTGAAACGTGAGAATCCGCAAAAATCTCGGAGGCTGATTTTTTCTCGAATACAATACTTCCCTTCGGTATGCGAGGGAAGTAATAATTTTACTCACCTGGTGCCTCACGCCTTTACGTGGTTATCAGAAACTTGTTGAATTTAACGCATATTTTATTCGACTTTCGTGAGCATCGTTTCCCAATTAAGCAATATTTAAATTGCTCCACTTAAAAACTTATTAATAAATTCTCCTTCATATTTATTTGGGTTTATATTTCAGCTCAAAACATCGCTAGATGAATGAATAACCGAGGCATCTGCCATTATTTCCTGTCAACTTTTTTTGTTCCGGGCAAATACATTAGACATTAATAATTATAATTTCCCATTAAAATTCAAAATTTAACGTCGAGGCACATTTTCATGAATAATAGATAGTTTGTAACGAGTTTTAAAACCTTCACAACAAAAGGGCTTCCTCGATATACCTAGAAAGTCATAAATATGATATCGAGTTTTAAATATTTAAATAAGTCTGGTTTACAAGAAAGAATGTGTTATGAGGATAATTAGGATGACCTAATTAGGTTCGTTTCTTAGGGGAGTCTGAGCAGATGGTGCTCTGCGAGAATTTTAAATGAGGCGTCCTAATTCGATTATTATATTGACTAGAGGTAATAAAATATCTGCGAAATAGAAAATTACTTTTAGTATTTTTCACTTTACTTGTTGATTATGTTATGGAACTTAGCAAAAGTCCTGCAAGAAGGAATTAAGAAAGCATATTAAACTTACAGGGAAGAAAATTCCTTATACAAAAGACATTAAAAACTCTTACTTAGGAAAATTGACACTGAAAATATTTTTTGGAAACTACAATGAAATCTGAAAATAAATATGTTTAATTAGGAAGTAGACTGGTTTCTTCTGCATGAACTTGATTTATTTTATAGAAATTAATATATATTCTGTTCGTGCCAATTCTAGTCGCATCGCGAAAAACTATTTCGATTGATATCACGCCTAGAACTTTATAAGGATGTAGTATTACCTACTTTCTTATGGTTTGAATGTTTATAGCACTACTCTTAACTTTGATAAAGTTCTCCCCTTGTCAAATTGTTTTATTTTGGATAAAATCGTTTTCACACCATTGGAAAACTTTTATTAGTAATAGAGTTTGCTTTATCCAAGAAAGGATATCGTCTTCATGTTGGTGGCATATTTCTTCCGAAGTAAATCCCGCTAACATTGCCTCGAGAGGTTCATTGACCTACGAGTAATAAATAATTGGTTATGGTGGGCGATAATTTCTCAGAATTCGTGGTTATCCGCGGAAGGATATATGAACTTATCTGTGGTTTCTGAGGAAGAACTCGAGATAGTTTTGATTACCTTCTACCCTTCCAGTTTTGCCAAACATATGTTAAAGAATTCTTCTTCTCTTGCTAGAATACAACGAATTGTAAGTTATATTTTAAATTTTATTTATAATAGTCGCCATTCCTACCAGAGAAATTCTGACTCGCATGCTTATATAACTACAAAACGCTTTATTAGCGTTAATTAGGCACACCCAACAATTACAACTCGCAAAAAAAATACTGAAAATTAAACAAAGACAACGACCCCCTGAAACTTTTAGAAAATTAAGTATATTTGGAATGATTATATGATAAATTACAGCACCGAGTGCCTTTTTTTAAAATGGAATGCTATGTATATTAGTACGTTTTCTGAAGCCTCTTGCTAGGTTCTATTCATTCCTATATTAGCATTGAAAACCTCCCAACCACTTGGATGTAATTAATTTTTTTGCTGAAATAATGCAATCTGCAAAAGAATATTAAAAAAATCACCACAGTCACAATTATGGGTTTTAAGAAAAACTTATGTGAATATCAGTTACAAGACATCTAATTAATGTTTTTGAATCATTTCCGTTTCCTAAAACTGTACAGGGTGGCCAGAAATTATTTTTTAATTAAGAAATTTTTAAATTGAATTTTCTCAATTTTTTCAAATGGAATACCCTGTATATTCTTCAACAATGTGATGTAGAAATGAAAAACGAACATTATTTCTAACTACTTCCCTATGGCTAATTGCAACCAATTTCGTTTTATTGAACAATGATTACAAAATTTAAAATATACTTAAAGAAAGAGGTTTCTTCAAATATCTCAGTAGAAAATATTATAATAAATGTTCCACATGTTGCCCATTTTGATTGACACACATCTCTATGCACCTTTGAAATGAGGTTCCCATTGTTCCCAGTGGTGATAGATCTAAATAAAGGCAGTTATTATTCTTTCCTTCATATTTTGTACTGTTGTTGGTGTGTATCTATGAACAAATTTCCTTCACGTATCCCCATAAAAAGAAAACCATTTTTGCAAGATCTAGGTCTCTAGCAGGCCATTTAGTGGATCCATTTCTTCCAATCCATTCATGAGGGTAGGTATTATTTAAGTGGTCTCTAACTGCATTTAAATAATGTAGTGAAGCAGCATCTTGCTGAAACCACATCTTATTTCGAATTCTTTCAGGGAGATTTACCAATAATTGTGGCAGACAGTTTTAAAAAAAATGAAGATAAATAGCTCCAATCAATGTACCATCAAAGAAATATGGCCCTATTACATGTTCGCCAATAATTCATCCCCAAACGTTTATAGACCATCTGTGTTAATTGTCAACTTCCATAAAAAAGTGAGAATTTTCCGAAGCATAATGGAAATTATGCCTATTAACAAATCCATTTTTATGAAAAGTTGCCTCGTCAGTGAATAAAACATTATTGAAGAAGTTGACATCATCTTGCATTTTACCTCTGGCCCAATTACAAAATTGTAGGCGCTTTTGAAATTCGTCATCAGATAATTCTTGGTGCATTTGAATATGATATGCATGCAACTTATTTGTTTTTAAGATTCGACCCACAGACCGTCTACTCTAACAGGGATTCTCAACCGTTGCCAGCACTACAGAAAACTCATTTTCTTCGTTCACAACACGTTTTATACTTTCACTTTTTATATTGGACATTTCCAGTTTCCAGAAATCTATCAAGAAAGATTTGGAAGCTGCTAACAACAGGAATCCTTCGTTGGTGATAGATTCTATTGGCAAGTAGACAATTTCTGTCTGACTCGCACAAAACAAAAGTCATGTCTACAAGTTCCGCTTTATTAAAATTCATATTGTAAAATTTCAAATATTTTAAATTCAATACAAATTGTAACTAACGACCGATAAGTGTGATAAATGCTCCGTTGTATACGACAATTTACACCAAACTGAAGTTTTATTGCTTGTCCAACTGTTATCATCTTATTGGACGATGGTTCATTAGAACCATAAAGACAAGTGTATTTTATAGTAATTATAAATCCAGAATAATAACTTGCTCAGGGTATTGGGAAAAATAAAATGTAATTAAAAAGTTTTTGAAAGTTAAACCTCAATGTAGAGTTCCAGTTAAATTTACTGGATAGAGGATAGTTTTAATTGCATTTCTTTTAAAATTCTGCCGGATAAGGACTTTAATTCGAGTGTAAAAATTAAAATTGAGTTTATCATTTAATTTATCTCATTGCAAATATTTTAAACTGGAACAAATCCGCCCAAGTTTTAATAAATGTATAAAACTTTTGATTGCGCATTTATTATCCCTCTACTTATGGAAGCATAGATCGTAGTAGAATTCGAGTTTACATAGTCAACTAGCGCACAAAGGAGCTAATATATAGCGTAAAACTCAATTTAATACGCTGCAAGTGCAACATAATTGTGAAAACACTCCATTTTTGTATGACGAGCTAGCTAGCTAGCATCAAATGCACTGAACACAATACATGGCTTCCAAAAAAATCGTTGCTGCTTTATAAAACACGATAATTTGAGCCAACCATTGTAAACAGACCCCAACTTTAATTCATTTATTAAATACACAGACACAAACAAGAGAACTTGCTTGGGATGTATACTGCACCACCGTATCCCTATGTATTTGACCCGCTGAAGCCAAATCTGAGGTGAGAATAACTAAATTGTTAACTGTTTCAACATAACCTCAGAAACAGTTAAAAAGTCCTGGTCCGAGGGGACGTCTCTATGGCCGTAAACTGTCGAAGATCGACACGAAGAAGTGTGTCGGATCGGACGCGTCGCCCCTAAGTAATGGGGACAGGGCCGTGCAACCGGAACCGAAAGAGATGGAAGGAATTCGACTATGGACAAATATTGGGTAGTTAAAGTAGGTTAGACGACGGGGTCGTCACCATTATGGCGGCGGCGTGGGGCGGACGGACGTAAATTTGGGCGGCGGTGCGATAAACTCGACAAACGCCATCATGAATCGCTATTTTGTCGGATCGGTGGTTTCGAAGTTTAAGGATATTATAGTCTTAGTTCTACTACTAACGAGCAACACAGGTAGAAGCTCTGGCGGGGACTGCTGGAAAACTGTTGATGGAAAGGGACAGTATGTCGATACGTAAAGAAAATGAGGTGTGGAGAGATTCCCTTAGATCTTTCCGTGCGGACAGGGTGGCGGCGACCGAGTTGTTTTCCGCTCGTAGCGGATTTTGAACCCTGCGTCAAATAGGGTAAGGGAGTAGCCTCTCCAACTCCTCATATCGTCCTGTAGTCGGAATTCCACCATCTCTTTCAATTTCAGTTTGATGGTCCTGTCCCCACTACTCGAGGGCGGTGCGTCCGATATGTCCGAATTCGGACGCGATTCACTTGTTCTATCTTACTTAAATTATTGTGATTTTATTTATGGCCATTGTATAAATCAAAATGAAAAAAAAATAGTATACAAAAGGTTCAAAATTCAAGCTTCAGAATGCTTTATGAAATTAGAAAGTAATATATTGCTCACAAAATAAAAGAGTGTAATATGGAGAATCGTCGTAAGCACCATTCGGGTAATTTTTCTCATAATTTACTCACCTGACCCAACCCTTCTCTCATAAATTAATCACAAGGTCAACCATTCATTTGAAGAACATTAGAAATGAGAATAAATTTACAGTACCGCACCAACAGACAGCTATGTTCGAAATAGGATTTCTATATAATGTAATTCAACTATAATTTTATTTCACAAGAATTCAAATTGTTCAACATAAACAAATTTAAAAATAAATATAAAACTTACCTTTTCAATAAACAGCGAGTATATTTATTTATTTATTTATTTATTTATTTATTTCATCAGCCCTCGTTTACAATGATACATTGCATGAGTATTGTCAATATAAATTAAAGTTACAGTATATGTTTATAAAAGACATTGCAATACATTATAGTATATGAATTAGTATTTGATAAATAACACAAAGATAGTAATACACTAAATAAATAATTTTATCATAATGAGACACTGTAAGAAAAAACAATAAAATACAGGATAAAAAGTATATAAGAAAATGTATAACCTAAGTATTTTGTACAGCGGCTTTGAATTCGTCCAATGTATATATTGTATTGATTATAAGAATTTTTTTAAGATTGTTTCTAAATTGTTTAGTCGAAGTTGCATTTTTTATATCCTCAGGAAGCATATTGTAATAGTGAATGCCAGCGTATTTTGGCGATCTTTCGAAAAAAATGTGCGAGTGTTTTGGTATCTGGTAACTTTTCCTTTCTCTAGTATAGTATTTGTGATTATCTTCCTGTTTTTTATAGGCGTGTCTGTTTTTATAGACGAAAGTTAGTAACTTCAGAAGATATATGGAGGTGACCGTTAATATTTTATTTTGTTTGAATGCATCTCTACAGGTTTGTCTGTAGGGTATGTTAAATATCATTCTCATTATTCTCTTTTGTTGTATAATGATGACGATTGTCCCCAAGCAATAATATTATAGCTAATAATAGGGTAGACTAGGGCATAATATACGGTTGTCAATAGCTTTTTGTGTAGACTATTTTTTAATGTTAATATAGCAAAGTACGATTTATTTAGTCTTTCGCATATTTTGTCTATGTTTTCTGTCCAGTCAAGATGCTTATCTATAACAACTCCTAGAAAAGTCGTGCTGTTTGTGAAGTCTAGGGTTTCCCCGTTAATATTTAAGAAATAATTATCTGGAGGTCTTAGTTTAGTATGAAACTGCATATATGCAGTTTTCCCGTAGTTAATGATGAGTCTATTTTCTCTGCAACGATTGTTGAAGTTCTGTATTGCATTATTAGCTTTTTCTTCAAGCTTTTGGGCGTTTGAATCCGATATAACTAACGTTAAGTCATCTGCATACATGAATAGTCTACCCTCTTTAATGTGAGAAGGCAGATCGTTTACATATAAGAGAAAGATTAATGGACCTAGTACTCCCCCTTGGGGGGTGCCAATGTCAATTTCAAATTCCTTAGAGATGATATTTTCCACTTTAACCATACATTTCCTGTTTGTTAAATATGACAAAATCCATTTACTTACCGGTTCGCGTATGCCCAGTGCCTTTATTTTTTGTTCTACGAATTTCGGTTCCACCGTGTCAAATGCGCGGCTTAGGTCGAAGAAAATACATATTACTTTTTCATTTTTATCAAGTTTTTCATTTACGTATTGAATAAGGTCGATAGTAGCTGTTTCCGTTGAGTGTTCCTCTCTGAAACCATGTTGATGTTCACTTAATATATTGTTTGTGTTTAAGAAGTTCATAATTCTTGTTGCAATAGCTTTCTCCATGATTTTAGAGAAAACACTCAACAGCGCTATGGGTCTGTAATTTTCTTCATTAAATGGGTCACCTTTTTTAAAAATGGGCACTAGACATGCGATTTTTAGTGGAGATGGAAACTCTCCTGTTAACACAGAATAGTTTATGATATCCGCTAAAGGTTGCGATAGTTCTAGGCTACATTTTTTTATAAGAGCAACTGGAATGTTATCATAGCCTGTTGATTTTTTATTAGTTATTTAACAGATGTTCTTGAAATATTTACAATTATAATCTACTTAATGGCAGTAAATATATTATTTTGTCGGCGTACCAATTGTTTCTAAAATACTGTAATGCAATAAGTTAATACAGCTTATTACTGAGAATAGTAAAAAAGAGTATGAATAGCTATTAGCTAGATTTCACTATAGCTGGGAGTTAGCGATTCTTCTTTTATTATATTTTTTGGGCTCACAATCTTGTATATTTATATTAGGTGTATTTATATGTATTTCTTTTGCAATAAAGTCGATTTATTATTATTATAATAATTAATGTAGCAAAATGGTATTCAATATTATTTTAATATTGGCAACTAAAAGTTTACTATGCTAAAATAGATGGAACTTTTTTTCTTTGTCCAAATTTAAAATTTCCACATTTCCATTGCATTCTAAATCTATTCAAACAAATTTAAAAAAAATTTGAAATACTTAAAAATTTTTTTGGAAAAATTATTAATCTGTCACTACTTACTATAGAATAGATGATTTTTTTTTGCTCAAATTTAAAATTTCCTCGTTTCATGACATTCCAAACAAAAATTTTTGAAACTTTTTGAAAATCTTTTTACCAGTAGGAAGATGGGAAATTTTTTTTGCTCAAATTTAAAATTTCCACATTTCATGACATTCGAAATCTATTTCATAAAAGAAAAAAATTTAAAAAAAATTGAAAATTTTGTCAAAGAATATTTGATGTCATTTTTTTTCCTCAAATTCCAAATTTCCACGTTTCATGACGTTCTAAATCTGTTTCATAAAAAAAAATTCGAAAAGAAAAATTTGGAAATTTTGTCAAAGAAAAATGTTTAAAACATTTTTTTACTACTATAAATATACGATGAAAAAAAATGTTTGCTCAAACTTAAAATTTCCACGTTTCAAGACATTCTAAATAACTTCAAAACAAGAAGTTTCTTGAAAATTATTTTACAACTTACTATACTTACCTAGAATAGACGGTGGAAATTTTTTTTTGCTCAAATTTAAAATTTCCACGTTTCATGTCATTCTAAATATATTTCATAAACAAAAATTCCAAACAAAATTTTAAAATTTTATCAAGAAAACATTATTTAAAAATTCTTTTGATACTAGAGAATATATGATGGATTTTCCTTTGCTCAAATTTAAAATTTCCACGTTTCATGACATTCTATATCTATTTCATAAAAAAAAAATCAAAAAGAAATATTGTTTTAAAATTTTGTCAAAGAAAAATGTTTTAAAGATTTTTATGCTACTATAGAATATATGATGGAAAAAAATTTGCTCAAACTTAAAATTTCTACGTTTCATGACATTCTAAACATATTTAAGAAATAAATAATTTCAATAGCAAAAGTTTTTTGAAAATTATTTTACAACTACCTACCTAATAGACGGTGGAAAAAAATTCTTTTTGCTCTGCTTTCAAATTTCCACGTTTCATGGTATTCTAAACCTATTTCAGAAAAAAAGCTTTTGAAAATTTTTAAAATTTCTTCAAAATTTTTTGACCACTACCACCCGGTTTAAATAACGAGGGAAGTTCTGTGTAAATACCTTTACCGATTTTTTGAAATATGTTTATGATGTCATGAAACGCGGAAATTTCAAATTTGAGCAAAAAAAAACCTTTTTCATGACCCATTTTATAAAAAAATTTCAAAATTTTCAAAATTTACTAATTTGCGTCTATTTAAAATTTTCAAAAATTTATTTTTTGAAATTGGCTTAGAAGACAGACAGACTGACGGAATTGAAAAACCTATACTTTCTTATCTACATGATCTGAAACATGAAAATCCGGAAAAATCTCGGAAGGTGATTTTTTCTCGAATACAATACTTCCCTTCGGTATGCGAGGAAAGTAACAAAAATGTTCCCTTTTTAGTGATCTAAATTAAACATACATTTAATAAGCAGTAGGGTAATCGACGCAAACTATGTGCAAGTAAACCTAAACACTAGTACTTACAATAATAATTGAAATACCGCCAAAATGAAAACTTGAATGACGTGAAATGACACAAGAAATTTGAACTAAAGAATATGAAGTTACTAGAAATTTTGCAGCAGATGTCGTATAATCTCAATTCGCAAATTGAACTGACTAATGCCAACACATTACACGATCATAAATCAAAATTCGAGTCTGTGTGCTATGCCAGATTCAGCGTGTTACATAGGAACAATTTTTCATCCTTCTACGTATCATAAACAAGTCAGTGTGCTTTTCGCCGGACATTTTTTGAATAATAATAGAAAAATACACTGCTATAACATTTCCCACTGGTAAAATCCGTGTTTCTACTTTCCAACGTACCACTCAAAAAGTGATTAACAAATTATTGTTATTTCAGAAATAAGAATAAGGTTTATCACGAATTTAAAAATTAACTTATCGTTCCACATACATCATCCTTGTCATTAATAACAAATTCGTTTCAGTACAGAAACAATTTAATTTAATGAGTGATGTATTAGGTTAATCAAGTTTACCCCCTCCACTTTAATTTGGCACTTACTCGAGTAATTGTGGTATATTGACGATATTTTAAGCAATTTTTTCAGAAAAAAAAAAACAATTTAAAACAAAACTGTATTTTTACAAAAGCAAACCTAAAATGTATCTTCAATGTTTTTGTCATTATACCTAACTGGCCATACGCTAATGAGGAGTACAGTACTCTGAGCCTCGAGATGGTCTTTATTTTATACCTAGTGCCATTCGGTTCTGATATACAGCGTGTTTTTTATTTTTGTCAAAATTTCGATTATCCATATTACTTCCACTTCCATGTAGTGGAGTGGAAGTATAGCAATCGTAAACAAATTTTCAAAGAGAGATTTTAAATTTCAGAGAAAAAAAATTCTGTCTGTCTGTAACTTTTTTTGTGCGCACATTTTCTCAGGAACGGTTCAAGATATTGATTTGAAACTTGGTCCACATTTGTATCATAGCGAGATCTGGATTTGGAACTCCGGTGAAGGGTAAGGCGTTAAATAGGGGTGAACAAGGGGAAAATAAATAAAGTAAGCTAGTAGAAGTACAGAAACTTAAAAATTGGTGTATATACTAGAAACCAAGGCCTTAGATTTTCTATTATAGTTTCCAACCCCTGCACCACCCCCACTCTATCACTAAATGGACTCATAAATCAACATTGAAATATTCACTTGATATTTGGTACACGTATGTATTATAACGACATCTGGAATTAGATTATACTTTGAGGTGATTATCTACCATATTTCCTTTGCATTTTCAAGAGGTTGTAAGCTAGAAGACTTCATGATGCAGTCCTATGTCCAGAAGGGTATAAAAGGGGTGCAGATGGTGCATCAACCCCTTCGGGAGAATTGTTACCCCCTCGCTCAAGCTCTTGGCATAAAAAATGAAGAGTACGAGAGATAAAAAGTTCATATTCATACTTCTCTCCTTAATGATATCTATATTCATGAACTGACTAATGCCAACACCATACACGATCATAAATCAAAATTCGAGTCTGTGTGCTATGCCAGATCCAGCGTGTTACATAGGAACAATTTTTCATCTTTCTATGTATCATAAACAAGTCAGTGTGCTTTTCGCCGGACATTTTTTGAATAATAATAGAAAAATACACTGCTATAACATTTCCCACTGGTAAAATCCGTGTTTCTACTTTTCAACATACCACTCAAAAAGTGATTAACAAATTGTTATTTCAGAAATAAGAATAAGATTTATCACGAATTTAAAAATCGTTTCAGTACAGAAACATCTTTAGAACAATTTAATTTAATGAGTGGTCATTCAAGTTTACTCCTTCCACTTTAATTTGCCACTGACTCGAGTAATTGTGGTGTATTGACAATATTTTAAGCAATTTTTTCAGAAAAAAAAACAAATTAAAATAAAACTGTATTTTTACAAAAGCAAACCTAAAATGTATCTTGAATGTTTTTGTCATTATACCTAACCGGCCATACGCTAATGAGGAGTACAGTACTCTGAGCCTCAAGATGGTCTTTATTTTATACCTAGCGCCTGATATACAGCGTGTTTTTTATTTTTGTCAAAATTTCGATTATTCATATTACTTCCACTTCCACGTAGTGGAGTGGAAGTATAGCAATCGTAAAAAAAATTTCAAAGAGAGATTTTAAATTTCAGAGAAAAAAAAATTCTGTCTGTCTGTAACTTTTTTTTGTGCGCACATTTTCTCAGGAACGGTTCAAGATATTGACTTGAAACTTGGTCCACATTTGTATCATAGCGAGATCTGGATCTGGAACTCCGGTGAAGGGTAAGGGGTTAAATAGGGGTGAACAAGGAGAAAATAAATAAAGTAAGCTAGTAGAAGTACAGAAACTTAAAAATTGGTGTATATACTAGAAACCAAGGCATTAGATTTTTCATTATGGCTTTCAACCTCCGCACCACCCCCACTCTATCACTAAATGGGCTCATAAATCAACATTGAGATATTCACTTGATATTTGGTACACGTATGTATTATAACGACATCTGGAATTAGATTATATTTTGAGATGATTCTCTACCATATTTCCTTTGCATTTTCAAGAGGTTGTAAGCTAGAAGATTTCAAGACGCAGTTCTATGTCCAGAAGGGTATAGAAGGGGTGCTGATGGTGCATCAACCCCTTCGGGAGAATTGTTACCCCCTCACTCAAGCTCTTGGCATAAGAAACGAAGAGTACTAGAGATAAAAAGTTCATATTCATACTTCTCTCCTTAATGATATCTATGTTCATAAATTTACCTTGTTTTGAGGATGACTGCCCCTGCACGAAGATTTAAGGTATATTCGAATTTTTTTTGATCTCAGAATCGGATTCAGCATCGAAAAATACAAAGCCATCCGGATCAAACACTATTTCTTTTGTGGGGTTGTGAATATCTAGTTGATACAAATATTATAATGCTTCACTACATACTACATAGATTACATTAAACCATTCTTTAGCAATAATATGAAAAATGTTTACCAAACATATGTTAAAAACAACTTAAAAAGCTTTTAAAAACTATAGGCACATATTTTCGAAATAATTAATACTTTCAGTGATATTTAACAGCCAGTACGAAGATATCAGACTAAGCATATTTTTTTCATATAAAATAAACTGTAATTGATTGAAATTTGTTCCATATTATTAATTGCTTTGGTATGAAAAGCATATTTAACGGAAATTACGAAATGACAGGCAGTATATATGATTGAAAATAATTTCACGGGTAGCTTGTTTCAAATCCCGATGTAATAATTAGAATCGGATAACCTATTATTCGATTGTCATTTACCATAAAAACCTAAATGCATACATATAGAAAAATAGGAAAATTAATTTAAATTTTATTTTATATTGACGAACACTGACAGAAACATAATTGGTTGGCGTTTAGTTAGTTTTACTTCCACATCCACGTAGTGGATTAGAAGTACAGTAATCGTAAAACAAATTTCAATTTTTTTTTTCTTGAAATAGGTTTAGAATGTCATGAAACGTCGAGATTTTAAATTTGAGCGAAACAAAATAATTATCTCTATCTGTCTGTCTGTAACTTTTTTGTTTTTTGTTTTTGTTTTTTGTCCGCACGTGATTCCTTAGGCAGCGGTTTTTTATATAACCCTAGTCATTGTTTGGTGTAATAATTAGGTGCTTTAAGATTCAATGTTAATTGATAGTCTACATTAAATCAAAATTTGCATGAAATGAATTAGTTCCATAAATAGAAACAATCAACAATTAATTTATTAAACGTTAAAAAATATAATTGTGTTCTGTTTCGCGCATTGTTTTCAGTTGTTTCCTCTTTACCGACGCAGAATTGTTTTCAACGAATTAATAAAGAAGATGTAGTGTTGTCAAATAAAGAGTATAAATTATTTATTTTCCACCGATATTGTCTAGTGAAATTAATAATAACTATATGTATAACAGTAACTTAATAACAAATAAACGCGCATATTATAAATAGCCCAGGTGGATCTAGTAGAGTGGTCTTTATGTGGACTGGCAAACTGCCAAACAAATTGTGAGTGAAGACAGAATTAAATGGGCAATACTGGGCTTCTCCCCCTTCAAATCGCCAGGTACTGACGGCATTCATCCATCCCTTTTACAATGGGGTCTGGATGAAATAGTGCCGCACCTGACAGCAATATTCAGGACGTGCCTAGCACACCTTTATATTCCGAAGGTGTGGAGAGAAGTCAAAGTAGTGTTCATACCAAAGGCGGGAAGAATAGACTATACTACCCCCAAAGCATACCGACCCATTAGCTTGACCTCGTTCCTTCTCAAGGCGATGGAAAAGCTATGTGGGCGATACTTGAGGGATGTTGCGATCACTGCTAATCCCACACATCCCAATCAGCATGCATACACCCCGGGCAGATCCACCGACACCGCCCTTCATGCGGTTAGTGGTCGGATTGAAAAGTCTTTGGACAATAAAGAGTCCACCCTGGGTGTCTTCATAGACATAGAAGGCGCTTTTGATAAAACCACCTTTCCAAAAATTACAGCAGCCCTCACGAGCAGGAACGTTTCTCCGATCGTAAGTGGCTGGATATCCAACATGCTCTCAAAAAGAGCGGTACAGATTAACATGGGAGACATCGCTGTTAGAGGAATGGTTGCAAGAGGCTGTCCTCAGGGGGGTGTCTTATCACCTCTTCTATGGAACTTAGTTCTTGACAGCCTCCTGCGCCGCCTCAACTCCGAGGGATTCCACACAATTGCATACGCAGATGATCTAACGATACTGCTTAGTGGTAAATTCGAAGGAGTCCTCTGTGATCGAATGCAGATGGCCCTGAGAATAATCGAAAGATGGTGCAGAGAACACTCTCTGTCGGTCAACCCCAGGAAGACAGAGCTGGTCCTCTTCACAAGGAAAAGGAAATTGGGGCCAATGACGGCCCCCGTTCTCCTAAATATCACACTAAATTTCGCATCAGAAGTAAAATACCTTGGAGTAACTTTTGATGCCAAACTAACATGGAATCTTCATTTAGACAGAAGACTAAAGAAGGCTTACATCTCTTTTGAGCAGTGCCGCAGAACCATAGGGAAAACCTGGGGAATGAAACCCAAAGTGGCTATGTGGATTTACACTGCTATAATAAGACCAATGATAGCCTATGGAGCCATCGTCTGGTGGCCTAAGAGTCAGCAGACTGTAGCGAAACGTAAGCTCAGCCAGGTACAACGAGTAGCCTGTTCAAACACAATTGGAGCTATGAGAACAACACCAACAAGAGCAATGGAAGTGATGCTGTGCCTGCCACCACTAGACATATATCTAGAAGAGGTGGCCCTAACTACTATGGCACGTCTCAAATCCGTTGGCATACAGCCAAACATAGGATGTGGAGTGACCAGATGCCGGCTGTGGAATGAGGCAATTAAACAAATGCCACTTCTGCAGGTACGTGCAGATGGTATTTCTCCACAGTTCATCTTTGATAGACCCTATGAAATACACACCAACAGTAGCAATGAGGCCGTCAGTGAAGGAACAGTTAACATCTTCACAGACGGATCGAAAAAGAAAGAAGGAACAGGTTGTGGGGTATACTCCAGGAACCTGCAAATTCAAATTAAATGGGCTATGGACAAACAAGCCAGTATAATACAAACAGAACTGGCGGGAATAACCATAGCCGCAAAAGAAATTTCCCGTAGACAAATAACGGGAAAAACAATAAGAATCTACACTGATAGTAGACAATCACTACTGGCCCTACAGAGACACAAAATAACAACAGGGTCAGTATGGGAATGCCATCAGGCACTCGTGGCCGCCTCCAGCATGAACAGTGTCATTCTATGCTGGGTCAAAGGGCATGCACAGTGCAGAGGCAACAGGGAAGCTGACAGTCTGGCTAAGAAGGCAGCCAGTCTAAGTATACTTGGACCTGGCCCTTCCAACATACTGCCGACCTCAGCAATAATGCTAATGATTAAAGAAGACACCCACAGAAAATTTAAAAAACTGTGGGATGAAACTCATAGTTGTCAGTTGGCCAGGGATCTGCTTAGATACCCTGACAAGGATACAACGATGATCTACCTGGGAATGTCCAGGAAGAACCTACGCTTCGCGACAGGAATTCTTACTGGTCATTGCCAGCTGAGGAAGCACCTTTATAACATGAAGTTAAATGACACACCCCTATGCAGAGGTTGTGAACAAGAAGACGAGACTGTCCGACACGTACTCTGTGAGTGCCCGGCAGTCTCCTCTAGCAGAGAATCCATTTTGGGAGAACGTTGGCCTACACTGGCCGACTTGAGGGATATTCCCCTAGGCAGCATCACCACCTTCTTCACAAGATTAGGATGGTTGGAGGCCTAGGTGGAATCCTGTATCCCTCGGGAGGACGTACAAGGGGCCCAATGGGGCCTAGGTGCTGCGGTCACCTAAATGTGACTGCCCTCCCACAAACTCCAACTCCAACATGTGGTAATGTGTGGACTGTGAAGAAATACATTTATAAGTAAATTTGCAATTCTAAGCTTCATAAGTACATAATTTTTTTTTAATATTGGCAAGCTATGTATATTCTGTATGTCAGAGGGTTTTTGTCATTTAGGATACTTATGCCGTTGTCGTGTGCTATAATTATGAAAAGGTAATGCAGCACGATGTTTGGAGAGATGATGTTTTTATGCTAATATTAAATTAAAAAATTTGCTTTAAAATAACTTCAGCCCCTAAAAATATAAAATCAGATGGATATTGCATGCTTTTTCCCATTATTATATTCGGAAATCGTTTCTGCAGAACTTCAAGGGGTGCGAGATATTCTCTTAATTCTCTATCCAGGCATACCTAACACAAGCCTACAAAAAAATTCCTGTTCGGCATACCAGACCCATGTTTTCCGATGTTTTCTAGGTCATTGAACATGAATCCGGAGTCAAAATGGCATGATCGTGGACAAATTTTCGAGCTAGAGCCTGAAGAAGGTTATCATTTTGGGAATTTTTTAAATTTTATTATTGACAGTGATAACACGAGTATTTGCTTACATATTTCAGTTGATTGTGAACTTTAGAATAAGCCGAACTGAAGAGACATAAATGCCGAAACACGTGTCTGTGGATGTTCTAAAGTTTTGTGTTACTGTTATATCGGTAAGTGCTTTTGTTTTGATTGTCTTTGGTCACCTTGAGCAGGATAATTTAAATTAAAAATGCCATTATGATAACAGTTGTTGTACTGCACATACCTGTTATATTAGATTTAAGCATTGCATTATATAATAACCTTTGTATAACCGTATTATTCTTTAAGTTCTTATCAACACGTTCACATAAGTAATTTAATACTTTCAATAACAAATTCATTTCTTTATTTCATATCTTTCTTTATCTTTGTAATTCAACACTTTAATATTCCAAATTGCACGTTTTAGCTTAGGTTACTTTTGTGAAACCCTGATGCATAGATTTAGTTTCTGTTCACTCTGCATTTTATACAAACATTATAAATACGACTGAACGACGCTTTTGGCTTCAGTCTGCATCGTTCAGTTAAGGTGGCCATTCCCTAGAAAGAGACATCCGATAGGGAAATATTTATTATTTTTGCCCATAACTTTTTTTTCTTAGTACGCATATTTAAAAAACATATAAGAGTACCTAAGTAGAACTATAACAAGACTATTACTATGAATTTTCACTCAATAATTTCAGTGGTTTGCAAAATAGCTCGATTTAAAAGTACGAAATAGGAAGATTAACACAATTTTTAAATTCAAATCGAGCTATTTTGCAAACCACTAAAATTATTGAGTGAAAATTCATAGTAATAGTCTTGTTATGGTTCTACTTAGGTACTCTTATAGTTTTTTTAAATATACGTACTAAGAAAAAAACGTTATAGTTAAAAATAGTAAATATTTCCCTATCGGATGTCTCTTTCTAGGGAATGGCCACCTTAACTCGATTTACAAGAGCATAGCCTCTCTTAGTATTTAAGTATTATTAATTTCATTTTGAATATTGTTAATTTCTCCATTAAGGGTTATGCCCGGAGATTAACTATCATCTAGTTTTAAGTATCCAAGTTGTAAAACAACCTATTTATTTAATAATAAAAATACTCTTTTGTGTAAACTGGAAAATTGTTTTTAAAAAGTGAAAACTACGAATCCAGATCTAACATACCTAATAGGCATATTTTCTTTCTTATAATTCTACAGCGTGATCCTAATGAAACACACAAAATTCATATCTTTGGTATGTGTCAGTTGTCAAAAAAATCCTCGAACAGGTCGATTTTAGTTTTGTAAATTTTGTCACTATACCAAAATTTATGATGTCATTGGTTGTTGAGTTACGGAGTCATCATAAATTTTTTTAATGTAAACAGTCATTTTTGTTTACTGTTTTTGTTGGTATATTCCTTTAGCTTTCTGGTGATATGAAAAAAATTGATATTACCTAAGCCATTCTTTTGGAAAAAAACATTTTTATTGATTGAAGCAATTGTGAGAAAAAAATCATCTCCATTGCTCAAATTGTGACCCTCCTACCTTTTCACATTGACCAAGACGGGTGTAGACACTTTGCACGCTGTTCTGAATCATCTCATGGGCAATTCGTCTCATGTCCAAGTCAATTCTTTCTTTCAATTCTTCTATGGTATCCGGTCTGTTAAATACACCCTTGACTTTAAGTAACACCAAAGAAAAAAGTCTAAGTGGCTTAAATCCGGTGAACGCGGGGGCCGCTCAATCGGACCTCGACGACCTATCCACCTTCCAGTAAAAGAGCCATCTAAAAACTGACGTTTTGCTATTCCAAAATGAGGTGGGGCCCCGTATTGCTGAAACCAGGCGTTTTCAGCAGGAATATCGTCATCTTCATTGTTCGGAAACATAACTGCTAATGCTGGCACTAACTCAACTCGCAAAAACTGTAAATATCTCGCGGCCGTAAGATTTCCTTAAAAAAAAGGTCCCAGTAAACGATCACCAATCATACCTGCCCTCGTCGCTGTGTATGGGCTTCTTGAGTCCAATGAGGATTTTCGCGTGACCAATAACTACAGTTATGCCTTTAAAGAAAATGTAGCTTCATTATAACATGCGTAGTGTAAATGATATCATGGTAGAGAGGTATGACAATTTAAAGGAATCGAAATCTTTGTTTTGTAAGGGTATTCAATTATTTAACGGTTTGCCAAAGAAAATAAAATATTATGAAAAATATTATATTCTCTTTAAATTATGTGTTAGTTATATTAAAAAAAAATTGATTATCTTGTAATTAGGTTAGGTAATTTTACAAGTTATATTAATATACAAATAGATTTGCAATAATTTTACAGTTACTGTTATATGCAAAGAATTAAGATAAATTAATGAGAAGTTAATGTGATTATGATACGTATATTGTTATGATCAAATTGTAGCTTTTTTTGAGCTAATAAAGATACATTATTATTATTATTATTCATCAGAAAAAACAAAGTTCTTTAAAAAATTTGGGTTTCATCGCACAAGTTCATCAACTGTTCACAAAACTGTAAGCGCCGCGCCGATCTGGATCGTTCTCATTCAATTCGTGGATTAATTGCACTTTGTATGGATGGTATTTTCTTTTTTCAATAGACGTACAACAGAAGTTTGACTCACGTTATGATTTAAAGCCAGCTGCCTTGTCGAAAGATGGTGGTCTTTGTCACTTTCTAGAAGAATATTTAATGTGGTTTCGTTGCTTGTACTAGGACGAGCAGATCGAAGGAGGTCAGCTACACTGTCAGATTCATCATATCTAGCCACCATTCTACTTACATTCGATTTAAAATTTTGCTTTTCGGGACACTTGGCATTGATAACATCACATGCTGCCTGATGAGTTCTCAGCATATCACCATATCCACTATCCAGCCATCATCAAAAGTTCTACCCGTTCTCTTTCACTTAAACGTGGCATTGCATTCACTAGCTTTACACTGTCTCAGAAGCGTCACAAATCTGAGGTGCCAGGAATAAAAAGTTTCGATACGTTACACAAAAAGGCCTGTAACTCTCTGTTGTTAAGGTGATTGTTTTTTATTCTTTTCTTTGTTTTGTTTTTATGTCAAATGTTTTCATGCTAGTTAAAACAAAAATGTAGGCAACCAGATTTATCAGTCCATAAGAAAGTGAACTTGCGAAATGTAAGCTATTTTTACATAAAATGTCACTTTTCCAAAAGAATGGCTCAGGTAATATCATTTTTTTCTATATCACCAGAAAGCTAAAGGAATATACCAACAAAAACAGTAAACAAAAATGTCTGTTTCCATTAAAAAAAAATATATGATGGCGTCATGACTCAAAATCCAATGACGTGATAAATTTTGGTATAGTGACAAAATGTAGCATTTACAAAACTAAAATCGAGCTATTCGAGGATTTTTTTGAAAAATGACATACCAAAGACATGGATTTTGTGCGTTTCTTTAGGTTCACACTGTATAAGAAGGAATATGTTTTGAACTTGTCTGTAATAAGTATTTTGTGATAGAATAATTACTAAGGTTATCTGGTAATAATATATTTATTCATTATGGACTTTAGTGTAAATATATAAAGAAATATCTGTCTATCTGTACTGGTAATATATGGCTGTCTCTGAAAAGCCATTCGTACAACACCAATATAAAGAAATATTGGGGTTCCATTTTGAAAAAAAAATAACTATTAGCTTGCCTCCGTTATGTAGAACATCCAATAAATTTAAAAGAAATTAAATACAAATATTTTAAAATATGAAGTTCATAATCCTCTACAATTTATATCCGGGACATTCTTTCTAATTTCAAATGTTTGAAGAGATATTGACTATCCACGCATTACTGATTCATACTGTATAACTATTTTAAATCATCATTGAAAACAATGATTTAAATTGGTGTTTTAACCAGGTTTTGTTAAATCTAATTGGGCGGGATTTTGGAAAGGGGCAAAGTTGGAATATAAAAAAAAGTGTACGTAAAATTATTTTCCTCTCATTAATAGCCTCCATAAAACCGACCCTGACCTTTCCAAGGTGTCCTAAAAATATTCGGTAAAGGGAAATAATATGTGACATATGTCCTAATGTGAAATAAAGAAGAGTTAAATATTAATAATGTATTCTCGTCATATTTCATGTGCGTGGTAGCAGCTCTCTGACAAAAATAGAATAAATAAACCCTAAGGACACGTCAGAGAGAATAATATTTCTTAAAATTACTATGCTAGCACAAATACTAAAATGAAATGATCATGCAACGTTCTCCATATTACTCCAAGTTCTTACATTAGATGCATTTTGTTCCAGGAACTGACGAGCATACACGGATAACGACACTCTTTTTCAGTCTCTTTTATATTATTAAAGAGATGTGAAAGTGCACAGTCTGCGCTTTTGTTTCAACAAAGGCTGACAATTTGTCATTATCCTTTCATACATCATGGCGAAACGCTTTCAAGTGATTTATTATACACCAAATGGAATTGTAATTTATAAAAATGGTGATTTAAGACCAGGCAGATGAAAATATAGCATAAATCTGATTATTTCTGGTAGAAAAAAATTATAAAATCATAATACCTATTCAGCTTGCGTGAAATTTAATAACAACTCATGGTATAGTAAATGAAGCTGTAAAAATGGCATGATCTAGGAATTATCGTCGTTGAATGAATTAACCTGAATGGCTCTTAAATATTATGTAAAATAATGCTAAAAATAAACCTTTATGCCCTACAACTTTGCTCTCTTAATACTTTCCACCAAAATGCATAATTTTGGCTGAAAATCTAAAAAACGGCGCAAAAGTCTGTATATACAGGGTGTAATTGGTTTCATGTCATTAAAAAAAACTGATGGTAGGGAACGACAAGACAAACAAAAAACCTTATATAATATGGGGTCTAAAGCTCATAGTTTTGGAGAAAAAAAATAAACAAAAATTTCGCAAATTTTCAATAAAGCTTTTTGAGAACTGCTGGAATATTAAGGTAGGTCTAGATCTAGATCTGATCTGAAGAAAACTATACACTAACTCTCCCTTCTGCAATATTTTAGTTACTGTCGGTGTTTCGTTATGTACACACGTCCAACCCGCCGTTCGTTGTTTTTGTTATTTTTTATTTTCGCGTCATTGTGTATTTATAGCTAAGATTTATTTTATTGACTTACCGTTCAAGTTGTCAAATTCTTGATTACGTACAGACACAACTTTCTTGTTCGTTCTTTTTGTATTCCTTTTTGGCTTTTGTACCAAGTTTTTGTTTTATTTTTCTTTATTGACAACGTCAGTTGATAGTTTAGTGTTTAGTGTTGAACGAAGTGCGTATGTACTTAATTCGACGTACCGAACTGTGTATTGATACAGATACAGAGATTTTGAATCATTTAGGTAGGTAGTAAGCTTTTAACCCAGGACACTCATTTTTATTTATTTTTTTTTTTTTATTTTAATGCCTTATTTTTATTAACGTCCTGGCGGAGTTCAGCTATTGCTGCTCTACCACTCAACCAGGACACGTACACATAGACATCAACACAACAACCATTCCCTGCGATATTGCCATCTACCGCAGCTGAGACTCTAACTCAGGAGAGACAACAGCGACTAGACATGTTGTGACACCCAACAGCGGTCTAGATCACTGCTACCGTCTCGGTAACACATGAAAAAACGCCACCAACATCCATACCCTGGCCAGGATTCGAACCCGGAACTCCGTGGTCGCAAGCCAAACACCTTCAGCATTGCGACACCGAGCTGGCCATTTATGTTACAAATGTTGATAAACCACATTTAAATTTTCTAAATTATAAACAATCCAATATTTTGTTCGAAATTAAAAAACACACATGTAAAGAAATGCTCTGTTTAAATCTCTATGGCCATTATTTGCTTGCAGTTATGCACTAAGAGAGAATGAATTATTTACCTCTTTATACTTGCCTCAGTTCAGTTGAGGCGGTACATCAAAGGCGGTCGATGATCCTTTGACACCGCGTGTGTCGGCCAGCACTTTTTTATGACAATTTAAAAGTTGTATAATTGGGAAGTACAAGTCCATCGACCAAGAAAAGCAGTGGTTCTCAATAGTTGTCTACCATAATATTAAATATGTTAACCTAGATCAGTGTTTTTCAAAGTGCCCCTAGAGGGAAAAGGTTTTTTGTTTGTCTAGTCGGTCCCCATTACCAATTTTTTTCTTAATGACATGAAACTGATTACACCCTGTATTTATTTCGCGCCCCCTTTCGGCGAAACTATGCGGGATAAAAACGTAGAGACAAAATTTGCTGGAAATTTTATGCTCTACAACTTTACACTCTCGATATTTTTCATCAAAATGCACAGTTTTTCCTCAATAGGAAAAAGGCAAAAAGGAGCTAACATTCATATACATACATACATTTTTCAAAAACCACTCTTTCTTAAAACTGCGAGGGGTGAAAATTATCTTTAGACAGCCAAAACGCTTCACTTTTTACAGGTCTCATAGCTGTAGGAAGTTTTTCCATAACACAGCGATTTCTTGACTAATTTGAAAGGACTAATGAGTATTTAATAAAAATGCAGGTAAACTGAATACCTACTTAATTGAAACTTTTCCTGTAGGTAGTTCTTTCTAGAACACTCTGTGAGAAGTCTCTATGAAAACTAAAACCACGTAAGTACATAAATATGCTGAACTGAATAATAGAAATTAATATCTTGAGAATATGTATGTAAACAAATAACTAAATCAAAAATAGCCCACTATATTTAGTTGGATATATTCTAGAGCTTGATTCAACTTTTCTCGAAAGAGGTGTCCACACATAAGTCATTTCCACTTCCTTTCATTGATCTCTTAAAGGGCCTACGCACTGAATGGTATATCCTAGAATGTAGGCTCTTTCTTACAAGGGGTTGAAACCACTGAAAAAATGTTATTTTGGGTGTTTAGAAAATATTTTTATATATTATTGATCTATTGTTGATCTTAAAAAAATTAAAAAAGACGCTTTTAAACACAAATTGAAACTGTTAAAAAATTCACTAAACAGAAGAAAATAATTTTACAATAACAATAATTATGTTAGAGAAACAAAAAACTTTACCCATCAGACTCCCCACGTTTTTACATTTATTGACATAATAGTTATTATAATTATCATTAGTTTAGTTGTATGCTTGGTGCGCTTTTATTAGTTCCAGATTGTATTTAAGAACGCGTTCTTTTAATTTTTTTAAAATCATTTATATTCTCTAACGCTATATTAATTAAATGTGAGAACTCGCAGGAATAAATATAGCAGCGAGAAACTACTATTCTTATTAAAAAGTGAATTATTATTTTTACTTCTCTCACATACCGAATAGTGCTGTATAATAAGGAATCAGCTTCAGAATTCTTTGTAACAGGGCGCACTTTCTTCCATTTTCTTTTAAATTGTAACAATAGTTATGATAAAAAGTACGCTCCCTACGAAGTGCCGCTGTAATAGTTATTAAACAAAATAGATGTAAAATACCAGTTTCTGTCAAATATTTCCTAAAATAATAATTTTTTTTGAAAAAACTGATGGCTCCATTTGAAAATACGGGAAATTTTATCTCAAAAATGTATATGAAGTTCTTTTGTACGCTCAGAAATGTAGGCTATACATTTTTTTGTTTAACGCACGAAAATGGAACGCAGCGACACATAAGTAAGGCGCGCAAAGCGCGCGTGACCTCGGGCGCGTTACACTAAATTTGTTGTAACTTTTGAACTAATAAATGAAATTTTGCTCAACAAAAATTAAATGAAAAACAAACATGTGGCTATTGGATTATCATATTTTCAAATATAAAAATAAGTGTCTGTAGCAATAGTACATATATGAATTCGGAACATAAAGAGATTTCCGATGAAATCGGTTAAAGCTCTACCATTTCTACAATTTTTGAGATAAAAATCCGGAACTTTCCCATATTAGCCTTAAAGTAATGTATAAAAAGATCCGATGAATGAAAATTATCTCAAAAATTTATTTTTGATGATGTACACTTCCAAAATTTCAAAATTTTGAGAAAGTGATAAAATTTGATATGTAGTACTAACTTCTATCACTTATTACTCTGGTTTAAATCGCGTTATTAGATTTGTGTAGATGTGATTCTTAAAGCCTGAAATGTGTACTATAAAATGCCTCAAGGGGATTAAACATTAAATTAACTCTCTTTATTTCACGAAAATGGAGAAATAATTTTTTTGCTCCAACATTCGTGAAATTAGTGGTAAAACAGACGTTAATAACTTTTATAAAAAATTAATTTAGTTTGCATATCCAGCATATATTTGCCTCCTCAAAATAAGTAAATCTGACGAAAAACAAATATTGGAACGTATATGAACCTACATTTTTCATGAAATATTGAAAAAAATCAAGTCTTTTCGGTAAATCGAATCGATGTTGATGTTTCTAAAATTATTATTATGATTCAATATTTCTTTTTTCATTTAAGCTTTGATGAGCTCAACTTCGTTAATTAGTTCAATAGTTACAACAAATTTAGCGTAGCGCGCCAAAGGCAGCACGCGTGGAGTACTTGCGTGTCGCCCGTTCCATTTTCATGCGTTAAACAAAAAAATCTGGAGTCTACATTTATGATAGTACCAAGAAGCTTCATGTACATTTTTGACGTGAGGTTTCCTGCATTGTCGAGTGGCCGAATTAGTTTTTTTAAGAATACATTATTTTGTGTTTGGCAAAAGGTATATATTGCAAATAATCTGCTTAATAACAAATGACGTTCAAGGCCTATTGTTGATAACTTTTGGATGTTGTTCCTGACATGTTCACAGATGTATTATCAAAAGTCACCGCGTTTCTCAGAATTTTTCCGAAGTAAAAACCTCTATAGATTCCACTAATTGTTTGAAACATTATTTTGTAAAAAATGTGGATTTCTTTGAAAATCATGTAAAATAGAGCATAATGTACGTTTAAACACCAAAAAAATTGTCACTGAGGTCTATATCTTCTAATATATGCTTGCTCAGATGTTTTAAATAATCATCGCATCAACCAACCGCAACTTTCTGGATCCCATCGTTTCACAGATAATTAAAAAAAAATGTAAATATCCAATCCCCAACTAAACCTTTACCATCATCACTAAACTACACAGAAACGTAAAATTATGATTAATAAAAATCACAGTTTTTTAAAAACCCACCCGATGATCATCACTTTCACACCGAAATCGAAATTCTATGATTAACAACTACACTCCGACCTCGAAAACCCCCTACCAGCATTTTTTCGGCTTCATTCTTTTGAATTTAGCACAATACAATTTGCAATAATTGTTGATAATTGCAATAATAAGAAAGCATTTTTTAATGGGTGGACTTTTATACGTAGAACATTTATAAGAGTTTTAAAAAAGTTTAAAGACGATTTGATCTTTTTCTGACGAAATTCTGAACTTATGTTCGTTTTCCTTCCCTTGCATACCGAAGGGAAGTATTGTGCTTGAGAAAAAATCACCCTCCGAGATTTATTCCGATTTTCACGTTTCAGATCATGTAGATTACGAAAATATAGGTTTTTCAATTCCGTCAGTCTGCCTGTCTGTCTGTCGGCCTGTCTGTCTGTCTGTAGGTCTGTCTGTCGGTCTGTTGGTACATTAACTAAAAAACTGCTTAACAGAGAACAGTCAAATTTGGTAGGTAGCTGACGCCACTGCCACCGAAGAAATGATTAGACTTTCACTGGAAAATATACAGGGTGGGTCGTCTAAAGGGAATAGATAATGGAAAAAAATACTTTTCGCTCAAATTTAAAATTTCCACGTTCCGTGACATTCCAAACCTATATAAAAAAATATTTTTGAAAATTTAAAAGAAAAATTTTGATATTTTGAAAATTTTGATTTTTTTTATAAAATGGGTGATGGGAAAAATTTGTTTTCCTCAAATTTAAAATTTCCACGTTTTGTGACATTCTAAACCTACAAAAAAAAATATTTTGAAAATTTAAAATTGAAAAAAATTTTGAAATTTGAAAATTTTGTATAAAACGGATAATGAAAAAAAAATGTTTTGCTCAAATCTAAAATTTCCGCAGTTCATGAACATTCTAAACATATTTCAAAAGCATTTTTTTTTAGAAAACTAAAATAAAAAATCGGTAAAGGTATTTACATAGAACTTCCCTCGTTATTTGTACATGGCGGTCACTCTAAAAAATTATTAAATACGAAATGACATTGCGAATAATAATCGAAATATAGATGTTGCAATTATTACAAAAAGATCCTGATAACTTTTGGTCAAAAAAATAGTGCTCATCCAACAGCAAAAGTTCAGTACTAAATAACAGGTCTACCATGAACTATTTCTTGGGATGATCACCCTGTATATTTTCCAATAAAAGCATAATAGCATATGTCAAATATTATTGCCATTAGACACATTTTCAGTTCCACATTCACTCAGTGAAGTGGAAGTATAGTGGTGGTTAAAAATTTCATTTTTTTTTTATTTTTCAAGAATGTTGGTTAAATATTTTCAGTCTTTTTTCTTCAGAAATAGGTTCAGAATGTCACGAAACATGGAAATTTTAAATTTGAGCAAAGAAACATTTTTTTCCGCCTGTTTTAGTGGTAAAAATTTTTTAAAAAACGTGTGAAACAAATTTTCAATTTTTTTTTCTGAAATAGGTTTAGAATGTCATGAAACGCGAAAATTTTAAATTTCAGCAAAAACAAATTTTTCCGTCTATTCTAATGGTAATTTTTTCCAAAATGGTAAAAAAAATTATAGCAATTTTTTTTTCCGAAATAGGTTTGGAATGTCATGAAACGTGGAAATTTTAAATTTAAGCAAAAAAAGAATTTTTCATCTATTCTATAGTTAGTGAAATGGATTTTTCCAATATTTTTTTAAAATTTGTTTGAATAGGTTTAGGATGCTATGGAAACGTTGAAATTTTAAATTTGAACAAAGAAAATTTTTTTTTTTTAATTTTTCCAAAATGTTGGTTAAAAAATTTTCAAATTTTTTTCTTCTGAAATGGATTTAGAATGTCATGAAACGTGTAAATTTTAAATTTAAACAAAAAAAATTCCATCTATTCTAGTGGTAATTTTTTTTCCAAAATGATAAAAAAATGTTACAAATTTGTTTCTTCCGAAATAGGTTTGGAATGTCATGAAACGTGGTAATTTTAAATTCGAGCAAAAGAAATATTTTCCTCTATTCTATAGTAATTAGTGGTGAATACATAAATTTTTTCAAGAAAATATTTCAGAAAAATTTCTAAATTTGTTTTAATACGTTTAGAACGCCATGGAAACGTGGAAATTTTAAACTTGAACAAACAAAAAAATTCCGCCTATTTTAGTGGTAAAAGTTTTTTAAAAAATCGGTAAAGGTATTTACACAGAACTTCCCTCGTTATTTGTGCATGGCAGTCACTCTAAAAAATTAATAATTACGAAATGACATTGAGAATAATAATCGGAATAGAGTTATTGCTATTATTACAAAGAAAACTTGATAAATTTTGGTCAAAAAAATATACAGATTGCTCATCCAACAGCAAAAGTGCAATACTAAATAGCAGGTGCCACATATGGCAGGCTTGCGCAAATACCTTTACAAATGTCCACCATGACTGAATTATTTCTTACATTTTTCAATAAAAGTATGATAGGTGCATATGCCAGATATTATTGCCATCTGTCACATTTTCAACCCAACATTCACGTAATGGAGTAGAAGTACAGTGGTGGTTAAAAAATTTCATTTTTTTTTAAATTTTTCAAAAGATGTTGATAAAATAATTTTCAAAATTTTTTCTTCTGAAATAGGTTTAAAATGTCAAACGTAGAAATTTTAAATTGAGCAAAAAGGAAAGTTTCCTTCTAAAAAAAGTTTAAAAATTATATATTTTTTAAAATAGGTTTAGAATGCTAAGAAACGTGAAAATTTTAAATTTGAGCAAATAAAAAAAATTCGATCTATTTTAGTGGTAAAAACTTTTTGAAAAATGTTGGTGAAGAAAATTTTCAATTTTTTTTTTCTGAAATACCTAGGTTTAGAATGTCATTTAAATTTGAGCATTCTAGTGTTAATTTTTTTTTCAAACTGGTAACAAAATGTTGCAATTTTTTTTTTCCGAAATTGGTTTGGAATATCAAGAAACTGGAAATTTTAAATTTGAGCAAAAAAAAATTTTTCGTCTGTTCTATAGTGGTGATACATACATGGATTGAAAATGTTTTCAATTTTTTTTAAAAATTCTTCAAAAACATTTTGAAATTTGTTTGAATAGTTTTAGAATGTCATGGAAACGTGGATAGTTAAAAAAAAATTCTATCTTAGTGGTAAAATTTTTTAAAAATAGTAAGAAAAATTTCTAATTTTTCTTTTAAATAGATTTAGAACACTATGAAACGTGGAAATTTGAAATTTGAAGAAATAAAAAAAAAATCCATCTATTTTAGTGGTAAACAAATTTTCAAAAATGGTAAAAAAAAATTTAAATTTTTTTTTTTTAATCAGGCTTAGAATGCCATGAAACGTGGAAATTTTAAATTTGAAGACAGAAAAAAAATATTTCATTTTAGTACTTAGTAAAAATTTTTTCAAAAATATTGGTGAAAAAAATTTTCAATTTTTTTTTTCCTGAAATAGGTTAAGCGTGTCATGAAACGTAGAAATTTTAAATTTGAGCAAAAAAAATGTTTTTTCATCTTGGTAAAAATTTTTTCAAAAATGTTTGAAAAAAATTTTCAAATTTTTTTTTTTCTGAAATAGGTTTAGCGCGTCATGAAACGTGGAAATTTTAAATTTGAGCAAAAAAAATTTTTTTTCACTATTTATTCCGTTTAGACGGTCCACCCTGTATATTTTCCAGTGAAATTTCTACCATTTCTTCGCTGACAGTAGCGTCAACTACCTACCAAATTTGACTGCTCTCCGTCAAGCAGTTTTTTTAGTAAACGCACCAACAGACAGACATACAGACAGACAGACAGACAGACATACAGACAGACAGACAGACTGACGGAATTGAAAAACCTATATTTTCGTAATCTACGTGTTCTGAAACGTCAGAATCCGAAAAAATCTCGGAGGGCGATTTTTTCTCGAATACAATACTTCCCTTCGGTATGCGAGGGAAGTAAAAATGTTGGTTAAAAAAAAATTAAAAAAATTTATTTTTTGAAATACGTTTAGAATGCCATGAGACGTGAAAATTTTAAATTTGAACAAAGAAACAAATTTTCTTCACATATTTTAGTGGTAAAAATTTTTTCAAAAATGTTGGTGAAAAATTTTTTTTTTCCTGAAATAGGTTTAGCGCGTCATGAAACGTGGAAATTTTAAATTTGAGCAAAAAAATTTTTTTTCACTATTTATTCCGTTTGGACGGTCCACCCTGTATATTTTTCAGTGAAAGTTCTACCATTTCTTCGCTGACAGTAGGGTTAACTACCTACCAAATTTGTCTGCTCGCCGTCAAGTACTTTTTTAGTTAATGCATCAACAGACAGACAGACAGACAGACAGACAGAATTGAAAAACCTATATTTTCGAAATCTATGTGATCTGAAACGTCAGAATCCGAAAAAATCTCGGAGAGTGATTTTTTCTCGAATACAATACTTCCCTTCGGTATGCGAGGGAAGTAAAAATTGGAAAATTTTTTATAAAATGGGTGATGGAAAAAGAATTTTTGCTTAAATTCTCAAATTCAAAATTTTCACGTTTCATGACATTCTAAATCTATTAAAAATATTCTTATTTTTGGACCACTGTTATGGAATAGATGATGAAAACAAATTATTTAGCTCAAATTTAAAATTTCCACGTTTCATGACATGACATTAAAAAATATTTTGAAAATTCTTTAACCACTACTATATCACTCCACTACGTGAATGTGCAACTAGAAATGTGACATATATTAATAATATTTGGCATATAGTTAATACAATTGGCAGCGAAGGAACCTATTACAGTTTTATTGAAAAATATACTGGATGGTCATCATAAGAAATAATTCAGCCATCGTGAAAATTTGGAAAGGTATATACGCAAGCCTTCCACAGCCATTTAATTTAATATTGAATTTTTGCTCTCGGATGACCACTCTGTATATTCTTTTGATCAGGATTTCTTTGCAATAGTAGTGATATCGATATTCCGATTATTATTCTCATCTGTCGTTTCGAAATTAATAATTTTTGATAGTGACCGCCCTGTATAAATAAGAGAAAAGTTCAAAGTAAATGCCTTTACCGATTTTTAGGAGGTATATTAGGAAGAAATACAGATAAAAGATGGTGGCACCTGTTTTTATTGAAATTTTTTTCTATGTGAAAAAATCAGCGATGAACTAATTTTACACACCGAGTACTTAATGGATGGGTAATCACTTCTGGTATTACCAACGATTATAGTTTCTGCGAATTATCTGATGCGAGTAAAACTTACTATATATTAATCCTTAAAAGATGTTTGGCAGATGTAGCGACAAAAGGCCGTAAATGTAGGATATACTCATTACTGTATCTTAGTAGAGGTACACGTTTGTCTTTATATAATGTATATGTATGATGCCGTGAATTAAACACATGTCATTCTTATCCATTAAAGTTACCATCGAACAAATTGCTGTTTATGCAACTCATCCGCAGAGCACATTTTCCGTTGAAAAATATTGGTCAATATTTAATAAAGCATACATTTCACAAAATGCTTTCATTTCGGATATAGATGATACACAATGCAGTCCAGTAAACAACAATAAGCCATATTGATCACCGGACGTCCAGCCTCAAGCACGGCACCCGGAGATTCCAAGCAGGAGATTAAAGTTTCCTTCTATATGACTATTGTTTATTTATCCTTATCGAAATAGGAAGCAGCCTCACGTTCTGCTCGTTATTAATTACATCGCTAAACGGATTTGCTCTTTCCACCACCCCCCCCTCTCCCTTTCCTTCTTTCACTTTCGAGACTGTAACATAAGTTCTCTATTTATTGCCTGTTTTGTTATCTATTGCTGAATTTTCTGCTGCGGATCTAATAATCATCTGTTATCGAAACGTATGATGTATGGCGGTTTGGTTTTCGGAGATAAATTCCTCAAATAAAAGCAGAGGCGTACAGAATATCGCACATGTTCAATTAAAACTGAATTAGAAAAATACTGGGTGTAACAGGTTCGTGGTACATCCCTCTTTTTCCTTTAGTTTTGAAGATAAATTTTTGAATTTTGGAACATCCTGTATACATTGGGGTGACATACCCAAGAACGAAATCTCGAATTATATCTTGCACATATGACGATTAGTTTCTATTTTGGGTCTACATGAAGTCCTGAAAATCTCATAAAAAAAAATATTAAGATTTAGAGGTAGCCAGTGTGAGTTTTTTTAAACTCATCCAGTCATTTTAATCCTCATGGTTTGAATTCATTTGGACATGTTGGAAAATAGCAGAAAGCGGTCAATAGTTTAAGTTTAAGTGAGGTAATCTTTAAGAAACAATTTTTTTTCTTAAGCTTAAACTAAACGACATTGGAGTGGGAAACATACCGAGTAATTCCGGACAGGCACGATGGTTCAGACTCACACCAGCGACCTCTAAATCTTAATATTTTTTAATGAAGTTTTCAGGATTTCATGTGGACCCAAAATAGAAACTAATCATCATATGCACAAGCTAAAATTTGTGATTTCATTTTTGAGTGGGTCACACTAATAGTAAGTAAGTATTTATTTAGCACTTGCTATTTACAATCAATACAATGACAATGTAACATTTTGTACAATAAAAAAGAAACAATAAAACAGAAACAAAAATAAAATGCCAACAGGTTATTACTACTTTCTGGTACAATTGAATTAATGATACTACTTAATAACTAATCTTAACATTTTCATTGATTTCTTGTTTAAATTTAGTTAAATTCTTTATTTGTTTTACCTCGTTATGGAGAGCATTGAACATTAATAATCCTTTAAAAAATAAATAATTTTGTGCAAAACTTTTTTGCCTAAAGTGTACATAAAAATCATTTTGTTGTCTTGTGTTGTGATTTTGTCTTTCAGATATATAAGTGATACGATCTTGTAAGTATTCAGGCAACATTCCCTCTCTTATTTTAAAAATAAAAATTAATGTATTGTAGCATATTCTTTGTTTTATCAACATAAACTGCAGTGTTTCTATCATGTTTTGTATAGGGGTGTATCTATTATATTTTAAAATAACACGCATTGCTCGATTCTGAAGTTTTTGTCAAATCTGTATATCCGTTTGATTTCAGAAATATAGAATTGAATCACAATATTCAAAATGAGGAGAAATAATACTCTTATATACAGTTATCCCGACAATCATAGATATATCATTACTAATTCTAGATAAAAAACTAATTTTCTTTACAATTTTTTTGTAGATATATTGCACATGTGCTTTAAAATTCAGTCTATTATCCACTATTACAACTAAATATTTAATTTCAGCAACTTGTTCTAACCTCTCTCCACTCATACCAATATCTAAATTTTGGTTTATATTACTACGAACACTATTTATTAACATTCACTTAGATTTATTACAATTTCAAACTATCAAAAGACATCCACTTGTCCCTCCTCTTTAGGTCTTCGTTTAATTTCTCTTCAATAACTTTAATATCTTTTCCAGTGTCGAATAAAAGCGTATCATCATCAAACAGGTTGCCGAGATTTTTTGCCAAAACGGGCGACGAATTCGTTTTCAGCACATCAAAATTAATAAATAAAGATGGTTTCCACACTTTACCGCCTCATGGACCAAGAAAGTCCGTTTTTGACCATTGCTCTTTACATTATGAAAGGCCATGCAGTAGTTACGAAACATATGCTGAATACTTACATGATATCAGATAAAATAAATGAGCGGTAAAACTTGATTAATTAAACCCATTTTCGACTTATCGGCTATACGTCACATTGAAATATTTACATCTCGATTACTTTGATACCCGTCATGAACAAACACATTACAATTAATTCCAACATTCAACAAAAATAGAATATCCTATTCAACAAACCAAAGTTAAAATACAGATGTTTATCGCAAAATTGAACTCATTCCAAAATGAAGTAATCAGTACATATCACAAATAATTCAAGACGTATACATATTTAAATTGACTCAACGTCGACAAACAACCAGTACATACACAGATGGCGTATTCAGAATAAAAACAAAGCTCGGTTTAATTGACCTAAGTGATCCTCTTGTTGCTCCGCCTGGCTTATTTATTTTGTTGCAAAAAGTTCCTGGCAGAGTTCCGGAGAATGTTTTCCCTACTTTGAAGTCAAGTTCCGACACAAATACCCTCTGATAAAATAATTAAAAAGTAGAATTGTGCTAGCGCCGAGTGTTTGCCAGTTGCACTGCGAAAGTAACATTTATGATAATTAACAAGTTGGATAAAGTAATAAATGCAGAATGAATACCCTAAATATTGTCTAAAGAAATTTTAAATGAGATATTATAAAACAAAGTGTACTAACAGCCAATTTCCAATAGTAAAGGGTCTAACTTGCATCCCGATCGAATTGTCCCAATAAGAACCTTTAAAGTTGTCTATGTCATATTGTAGAGGGGAATGCTAGTAACTGATGCATATAGATATTTACCATATAGATATTTACCCTTCATTTTAATACGTCAGGGAGATAATCGAAGAAAATCTTTCTTTCAAATTGATATATACGAAAATATTGAAGGTAGGGAAATAAAACTAAGTGGAAGTGTTAAGGTACATTTTAGAATTTTTTTCATAGTCCAGTAATCTTTGCCCTTCGAGGTAGTCTTCCCGGAAAGGGAAGACTGGAGACAACTCGAGGACATACTCAGGCCTGCAGATATCGCCTGGTTCACGGACGGATCGAGGCTAGAGGAAAGTACCGGAGCGGGTATCTTTGGGGGAAAGGCCAGGGCTGAGCTTTCTTATGCCCTGAGCAAATTCGTCGCGGTATTCCAGACCGAGATCTTCGCTATATTGGTCTGCGCACAGGAGAACATCCGAAAGAAATACTCCAACAAACATATATATGTATGCAGCGACAGCCAAGCGGCCCTCAAGGACCTTGCATCGAGTCGGACCAAGTCAAAATTGGTCCAAAACTGTAAACAGGATCTCTGTGAACTTGACTCATCAAACTGGGCCAAGCTTCTCTGGGTGCCTGGACACAGCAACATTGAGGGTAACGAGCGGGCGGACGCTCTGGCCAGAAGGGCCTCTCGGAGACATCTGCTTGGCCCGGATCCGGTTCTCGGCTACCCTAGATCCCATGCCAAGAGGTTAATAGGTAACTGGACTCGTTCCCAGTTCATTGACCTCTGGGATTCCTATCCAGGATGCCGGCAAGCGAAGCTCTTAATCTCTGGGCCCTTGCCGGAGAGAACTCAATGAACATGGCTCTTTCAGGAAACACCTGCACACAATGGGGGTGGTAGACCACCCGGATTGCAGGTTCTGTGAGGAAGAGGAGGAAACTTCCCTCCACGTCCTCACTTCCTGAGGCACAAACACTTCGGTACTGGTTTTCCAGTGCTGGAGGAAATAAGGAGTTCTCCCGTGTGAAGGATTTCAGCCTTTGGGCTGAAATCCGGTCTGTACGGGGGAGATCATTAACTTGTTAGCGGTAGCACAATGGGCCACAAGGCCTGAGTGCGGCGACCTCTAGGCGCCCCGCTTAAAGAAGAAGAAGAATCTTTGCTGCAGTCTCATATACTAATTCGCATTTATACAGGGTGATTTACGTAGGCCGTTCGTTAGAAGTTTTTCAACTTGCAGTTGGATTACAAATTTGAAACTTGGTATGCAACCATAATCGATCATGCCCGTTCAGTGATTAAGGAAATTTCGGTTTGTCGTAGCTACTAAACCAATTCGAAAAATCTCACGCTCACATTTTCTCTTACTGTCTCGGCCTATTTGATTAATTTGAGTGCATCAACTGTAGTCTAGTTGCAAAAATAAAAATAGCCATACAAAAATCAAAATATTTTTAAAACTACGCAATCGTCTCCGATTCAAAAATATAAAAGTATACGCGGTGCTCCATTTAAAATTTCAACGTAGTGGACATTTCCGGGGAAACCATAACTGATCGAAAAGTCAAATTATAAAAAAAATTGCCGTTTTTTGGTATAGGCAGAATTTAAGACTTATGTCTTGGAAACTCTGGAAACTATGGTTGTCTAATAATTCCGTTGGTCGTTTTCCGCGGTCGTTGCACTATGGTTTCTGAGAACGGATTTATTGGCCAAAATCCCATTTTCCAATTTTCAGAAATAACCTCTTTGTACCCAAATGTCGATAGTAAACACCCCAATGGACAAGGTTCCTTACCTGCGCGTCTGTCACATCCGCTCTTTTACATGACTAGGGCAATATAATTTGCTAAAAGGTTTTAGTTATCACAAGCGTAAACCGTTGTGTAAATGACAAGTGGGAAAGTGTGCTTTTGCTGTATTTTTCAATATTTTTGTGAGCCGTGTTTCTTTATTGTCCTTCAGGTATTTATCAATTTGATAGAAAAGTCTCAAATCTCTCGTTAGTGGTTATAGTAAAATGACAATGATGTTCATGAATTTTCTTAGGGTAAAATTTAAATATAAAAATTAGAATTGACTTATAGAAAATTGACGGCGTTTGGCAATGATAAATTTTACGCCAGTGTAATCAGTCCTTATCAGTGTTTATTGTTTCGTATAGTTTACCCGCAACTATTTGCAACTTTTGATAAATTATTATATTTTGTAGAAGTATGCATCGTTTCAAGATCGAAGACCTTGAAGAAATATGGTTACAAGGAAGTGGCAAAGAGAGAAATTCTCGGCAATTTGGGATTATGTAAAAAATACGATAGGAGAGAACACTGATTCATTTAATAAGCAGAGACTACGGGAAAAATTACATCGTTTGTGCCGGAATGTCGATGAACGATGGACTCAAGCTTCTCGGCGTAAGGATTATTTTAAAAGCAAAAATGCTACTTGGCTAAAAGGACATTTCGTTTTTGAAATAGACGAGCCAACGCCATCACCTTCGTTTGGTCGGTCGAGTCGATCATTCTCCGAAAAATCATCCAGATCACAAAGAAAGGAAGCTGCGCAATTATCACATGAAGAGAAATACGAAACATCGTTAATTGTACAAGCTGTGAGTATAGCTGCACGTCAACAAGGAAAACACGATATAGCAACAGTTTTGAAAGGAGTAAACAAAAGTCCAACCCAACCAGCAAATTTAGAAAAAAATTTTTCTCCAGAAAAAAAAAAATTGAATTACTCAGTCGAAGAAGCGTTCGAACTGATTTTAGATTCCAATTTAAGTAAGCAATAGTATTTGGATATTCGACGTGGAGCTATTACAAGAAATTGTAAAATGTACCCCGACTACAAAGAAGTCTGGAAAGCTAAACAAAAATGTAGGCCAACTGGGATCAAAATTTCCGATATTGTGGCAATTTACTGGAATATACGTCAAAAAGAATAGTACTTTTGCAAGAAGAGCCAATTATACAGTACATGGAATCATTACAACTTACTGAAATTAATGCTGAAATAATTTTCAGTTACGGCTTCGAAGAAAGTTCAGGTCATTCAACATACAAACAAAAATTCTAAAAATAATTAAAAATTCACCACTTCTGGTACCCATTCTGATGCATCTTTGTTTGCAACTACGGTAATGCCCGTTTGTTTGCAGTCACACGAAACTATTTTGCAGTCCTCTTAAATTGAAATACATCAAAGAGTCAGCGCAGCATACATTAAAAGAAAAGAAAACTATCGATCTGAATTGAGAATCTTAAGGAACTGAAAATTTCTTTACCGAATGACAGAGCAATTAATACAAAGTTTAATCTTTTCATGACCTTAATTGACGGCAAAGTATTGAATACTCTGACCGGACAAAGCTTGTCCGATATGTGGTGCCACACCCCCTGATTTTTTGCGAATTGAGTATTTCAAAACGACAAACGTGTTTGATCCGAAACCAAATACTTTGCAGTTTGGAATAAGTCCATTACATTGTTGGATTCGATTTTTGAGTGTATTTTCCACATCTCCTATCGATATGATATACGTGAATAACAAGTTCCAGGCCAGAAGAATAAAGAAATTTTTGCCAAAAGGAAAAAAAAATATACAAGAACGATTTTTAGAAAAATCTCATTTATATGTGGACAAACCAAAAGCCGGGTTTGGTAGGACAAACGATGGTAATACTGCTCGTGGAGCATTTAATGACACTAAAAAATTTTCTGAAATTACCGATGTTAATGAAGACCTCAGTAAAAAATTTAAAGTCATTTTAATTTGCCTGTCCTGTAACTGCCAAATCGATGCACCAAAATTGGAAGAATATTGTTGCGCAACAACCAGACTATACATGACGAAATATTCCTGGTACCCAATGCCTACAACTGTGCATAAAGTTGTAGTACACAGTAAAGAGATCATTGAAAATACTGTATTGCCATTAAGGCATTTTGGAGAAGAAGAATCTGGAGCTAGAAATAAATTGTATAAACATGACCGACAATTTCACGCTAGGAAAACTAGTAGGCAAAATAATATGGTAGACATTTTCAACTGAGCTATGGCTACATCAGATCCTATCATGTCAAGTATTAGTTTACAAAAACGCATAAGCCGTCAACGTAGACTGCAACTTACTTTTCAAGTAATTAGTATGCTGCTGGAACCGAAACGTGAAACTTTACAATCTGAATAGAGCAGCGAGGTCGATGGTGTCGAGGATGATGTAGAGAACGTCCTTAGAAGATATTTCGGAAAATCAGCACGCGTTTCGTGCCAATAAATCAACTAGTACTGCTGTGTACTCTTATTATAAGAAATTAATAGAACATATAGAGGAAGGAGAATGCCCAGTTGAAATATTTTGCGATCTAAGTAGGGCATTCGACTGTGTCGATCAGGATAACCCATTGGTCAAATTATATTTATACGGCATACGAGGAGTTGCACTTGACTGGTTAGCCTCTTTTCTAAAAAATCGTAAACAATTTGTAAGCTTAACTCACACCGATTCCAAAACCACCTGTAAAGTCAACTCCAAGTACGTAACCGTGAATGCGGGTGTCCCTCAAGGTTCTGTATTGGGCCCAATACTGTATATATTATACACAAACGACCTTGAGAATTGGACACCAAACGCATTTTCAGTACTGTATGCGGACGATAAATCTCTGCTGATCTCCGATACATCGAAAGATTTACTGGCATATAAATGTAATAATGTGTTAGAGACAGTGTGTAATTGGTACAATAATAATTCACTTTTTATGAACCAAGAGAAAACAACGCTTATAAGATTTCACCACAGGCAAAAGGAATGCCGCAAATTAAATATTAAAATAAATAATGTCACATTAAAATGTGAACAGCAAAATAAGTTTTTAGGAATCACAATGGATGAGTGCCTAAACTGGAAGGCTCACTGTGGTAACTTGATATCAAAATTTAATACAGTTTGCTATTTGTTCAGAAATATAAAATCAATTCTGACACAAGAACAATTAATAAATATATACCACGCACAGGTAGGATCTAGACTAAGATATGGCATATGTGTTTGGGGTAGCTCCACTTTATCATCGGAGGTTTTTATGGTTCAAAAACGAATTTTAAGGTGTATTGCTAATGTTTCCAATACAGAATTATGTAGAGTATTGTTTAGAGATTTTAAAATTTTAACTCTTGTAAGTGTACTTATTTATGAATTGTGTGTATGTCCTTAAAAATAAAACAAAATTTATGTTGACAAAAGATGTCCACAACATTGGGACTCGACAAGTTGATAATTTATATATTCCCTTTTGCAAGTATAAATTGTCAATGGATTCACCCGATTACATGGGTCCATTTATCTATAACAAATTACCCTCTAAAATAAAAGAAGCTAAACATTTAAGATCTTTTAAAATGAGACTGAATCAATACTTGACAGGTAAGTGTTTTTATACATTAAGAGAATTTTATGAAAATGTCCATAAGTAGCATAAGTTAGTTTAAGTAATGTGACTATTCCTATACAAATGCATTTGTCTATAAGGAAAATAAATATTATTATTATTATTATTATTATTATTATTATTATTATTATTATTATTATATGTTGCCTATTGACCCATTAGATTTATTAGAATTCGAAAACGATATATATTATACAATTTTTTTGTTACGTAAATCAATAAAACTTTGCCAAACAAGAGTTTGTTATTAAAATTCTTACGTTAAAAACATCTTAATGTATGCCTTTTTGTTATTAACTATCACAGAAAATAGTTACGCCACTTAATTTTTCCATAATATAATTTAATTAATTTTGACCAGATAATTTGGGCTCAGAAACCATAGTGCGTTGGTGGGTGACTAGTTACATTCTTATAGGAAGAAATCGAATTACCTGTGCCTTTTGCACGATTCGTCAGTCTTAGAAAACCTATTTGTTCGGATGTTTTCTTTCTGGAAAGTGAATCGCATATTCTTGTTCAACATTATGTCCACATTAATTGTTAATTATTATCATCTCGCAATATTCTTCTGAAGTTTAATTCAGTTTGATACTTAAAAAAACTTAACAATGGAAAAAATACACAACTGACAAATTTCATTAATAAATCCAATACGGTTGTCACTTTGTTTACAGCTCTTACCAACAAATTTAATAAATCTTTAGCCTCGCCGAAGGAAACTTTCTATGCGAAATTTAAGCAGGGTCCCACGAAAGCTTCTGTCTCATTACGAGCTCCTCTGACGATTTTGGGACACTGTACGTAAACTAACAACAGTAAGCTAACTTTATCCAAAAATGTGGTATGAAAATTATTTGCCCTGTCGCTATTTTTATCTGAGTATGAGTAAACTCGAAATGGTCCAGCAGTATAAAAACCAAATTTAAGAAGAAATACTCCAGGTTGTATCAAATCATCGGAGAAACATTAATGATACATTTTCTGAGGTAATAAAGTTTTTGAAACGTCCATTTTATAAAATACATTTTATTAAAGAAAACAAAAAAATTGAAACACGGAAACTATGAATTATCTGAACTCGTTGTAATCCATATGTCACCCTATATATGAACTATAAATAAAATGTATCATTAGGTGAGAGGGAGTTGAAAACATATATTCCTTGACGACATGCAAAAGTCGAATTTTCCGTGATCTTATCAATAAAGGTGTAAGGATAAAAACTGTTATTATTAGGAAAATTAAATAACTGTTTTAGTACTGATTGTGAATCAGACCATGTTACTACCTGGCAATTACATTATTTCAATTTGAAAATACGATACGTTCAAAATTACATGGAAAAAGGACAAAGGATTAAAATTCTACTAATGATAGTATTGTAATGAGATGATCGATTGAATATAGTGATTAAATGTCAAAAATATTCAAATACAGATTTGGCTTTTTCTAAGAAAAATACATTCAAAAAACATTTATATGTATAAATAATACGGCCAAAAAATAATGTCTGAGTTGTGGCTAGCAGAAGCTAAATAGCTTGTCTGTTTTGCTTGGTTACTTTTACTTGTTACATGCTATCTTCCGCTTTACTTAAATACATTGTTGAGAAGACATTTTAGCGCCTCACAGAAATTAAAAAAATTACGTTTTGGTACCTATTTATTTGTTTACCTACTGAGCATACTTCAGTACTAGAGTAATAGATAATGATCTATGCGAGTGGCCATTTTGCAAAATCGATGTCATTCTTTATTTTATTATCTCGAAAAATGATGCTTATTAATGCAAGGGTGCCATTTTGCATGTTTCTTATGATGCTGATCAAGTTAAATACATTAAAAAAACATTTTAACCAAAATAACCAATAAACTGAAACCACATTCAGTCAGATAGTTTAGTCACTGTTTCCATTCATTCATTGTTTGTCTCCATGTTTACAGATGTTTTCGTAACACCTGTTGTGGTCAAGAGTGATTGCAGCCCTTTAGTAATTTCTGCTAAGAGGTGAACAACATTTCTGTAACAATAGGTGCCAGAAGGTTGTTAACAAGAAGAGTAATTAAAGTTAACTCTAAACTATATGCTATGATACTCTATCATTGACTACAGTGAGTATAGTTTTTGTAGCATACATTAGTTACATGGTTAAAGTTATTATCTCGATCTAGTTGAATGAGAAAGTATCGCGAATAGCAGCAGCTTCTCAGACTGATTTTCTACCGTTTTTCGCAAAAACTGGCTCAATTTAAACAATTTTTTGGAGTTTAATATTGAATATTTAATAGTCGTGAACAAGGTATACTCGCATATAATGTCTACTATTTACTCTGGTGATTTACGATACTCCCCTGCGGCTCGTGACTTGAATATCACCCTCGTGAATAATAGCCATCATTATATACTCATTAAATAATATACTATTCTCTAGGATATAGTGGAAATATGATTATAATATATCCGGAGTATTCAATAAAACGTATGCAGATGGTAGCGTGTAAGAAAATGGTCCTAAAAATTGTCCCGTGGAATCCTTAATGATACAGCTAAGGAATCAAACTTTTTGTAAAGTAACATAGAATACGAATTGACATCGTGAACCGTCCTATTATAATAAGAGTCAAAGAACATATGGTCCATCTTAATGAAAAGACTGAAAGTGTTATTATACTCTTCGAAAATACAAAACGAAGAGTATATTGCATTCATTCGGCACCTTTCTAAAACCGGTAATATTGCTCGTAGAGAAAAAAAATCATATCACTGTGTTGGTGATCGAATTCTGATCAACTTTCAAAATGTCCATCTGTCCGTCCGCCTGTCCGTCTGTCTGTCCGTGTGTCCGTCTGTCACGTCTCTTGTAAGCACGATAACTTAAGAACGAAAAGTACCATTGTATTGAAATGTAAGTTAGTGTTAGCTAGAGGAAGAAACCTATTGTTTTTGAAGATTATCGATCAATAAATCAAAAAATCGGTAAAGGTATTTACACAGAACTTCCCTCTTTATTTGTGCTTGGCGGTCGCTTTAAAAAAATTATTATTTACGAAATAACATTGAGAATAATAATCGGAATATAATCGTCACTATTATTACATAGAAAACCTGATAACTTTTGGTTAAAAAATATACAGAGTGGTCATCCGACAGCAAAAATTCAATACTAAATAACAGGTGCCAAATATGGAAATCTTGCACGAATACCTTTACAAATGTCCACCATGGTTGAATTATTTCTTGAGATGACCACCCTGTACATTTTTCAATAAAACTATAACAAGTGCATATGCCAAATATTATTGCCATTTGTCATATTCTCAGTTCTGCATTCACGTAGTGAAGTGATTCAAACATTTCATTTTTTTTAAATAGATTAAGAATGTCATGAGACGTGGAAATCTTAAATCCGAGCAAAAACAACTTTTTCCTGTCATCTATTTTATATTTTGTGGTGGCGAAAAATTTTCAAATTTTTTATTTTTTTTTTGTTTTTAAAATTTTTCGAATAGGCTTAGAATGTCACGAATCCTGGAAATTTTAAATTTGAGCAAAAAAATCATTTATTCAATAGTGGTAAAAAAAGAATTTTTTCAAAAAAGATTACAATTTTTTTTTTAAATAGTTGTAGAATGCCAAGAAACGTGGAAATTTTAAATTTCAGCAAATAGAAATTTTTTTCCATCAATCCGTGGAAAAAAAATTGAAAAATGTTGATAAAAAATATTTTAATGTTTTTTTTGAAATAGGTTTAGAATGCCATGAAACGTGCAAATTTTAAATTTGAAAAAAGAAAAACTTTTTTTTCATCTATTTTAGTGGTACTTCCCTAAAAAATTTTTAAAAAATGTTGACATTTTTTTTTCTGAAATACGTTTAGAACGCCATGAGACGTGGAAATTTTAAACTTGAGAAAAAAAAATTGTTTCCATCTATTCGTGGAAAAAAATTTTCAAGAAAAAAAACTGTTTTTTTTTAAATAGGTTTAGAATGTTATGAAACGTAGAAATTTTAAATTTGAAGAAAAAAAAATTTTTTCATCTGTTTCAGTGGTAAAATTTTTTTCAAAAATGGTGAAAAAAATTTTCAATTTTTTTTTTCTGAAATTGGTTTAGCGTGTCATGAAACGTGGAAATTTTAAATTCGAGAAAAAAATTGTTTTCATTATTTATTCCCTTTAGACGGTCCACCCTGTATATTTTCCAGTGAAAGTTTAATCGTTTTTTCACTGACACTAGGGTCAACTACCTACCAAATTTGACTGCTCTCCGTCAGGTAGTTTTTTTAGTTAATGCACCAACAGACAGACAGACCGACAAACAGACAGACAGACAGACAGACAGACTGACTGACGGAATTGAAAAATCTATATTTTTGTAATCTACGTGATCTGAAACGTCAAAATCAGAAAAAATCTCGGAGGGTGATTTTTTTCCGAATTTAATACTTCCCTTCGGTATGCGAGCAAAGTGAAAGTTATTAACTTTCCAATTTTTTTTTAAAATTTATTTTATTTATTTATTTATTGCATTGTAAGTTACAATTCATTTCTTTATATGCTTACAATTATAATTACAATTAGCAATACTTACGACTACAATTACCTGGCGCCTAAGTCACGGGGACTTGTTTTGCGCTTTGAATGTGATTACATTTTCTTAACCTATTTAGCTATAGACTATAAACTAAAAACTATTTCTATTCTTAAATAAAGAAACGTTTCTTTTAATGTTTTGTAATTAAACCAAAAATGTCTAAAACTAATATTATTTACAAAAAAACTGCGAAGAATATCATATAGAATGTGCAACAGTTATATAAAAAGTGCAGTAAATCAGCGAAAAGTATAACAGTTAGCTGGTTCAACATGCCTTTGATAACAATCTTAGAATAGTTGTCAATAACTTAATGTTAATTAGAGATATAACAAATAGTAGAGAGTTGGATGATTTTAAAACGATTAGTTACAGGGAAGACGTCAGAAGACCTTTTTCGAAGAAAATTTTATGAGCTATAATTTTAATAGCAAACCTATTTTCTTGAAAAATTGACAGTTTCCACGATTATAGCGAAAAACTAAACTTTACCTCCTTTACCCCTTATTAAAAAATGCGGAGATGTTATCGATTGGAACTTTTGAGGATTTGTAGAAATAAAGATCCACACAGAAATCTAGCTCGAAATAACTTTTTATAAGTTTCTCCTTGTATGGTCTAATTTCCTGGGCTACTTTGTTGCCAATTTGCCATCATTAAATAGTCTCATTTTAGCAAATACTGCACCTCATTAGTACAAAGACATTGAAGACCTTCTGCAGCCCTGCATGGAAATTATTCTGCAATTGAATTCAAACGCATCAAAGAGATTCAGATCAGTGGTTGCTTCGATAGGTCTTTTTGACATTAATATTATTATAGACTTGGGAACTTTCATATTGTCTATGCCCGTACACCGAGTCGACTACTGGCTTGGCATACATAACATTAAGCATTAAGTCTTATGATGTTGTAAAGCTTCCAACTTAGTACGTTACACTGGGGCACAATTCTAAGAAATATAGTGTATATATCGCATCTGTTGGATATTATATTGATTGCTGATGTAAGAAATATCGTAAATTTTGTTGCTGCTAGTGCTCTGCGATTAGGGAAATTCCTCATTCGCTGAACATTTGAAAATATGTTTTTGAAAGTGGTAGAAATGATAGTGTGAAGACTTTATTACAATTAATCTTTTACTTAATAACTAATCTAGATACAACTACTGGATTGGTGGAAAAAGATGATAAAAGAATGAGCATCGTAAACTTTAGCAATAATATTAAAAATTGCAACGTACTTCAGGAAGGTTAGACAGTACAAGGTGAATGTTGTAAAAAAAATATCAACAAGTTAGATTGTGGTTGTGGACCTTTGTATTCATGTTTTATACAAAATCTCAAAAGATCGTATCGATAGCACGTCTGCACTTTTTTTTGTAGGGAGTTAAAGGGACAAAAAGATGATTGTTATCAAAATTATAACTTATAAAATTTGCTTCAAAAAAGGTCCTTTGACTTGTACCGTATACTAATCGTTTTCGAATGAAATGTGAGCCAGAGTTGCAATGTCTGCCGTTCATGGAGAAAATACCACAGCGGGCGTGGAGTACTAGGCGCTTCTTTTATATATAGTCTCTAGTATGCCTTAACTACATTATATAATATATTTGAGGTACTGTTTTTAATACTGATATGATTTGTTACTGATATTAAAAAAATGTTGAAAACATTAGTTTGTCTCTTCTTCAACTTCTGAAAGCTCTTCCACTTGTAGAGTTTCATCAATTTCCTCAGCAGTTCCTTCAATGCTTTCTCCTTCTATATCGGATTCTTCCATTTCTTGCACTAAGAAAGCTAAGGGATCTATATCATCGTAAGCATCCAGCATCCAGCATTTTCGGTCACTCCTGGTTTTACGTTCCACGGCAACTATAGCTCGCACTGCAGTTTTAGTACAACTTCAAAAAATGATATTATTGTTGATAATCTTCCACCGCTCTCTGTTTTACTGCATTTAGATCATTATCTAGCCATTTTTACTTCTCTGGCATACCGAAGGGAAGTATTGCATTCGAGAAAAAATCACCCTCCAAGATTTTTTCGGATTTTGACGTTTCAGAACACGTAGATTACGAAAATATAGGGTTTTCAATTCCGTCAGTCAGTCTGTCTGTCTGTCTGTATGTCTGTTGATGCATTAACTAAAAAAAATACTTGACGGAGATAGCTCAAATTTGGTAGGTAGTTGACCCTACTGTCGGCGAAGAAATGGTTAAACTTTCACTGGAAAATATACAGGGTGGGCCGTCTAAAGGGAATAAATAATGAAAAAAAATTTTTTTTGCTCAAATTTAAAATTTTTACATTTCATGACACACTAAACCTACTTCAGAAAAAAAAAATTGAAAATTTTTTACACCAACATTTTTGAAAAATTTTTTCCCACTAAAATAGATGCATTTTTTTTCTTTGTTCAAATTTAAAATTTCCACGTTTCATGGCATTCTAAACCTATTAAAAAAAAAAAACAAATTTCACCAACATTTTTGAAAATTATTTCCACGAATATATGGAAAAAATTTTTTTTGCTCAAATTGAAAATGTCCACGTTTCATGGCATTCTAAACCTGTCTAAAAAAAAACATTAAATTTTTTTTATCAACATTTTTTATTTTCTTTTTCCATGAATAGATGGAAAAAAAATCTTTTTGCTCAAATTTAAAATTTCCACGTTTCTTGGCATTCTACACCTATTAAAAAAAAACATTGAAAATTTTTTTGAATAAATTCTCTTTTTCTACGACTACTATAGAATACATCAAATATTTTTTCTTTTGCTCAAATTTAAAATTTCCGTGTTTCAGGACATTCTAGACCTATTTTTTAAAAAAATTGAAAATTAAAAAAACAAAATTTTTGCCACTATTTATGGAATAGATGAAAAATTTTTCTTTTGCTCGAATTTAAAATTTCCAGGTTTCATGACATTCTAAGCCTATTTCAGGAAATAAGAATGTTGAAATTTTTTTTACAAATATTTTTGAAAAAAATTCTACAAATAGAATACATAGAGATGATTTTTTTTTTAAATTTAAAATTTCCACGTTTCATTGCTAAACCTACATAAAATTTTGAAAAATTTTGTTACCAACATTTTTAAAACATTTTTACCACTAAAACAGATGAAAAAAAATATTTCTTTCTTGGTTCAAATTTAAAATTTCCACGTTTCATGACATTCCAAACCTATTTCGGAAAAAAAATTGCAACATTTTTTTACCATTTTAGAAAAAAAAAATACCATTAGTATAGACTGAAAAATTTTTTTGCTCAAATTTAAAATTTTCACGTTTCATGACGTTCTAAACCTACTTCAGAAAAAAAAAATTTTGAAAATTTTTTTCCCCAACATTTTTGAAAATTTTTTTACCACTAAAATAGATGGAAAAATTGTTTCTTTTGCTCAAATTTAAAATTTTCACGCTTCGTGGCATTCTAAACCTATTAAAAAAAAATTACCACTACTATAGAATAGAAGGAAACTTTCCTTTTTGCTCAAATTTAAAATTTCCGCATTTGATGACATTCTAAAACTATTTCAGACGAAAAATTTTGAAAGTTTTTTTACCAATATTTTTGAACAATTTCAAAATGAAAATGCCATTTTTTAACCACCACTATACTTCCACTCCACTACGTTAATGTGGAATTGAAAATGTGACAGATGGCAATAATATTTGGCATATGCACCTATTATACTTTTACTTAAAAATGTAGAGGGTGGTCATCCCAAGAAATAATTCAGTCATGGTGGACGTTTGTAAAGGTATTTGCGCAAGCCTTCCATATTTGGCACCTGCTATTTTGTATTGAACTTTTGCTGTTGGATGAGCAGTCTGTATATTTTTTTTGACCAAAACTTATCAGGTTTTCTTTGTAATAATAGTTATAACTATATTCCGATTATTATTTGCAATATCATTTCGTAATTATTAATTTTTTAGAGTGACCGCCATGCAAAAATAAAGAGGGAAGTTCCGTGTAAATACCTTTATTGATTCTTTGACTTGCAAAAAAACTCTTAATAATTGTTGTGTTGTGATGCATAGAATGAGGGCAGTAGACTTGATAACTTAACTGCCTTATTTAGTCTGGTCTCCTTTACATATGAATAGTATTAATGAGATTCAATAGTTCTGTGTTTAAAATTGAATTATTATTTGTTTGCTTATAATTGTATTGAAACATTCTTTATAGGATTTTGCAAACAGCAGAAAAATTAACTATCTATAAAAGAAAAACTTTGTGTAGAAATATTAATGAAATCTTTGCATTCTTTCGATAACCTGAATTCTGGTTATGCTAGCAAATTAAAATCCTAAAATGAATTTGTCTAATTTCTTATTTGACAATTCTCATTCTAACACTAGCATCCACACAGTCCCCTACGGCCATGCAGATTAAACTAGTATCCGCATAACCCCCTACGATTATGAAGATTCAGTTAAAAATGAGAACAAAGACCTAAAATGAATTTATTTATCTACCTTTTCTTAAAAAAAAATTTCATTCCAATGGATTACATTTTCATGAAATCTATCATTCTGTTTCCTGGAAATGCTTAGCCTTTGAAACGTTTTTCGCCCTTATTCTGGAGCTCATCAGAAAGACATAAAGCCATTCATAAAGATGTTTCATGCAAAACCAAGACAATTTCTATGAATAAGTGTGAAATGATTATATTCATAGAAATTGTCTTGGTTTTGCATGAAACATCTTTATGAATGGCTTTATGTCTTTGTGATGAGCTCCAGAATAAGGGCGAAAAACGTTTCAATGGCTAAGCATTTCCAGGAAACAGAATGATAGATTTCATGAAAATGTAATCCATTGGAATGAAAATTTTTTTTAAGACAAGGTAGATAAATAAATTCATTTTAGGTCTTTGTTCTCATTTTTAACTGAATCTTCATAATCGTAGGGAGTTATGCGGATACTAGTTTAATCTGCATGGCCGTAGGGGACTGTGTGGATGCTAGTGTTAGAATGAGAATTGTCAAATAAGAAATTAGACAAATTCATTTTAGGATTTTAATATGCTAGCATAACCAGAATTCAGGTTATCGAAAGAATGCAAAGATTTCATTAATATTTCTACACAAAGTTTTTCTTTTATAGATAGTTAATTTTTCTGCTGTTTGCAAAATCCTATAAAGAATGTTTCAATACAATTATAAGCAAACAAACAATAATTCAATTTTAAACATGCATAGAGTATATAGGCTCCAATACTAGTTAGCTAATAGATAGGTGAGGTTGTTTTTATCAGTCAATGTCAAATATAATCATTTCACACTTATTCATAGAAATTGTCTTGGTTTTGCATGAAACATCTTTATGAATGGCTTTATGTCTTTCTGATGAGCTCCAGAATAAGGGCGAAAAACGTTTCAAAGGCTAAGCATTTCCAGGAAACAGAATGATAGATTTCATGAAAATGTAATCCACTGGAATGAAAATTTTTTTAAGACAAGGTAGATAAATAAATTCATTTTAGGTCTTTGTTCTCATTTTTAACTGAATCTTCATAATCGTAGGGGGTTATGCGGATACTAGTTGAATCTGCATGGCCGTAGGGGACTGTGTGGATGCTAGTGTTAGAATGAGAATTGTCAAATAAGAAATTAGACAAATTCATTTTAGGATTTTAATATGCTAGCATAACCAGAATTCAGGTTATCGAAAGAATGCAAAGATTTCATTAATATTTCTACACAAAGTTTTTCTTTTATAGATAGTTAATTTTTCTGCTGTTTGCAAAATCCTATAAAGAATGTTTCAATTCAATAGTGCTTTCTTTATGTGGAGCATTATACATGGCCAGAAGGAGCGAATTCCATTTTCAGTAATTGTTTTTCGTCAACTTTGTGGCACTTTAAAAAGCCCAACACAATCCTGTAAGTCCTTGAGATTCAGTAGCAACTTAACTACCCTACTTTTCCCGTCTGAAATTGGATAGATCTTGTATAACACCCGCTAATAGCATGGAGGAATGAAATGTGATTTTCACTATTTTCAAAATTATCAAAGCTTTTACGAATATGCTTTAGTTTCAACTCTCCCTCTATTAAACCATCTAGAAATGTACTTAGACTGACACAAACACTTACCACACGTCCATTTTTATACGCGTTATGTGATTGATTTAGAATGGACTCATAATAAACACATAATTTTTTCAATTTTTTCTGCTCCTCCTTTTCTGAGATATTCGCGGTTAAAGTGAGGGGTCATTCGAATCGTATATTAGTTTAGAAGTGTAAGAATTGTCACTAAAATTTTTTTGTTAATTAAACCCTGAAATAAATATTCAATTCCAACTGTCTCGACCATTTTAATGAAATTGGATTTACGGCAAGTAGTTAAGGTTGATGAATGAAATGCGCAAGCAAATTAAGTGAGCTACTCCATTCAATTTTTTCCGCCCTTTTTGATATTGAAACAGATCTATAAAATTTTGTCATATAGGGTTGATTTTGACATACAGCATACTGTCAGTTTTCTATTAAGCCGGACCAGGATTTCTATTTTGGCTTATTATGAAGTTCTATCAAGTAAAATGAAACATATGTTCTTAGTATGAACCGATTATACAGGGTGGTTCAATAGTTATGATCAAAGAAAAATTTGGCCAAAATCATTAAGATATCCTGTGTTTCAGTAACGACGATGGATACATTAATGCCGAGTAATTTGGAACTACCGAAGTGCCCTCTATACACAACATATGTATCTTTAACTTTGAAATAACCCGTATATTTCACAGTGAATGCCGACTGGTGGTCACATAGACGTTTTCAATTTATAATGAAAAGAACAATTCGCACAAATAACGATATACATTTTCTCAATGTAGCCTATCTCCAATACTAAGACGCCCATTTATTTGGAACTATTTATGTACATAAACAGCTTGAATTGAATAGTGTTTTTATATAAATAGAAGCACCGATAAATATCCCGAGAACTCTGTAACGTTCTCTAAATAAAAAATGTCTCCCTAGACTTCGCTGATGGAAAGAGAACTATTTAAGATAAAAATATAAGGCGCACAAGGGAATCCGAAGAAAAGTAGACTCTGTTACCAGTTTATATTAAATATTAAAGTAATAAAACGAGACCGAGTGTATTTCAATATTCTGGCAAAGGGGCGTTGTGCATTAAACCGGAGTTGTATATATTACCCCGCAACGGCAACCTCTGTTGTAATATGTAAATAATACAGACTACAGTGCCCCTTTTGCTCCGCTCTTCTTCACTGTCTGTTGCGGTTCACTGTTCAACCAAATTATCTCGACTATATTTTATAGAGCCGAACTCAAGAAGGCGGTTCGTATGTTATAGCTCGTTTATTATATCGGCCGACCGCATGTCATATTATGCTAATCATATTTATAAATGTTGTTACATTTTTGATAGAACGCAAAAATTACTTTACACCTGATTATTCGATTCAATGTGCGGGATGTGTTTCTCTTTCTGATAGATACTAATATTACAGGGGAGTCAGCATTCAAAGCGAATAATGATTTTTCTAGGGTTGTTCACTAGGTCAGAAATACTACGTTCCGGCAAAAACTCATATGAGTAGCCATAATGGCGGGGAATTTTTTTTCGCCCAATAGAGATCACTTAAATTTTATACAAAAATTTTGTGTAATTTTATGTACTGCCTATGAACATGTAACGAGCTCAACCTTTTATTACGTAATTTTGCCAAAGAAAAAAATATTCTCGAAATTGAATATAATACCATCTTATTTAAACCAAATGTTCTTATTCCAGCTTATCATAAAGACGACGAGATATATGTAATACACACTGTGAAAATCCCATAAAAATTCCTGCTAATGCTAATAGCAAGTGCCATTAAAATATATACTGATGGCTTTAAAAAGAAGTGATAAATTAAGCGAAGCATTTTATATCCCAATGTGAGTACTCTTTTAATTACGTCTTACCTTTTTGGTTATTTGTACATCTGTATGTGAACTTTGGTTTTGCTGAAACTTGGTTGGCAAGCTGTTCGTTGAATTTGGAATCCTGAGTTGTACCGGTGAGACTCTCCTGCCTGGTTCCAGTGGAAGCTACGCTCCCCTGGTAGGCCTAGTGCATACATTGTGAAACCTGCTGGAGGTAAGCGTCTTTAAATTGCATAACGAGGGACCTGATATCACATCCCACCTTCTACGTGAGGCATAGAGAGCCCATCAAGTTTTCTTGCGGTACTAAATTGCTGTCATTCGACCCACCTAACTACATGTTTTTCCACATATTGCACCTAATATTTTACACATTAAATTTAAACTGCCAGTAAATATTTTGCACATAACCGATTAAATTTTTAGTAGTTTTGAACACTACGCTTGCAATTTTTTTCATGTTAGCCAATTTAACCTATTGTCACTTACCTAGTTCACATTATTTTGTTCATTTTACGTTATTATTCAGTATGTTAGTTCAATCGTCTAAGCCAGTATATTTTTGGGGGTCATATTTTGCATATTATTAGTTAAGATTTTATTAGTTTTAAGTTGTCGTACATTTTGTGTTATGTTAAGTGTGGGCCACACATCTAGATATTGATTGTGTGTAATGTTATTTCTGTGGGATTTGTTTGTAAGCGTACCTAAATGTGATCATTAAATCTGCTATAGTAAGACGCATATTTGTTTTCACCAGCATACATCCAACGCTCCAATTTGTCGTTTTCACTCCCCAAGGACTTGTCTAGTCGGCCGTGCGAACCTCTCTCGCCACCAATTAAATGCAGAGAGGGGACTGCACGTAAAACATAAAAATTTTGTTCAGAGCACAGGGTGACCATCCTACCCTCCATAGCTGATACATATGCCTATAAAGTTAAATTATTTTTACATATTCCCCTTTTATCTGGGCGCCCTGTAACATTTTGACACCCTGTATCTTTTTCCACAGCAATATTTTACTATTTAGACCCGAAGAATCTACCACTGCACTATGGCCAATTATTAATGGTCCACCTTGTATTAAGTTATAATTCCTCTGGTTCATTGGCGTGCAACTGGGGTGGTTTTGGGTGGTTCAACACGGAATTCGAGATGACAACCGAAATTTACTGAATCAGCGGGGTCGAATTCCTCTAAAAACATAGGTTAGCAAAAGGTAATATGATTTGCTTTTAAGAGTGATTTCCGAAGGCTTTTTAGAAAATTGAGCCTAGACTACTGTATAGTCAGACAATTACAAGAATTTTATATAAAAGTCAATACTAATTTTGTGGCAGATGACATACAAAACAACTAGCATTTCTGCACTATAAACTATTTTCACATTTTTGCTTAAAGACATTGTTTCAAGTAGGTTCCCATAAATTATATCGCGTTCTCATAAGGCGTGGGTGAGCGCTAGGAATTAACATTTTCAGCTGATTTCCAGTAATTTATTTTCAATCTTTTAGATGTAAAATCTTTCAGCTACAAAAATGTCGTGGTTTCACGAATTTCATGTTCCTCTTATACCGTAAATAATTTAAATTTATGCAAACGAGAGGGTCTGTCCTTTAAGAGAAACGTTTTATTTTACTTATATATTCACAATATGATCACAGATAACAAGCAGAGTTTTATATTTCATGATCCCGACTAAAATCATGTATCTTAAAATAGCTACTTTCGCTTATTTCTGTGATCGCATAGTATTTTAGAATGTAGGTTTAGGTAATGTTGTAAGTTAGTGAACTAGCAATATTAATTAATAAAACTGTCTAAATTATTAAGTAGGTTAATAATTACAAAAAAATAAATGCCAGTAATCTGAATATTGTTTGCCTGTTAGATACCACTGTGACGGTCACGTTTTGTAAGAACACTCAGTGCCTTAAATTAGATAAAGCGCGCGACTATTCTATTCATTATTTTAAATTTAAATCATAAGATACTGGTCTGGGCATTACACGTGTTTAAATCTTATCGGCTAATCATGACAAATGCTTAACCAACAGCGTAGTAGCTTGTGCGACCAGTAGACGATATACGCGCCGACTAGCTAGAGGAGACGCTGAAAAGATGGCGTAGAGACGGTTGGCCGTGTAGAGCCGTAAGAATTAAAAGCCGCCATATATTTGTAAATATCTGTATATAGTGATTAATAACTGCGAATAGAATCAGTAAAGTAGTTATTATAGTTTACATGTTCTGTGTTATTGTGTTCCATTGCCCATAGCTACAGCAGGGCAATGTTTTCGTCGAATAAACTGTAAGTAAACAGACTTTTATATTATGTATGCCTCTCGTGATGTTAATGTTCCTGTTTGAAGCCGATTGCGAAAATGCAGAATTATTGACGGCTTCAATACCTCATTCCACGTTTGGCCAGTAATATTCTTTATTGTATCCAGTGCTACCGTCCGGTAAAGACTTCTCTTACCCCATGAGAAGACTATAGTGCGTGAATAATTTCATGTGAACGTTATGTTTGCGTAATTATATCGCCCTGTTTTTAGACATCTCCCGTGTGTTTTCTGCATAAAACATGGCAGTGTATACGATTCCGCAAGTGGCGGAATCGCATATAGTTTTATTACGAGTCCGCAAATCTCCCCGCATGCGTAGGAGCTTGGGGATTTTTATGATTATATACTAGGGTTCCGCAAGTTGCGGACTAACCAAAAATAAAACTTTATTAAGTCTCTGCAAATTATAAAATTATATGCATGTAAGCTCCTTGGTAAGTTGCGAATAATGTGCTATAAATAATATGAGGGTAAAGAAAAACTAAGCGTAAATACCAGTATTTTTTTTCTTAATTAATAAATATTAGATAAACGCAGGTGTGAATTAAAGGGATATTAAAAAATATTATTTTGATATTAGGTAACATCTGTATGGTATCTATATACGTACAATATAGAACCACAATATTTAGAAATAACAAATTATAATAAATTATGCCTACAATAAATTAAAAAAAATATATAATATTGTTTTGTATTTGAAAAAAACCCATTGGGTAATCTATTTAAACAGGTGCATTTTTTGTGGAATCGTGTTAAGTATAAAGCACTTCTAGCACAGACTTTGCTATAACTCTAGTATTGCAAACCTAACAAAACCATTTTTTTTTAAGTTTAGTAATCATTTCTTGGAGTAAAAATGCTATCCTAGAGAAAAATATCTCCACTTCTGCTTAGCATAATTCTGGTTTCAAAATAGTGCAGTCAATTTCTTCCCACATAGGCAAATCATTTTCACTAACTATTGTGTTTTCATGTAATATGTTGCTGGTAACATCTATATTTTTAAAAATTCCCATTAAAATAATTTTCTGGCGTTGAGCAGGTACCTACCTTATTTGTAAAATGAACACCTTTATTTTTCTTTCTCAGTCCTATAGTACCTATAGGCGTACAAGATTGTCTTTGGATCGTTCTCGTACTTTCATTTGTAATGGGATTTTTATTTTTGATATACCTATTTTCAGCTGTTATGGGTTAGCCTTTTTAGTTGTCTCATTACTATTATCTTGTTGAAACAGTTCTATTATAAATCTCTTCGTTGATGTTACATAAATTATGTTTCTTCTATGGTTTTTACAAATTTTTCCACTTCTTGGAAGGAATTAAATGTTTCCCCTAGCTTTAAATATTATTCAGAAGTAAATGAAGATTCATCTACTTTTTGCTGCAACATTGTGGCATAGAAATACTTTTACAACTCAAAACACAACTTTTATGACATTAAAGCATTCAAACGACCAATTCTGAGGTTATGTACCTATTTCTGCAACTTGCGGAGCCGTAATATATAATCATAGAAATCCTCAAGCTCCTACGCATGCGCGGAGATTTGCGGACTCGTAACAAAATAGTATACGTTTCCGCCACTTGCGGATTCGTATACACGGCCGTATACGGATTCCTATTGCGTACAGTTTTGCTTTGTATTTTGCTATATGTCAGCTGGACTTTTAATGATTTGTTTACATGATTGTTCTGACGAAAGTTTTTGTAAAGTTTACTCACAGCCCTGATGTCAATTGCTCTTCCTTTATTTGTGTATTTTTTTAGTAAATCATTAAAGTAAGTTAAATTCAATGATTTGTTTTATTTCCACTTAAGCATAACGTTTAAACACAGCCATAAAAAAGTTCCGTACCAGAGACATGAGTTTATGGATTTTATGTATTTTTTTATGCTGAGTACGAATTTCACACTAATTTACTCAGATTGGCTGAAAATTCGGTTCAAAATTGAAAAAACTTCCTGATAATTGCAATTACTAGGAATTGTTTTCAATTTTGAACCAAAACTTTGACACCAGCGTCAAAAAAATACACAAAATCTATGTATTGATGTCTTGTCATTGTTATATTTTGAACGCTCTGTATAGCTAAATTTATAAACCACATTAACCATTACTTGGTGAAATAATATAATAATATCCTGGGTATGCAACCATTAATACGTACGTTAAATACAGGTTGTACCCATATTCCTGTCATATTTAATTTTCTTTCGACACAGAGAAAGGAAACAAGTTGTAGACTAAAATTTTTTTACAGCTAAGCGAGTTAGTTTAATAAACACAAACAGTTAGTTGCTATAATTATCCTCTTATTTGCCTATAAATTCTAATTTCAAAATCTTAGTGGATTCTATTTTAATTAATGTATGTTGGCAAAGATTAGTTTTTATCAAGAAGTAAAAACCGAAAAAAGTTCTTCTTTTTGTCCAAGAAACGCAGCTATGCTGGCAATTTAGGAATTAGGAAGAACAGCTTGTACAATTTTATTACTTTGTGGAAGAGAGCCTAATAACAAACTAAGGCATGTGTTATTTAATACTCCTTACAAATTTTGATATAAATTTCATGTTAGTCGAAACTTAGACGAACTTATATTTTTAGGCTCGTTCCGAGACTCATTACATGAGGCTCTATAATAGAGTATTATAAGTAGTATTGGCATTTATATAATTGTTCATTAGCCAGTAAGGAGGACCTGCATACGGTATACCCATAAGTATCGATAGTGCTCCATTCTAATTAGAGAGGCTCACGGGGTAATCTTATTGTTATGTATTACACCCCCTTGAAACTGAAGATTGATACGCCTATGCCTATTAGTGACTGGAAACTTGTAGAAAGAGATATAGTTTTCTAGACTGTGGTAGATTCTTGATTGGTTCGGGATGGATCTAGAGGCAATTTCAGAGTATATAAGGCGCGATTACCGGCGCATGGAGAGAAGTTTACTAAAGAGAAGTTTTATTAAAGTGAATTTTGGCAGCGAAAAAGTGAGGTTAAATATAAAGTAAACAAAGTGTAAAGGTTATTTTGGTTAATTAAGAAGTATTTTGTAATTAGTAAATTATTAAATAAAGTGTTAGTGGTTTACCCCTTGTTAAAATTATTTAGAACCCACGGATTTATACAGGGTGTTTCCTAAAGGGTGAAAAACACCTAACATTATAATATCGACAGTGCATTGTAAGTAGTTAGGCCATTTATATAGTTGTTCATTAGCCGTGAGGAGAACGTGCATACGGCATATCCAAAAGAAGCGATAGTGCTTTGTTATCAATATAGATGTTCACAGGGTAAACTAAAAGCAAGTTAACTATGTGGTTGCTGTTCACATCTCGCTTATAACAATAAGGGATTTATTACCTTTCAATATTATTGATATTTAGTCTCGCCCTAGTACTCTCGATTTGTGTCATCGTAAGAAGTATACCTATGGCTTTGTATGAATTATTAAGTAGTTAAATTAGAAATTGCATCTGAACTCAGTGGACGGCCGTCCATTGAGGGTTAAAATAAATGCATATCTTTTGACTTGGATAAAATTTTTATGTAAATTCATATCGTTTCTTTACCAGTTGCATTACTATTCGACTTGAGTACTTAAAACTCACTGTATACATTGTTAATAGTTGTCCATAGGTTAGTGTATTTAATTTACTTCGTGGAATGCTAAGAAATAAGAAATAATATAGAGTAGCGTGTACTTAGTGTCAAGTAGGTCATTTGACAATAGTACTCGTAGTTATTTATTCTATAAATGTTTTAGATAGCGTTTTATCCACGCAAGAATGTTTAAAATTGAGAACGAAGATCGAGAGTTTAATTTTCTTGAGTGGATAAAACGCGACTAAAACACGAATGTTATATAACGTTTTATCCACGGTCATGGTCATTTAGAACCAGGTTTCATAACAAAATGATTTGACATTTCGCTCTGTCAGCGGCTGCAACGTCAAATATTATTGAAATTAATTTTAAAAAACTTGGAAGGTGTTGAATGGTTGCAATTTAGTTTTGATTGTTTATCGATTCTATTTGTAAAAAATTGTGAAGTTGGTGAAAAATGCAAGAAAGCAATTTTGTTCCTGATAATTCTTCGGGAAGCTGAAAAAGCAACTCTCCAATTATTGGCTGCGAAGACATTATGAAAAAGTATTTTCCGAATTTAATGAATGAAGAGAAGAACGTCAGGTAATGACAATAATTGAGGAAGTTGCTATCGTATTTCTTAAATTTGAAGAAGTATGCAATTTCATCCATGTGGTCGAAGTACTCGATGCTGAAGGCCGCTATAAAGGTCCATAAAAACATAGACATTGGAAAATATAGTAAGCCCACTGCCTGCCTGAAGAATAAGTCGAGATGGTACAAAGCGAAGAAAGCTGCGATATTCGAGACAACATACGTGGAAGAATTTTTCGACAAGGGCTTGCGATAAAGAATATTTGATGATTAAGGTAATATCTCTTAACCTTTTAGACATTTTCAATAATGAACTTTGAAATATTTTATGTTGCACTAATACTGGGGGTGTCTGGTGCCTGTCATTGCTGTGAATTGACGAATTTGAAAATCAATGATGCAGAAGACAGGGGCGCATATCTGCTTGTTCCTATACCAGATACCAATATCGGCGTCTCACGAAAATTCACAATTATGGAAGAAGGATTCTCTATTAATACTGTGGAGGCGTGTAGAAAATACATATCCTCACGTCCGAAGTAGTTATCCAACGACAGATTCCTTTTACGATGCATTAATCAAAAATGTACTTCACAACCTGTTGGAATCAACACTTTGTCGAAAGTTCCTTCAAGAGTTTCTTCATTTTTGAATCTGACAAACGCAGAAGCTTATAGTGGCCATTGCATGAGGCGCACTTCAACAACTTTACTGGCTAATGAATGTGCTGACCTCACAACAATTAAACGACATGGTGGGTGGAGAAGTTCCGCTATAGCAGAAAGTTATATCGAGGATTCAATATCCAATAAGCTTAATATCGCAAGGAAAATTCAAGGTACTCCTGATATTAGTCGTTCCTTACAAGAGGAGGCATCCATTGTTTCTACAGATTTATCAAAAACTTCGACAAGCACTATGCGTTCTGAAACCGATGACAACTACAAGTTTGTTATTAATGGAAACGAAGTCAAATATGATAAAACAAGTAAGGAAATGTGAAAATAAAAGTTAAATAAATTGTAATTGATTTAAGATTGTATTTTTCATTATTCCACTAGTGGAATAAAGTAATTTCATTATTCCACTAGGTGATAAAGTGATATTTTATATGCTTCATAAGTGTGGATAAAACTCCAATTATAATATGATTGTGGATAAAATATATATTTTTTAAATTCATTAGATTTAAGTCACACATAATATACATTTATTAGTTATTAAGCTTGTTTTGTATATAATAAATTTTCACTGTTTTGTTACATACCTTCTGATGTTTAAGTATCATTTATCATTCATATTTTGGAGTTGGATTATATTTTGCGCATACACTTTTTGTCGATCCTAATTCTCTTTATATCATAATCAGCTTTCCATATCACATTATTACATTTTTTGTTGAAATTCTCGAAACTCGTACCTTTGGAATATTTATGTCCAACGTATACTGGAAAATTATGTTTCCACCCAAGGTATATTTTAAAGGACGAGTTATTCATTCAAACATTATTAATGATCCTCAGTCCAGACTGAAAATGCCAATTTGAATATAAAAAGCAAGCCTACTTGCTGCGTCTTAAGATTATAATTAATTAGAAATCTAAAACGTCGAGACCAGCGCCTTAACCGGTTTACAGCACTCTTAGATACAGTCTATTTTGTTCTATTTGTTAAACTCGTCGACCTGAAAACGTCCTGATAACTGCTCTTTTATCTTTTTAGATCTCAACATTGTTTCTGTTGGAAAAGTATAAATGCTTTTATTAGTTAAAGATGTTTAAACAGCATTTTTTAAGTAAAACTTCATGCTTCAAAGGGCTTTTAGAGCTAGTCTTTAATTAAAGTTCAAGGTAAGATCATAGTAGTCTGAGTTAACATTACACTGGTACATAATTAAAAACTTTAATCAAAGCTCCTCCTAGTCGACATAACAAAGAGAATAAACATGAGTTACTGAATACACGGAGTTTGTTCTAATTTACAGGAACTTATTTAACTGTTTAGTTTAATACATTATTATATTACTAATTTAATGAAATTAGTAGTTTGTTCTCTAATACAAATAGAGTTAACACACTCGATACTTCAGTAGGCACCTGAAATAAATCCAATTATATTTTGTAGGAATTTCTTTTAAGAATATTTAATTCTCTAGAGTAGTATAATTGGTAAAATCACTTGCATAGATTTTTCGGTACCCGAAAAAAATACGTGTTTGTGCCATTTGATTCAGCATTATGAGAATGGCATCTTTTAGTAAATTAGGGCCACCAAATTTGATTGAATAATTTAAATAGGAAGGAGAACGGTAATAGAAACGATAAAAACGCTCTTTTTATGGGGCTTCGAATTTAGTGGTGTAGCACTACAATAGCCCCACGTTGGGCGCCACTTTTGTGTAGGATGATAATTAACGAAACACTAGTTACGCCCAAACAAGACTTTAATGAATTAGTGAAATGGACACAAGAAAAATGAAGTAACAAGTAGAAAAGGAATACATAGCGTAGCTAATATAGTTTCACGTGTTCTACACTTGCACCACTCAGCGGAAGTATTCAGTGCTGCCACCAGATCGGTGTGACACATAGGGGCAAACGTTAAGCCTGCTTCACAATAGGAAATTAATAAAGAGGTCGCTACAGTGACATTTCTGGAACAGTAATACCTAAGTTTTACAAGGACGTTATTATAAATGAGGGGATTAAAGGAAAAATTTAAAAAAAGAGAAATGGCTACAACATAGTTGAGACGATATTGTCATATAATATAGTTTACGAGTCGCAGGCGTTCATTCGTTAGTGACCAATCACCACAGCATAAGACATATTAAGTTCTGTTGTCAAAGTAAAAAAGCAATTAAAAAAATTAAATAATAAGATAATTTGAGAATATGAAAATCTGTAATGTTTGCAGTAAGTAGAACACTGTGGTTTAGTGTGTCAAAATCCTTGGAAATATCTGTATAGATTATAATAATATCAACTTCACTACAACTACATCAATTGCATCAGACAAATATTCAATTAAATAGAATAAGTTGGTAACTGTAGTAATCGAAATTCTATACCCTCTCTTAAAGACGGGTACGAATTTGGACTGTTTCCAATATTGTGGAAACGTTGGAGTTTGAAGGGATAGATTGAAAGGTATATATCTAAACTGAACTGTTTTGACATAAACAATGAGCTTTATAAATTTCGCATGCATTTTACTATAGTGCTAAAAAAAATTGCAAATTTTCATTTTCATAATTACTTCCCTCGCCTTATCTAAGAAACTACTTGACGGATAATAGTCAAATTTGGTAGGTAGTTGACGCTACTGCCAGTGAAGAAATGGTTAGACTTTCACTGGAAAATATACAGGGTGGAAAGCCTAAAGCGAATAGATAATGAAAAAAATTTTTTTCGCTCAAATATAAAATTTCTATGTTTCATGACATTCTAAACCTATTTCAGAAAAAAAAATTCTAAACTTTTTGAAATTTTTTTTACCAGTAGAAAAACGGCAATTTTTTTTTGCTCAAATTAAAAATTTACACGTTTCATAATATTCTAAATCTATTTCATAAAAAAAAATTCACAAAGAAAATTTGAAAATAGAAAAAATTTAAAAAATGTTTTTCACAACTAGGTATAGAATATATGATGGAAAACATTTCCTTTCTCAAATTTAAAATTTTCACGTTTTATGACATTCTAGACCTATTTCAGAAAAAAAATTGTAAACTTTGAAAATTTTTTTACCAGTAGAAAAATGGCAATTTTTTTTTTGCTCAAATTAAAATTTACACGTTTCACAACATTCTAAATCTATTTCATAAAAAAAATGTCAAGAAAATTTGAAAATAGAAATTTGTTTTTTTTTTTTACAACTAGGTATAGAATATATGATGGAAAACATTTCCTTCCTCAAATTTAAAATTTCCACGTTTCATGACATTCTAAACCCATTTCAGAAAAGAAATTCAAAACATTGAACATTTTTTTGCCAGTAGAAAGATGGGAATTTTTTTTTTGCTCAAAATTAAAATTTCCATATTCCATGACATTCTAAATCTATTTCATAAAAAGAAATTCGAAAGGAAAAATTGTTTGAAATTTTTCTTACTACTGAACCGAGAATAGAAGGCAGAAAAAATTTTTTGTTCAAATTTAAAATTTTCACGTTTCATGGCATTCTAAGTCTATTAAAAAAAAAAAAGAATTGAAACTTGAAAATTTTGTCAACGAAAAAATTTTTCAATTTTTTTTTACTACTAGGGCTATAATATATGACGGAAAACGTTTTTTTGCTCAAATTTAAAATTTCCACGTTTCATGACATTCTAAACCAATTTCAGAAAAAAAATCAAAATAGGAAGATGGGATTTTTTTCTCAAATTTAAAATTTCCAAGTTTCATGATATTCTAAACCTATTTTAGAAACAAAATTTTCAAAAGGAAAGATGTTTTGAATTTTTTTTTACTACTATGCCTAGGATAGAAGGTGGAAAATTTTATTTTTTGCCCAAATTTAAAATTTCCGCGTTTCATGACGTTCCAAGCCTATTTAAAAAAAAAAAATAATTGGAATTTCTTTAGCAGCTACTATACTTCCTTTCCACTACGTCAATATGGAACTGAAAATATGATAGATGGCAACAATACTTGACGTATAGTTAACGCACTTGGCACGGAAGACACCTATTATAGTTTTATTGAAAAACATAGAGGGTGGTCATCCTAAAAAATAATCCAACTATGTTGGAAACTTGTAAAAGTATTTACGGAAACCTTCTATATTTAGCACCTTTTATTTAATACTGAATTTTTGCTATCGGATGACCACTGTATATTTGTTTGACCAAAAGTTTTCAGGTTTTCTTTCTGATGATGATGTAAGTAAATTAGCTTGAATCTAAATTTCTTGACGCACTGATTCCGCGGTTAATAATGCCCTGTATACTATGTTTATATATGCGTATAATACCTCGTAAAGCATTGTTAATGTCATGTTAAACTTGCGGTACGTTAGTTACATAAAGAAGAGTCGGTAAAAATAGCGTTAATTCACAAGTGACACAGTAGTGTGGTAGTGAAACATTTTTATCTTAAATATTGAATATTTTATTAACTATATTTTCTCCCCCGAACAGTTAAGTTATGGAATCAATTGTCCGATACTATTCAGTTCAGACCTTTTGGCCTTTAAGATTATAGATCTTAATCAATGTGACAGAGCGCAACACGTTTTACGCCACTGTTGTTAGTAGCAACATTGCATATAGCGTCTGAAATAGGTACCCATGTCTTGTATTAAGTTAAGTTCCAGCTGGTCTTCCTATTTAATTCACAGACATAGGTATGATACATATTTGATGACACTAATGAATATTGATCATTAATATAGCGAAGTGTTGTGCGCTTACCGAAAACATCTAAGCACCCTTTCTGCGACTTGAGTACCGGTGTATTAATCTGACACAAGTAACACCCTCTATCTGATTCCTTCACGGGTCTAATCCGAAGTTTCCACGTCTCCGGATCATCTTGAGTTACACTGACGCGATTGTTGTGAGTTACAACTCTCGTGTGCAAACTGAGAATGGTTTGATCTTCGGCCCTCACCCAGGCGACCTGAAACAAGCAGAGATAAATGGGGTATTAGTGCTTGAAAACGTTAAAAAATTGGTTTAAATTAGATGTGTTTTGGATTTAAAAGGGAGATAAATTGGCAGGAAACGTGTGAGATTTGGAAGGTGTTTTATATCGATGGAGTAAATGGTTGACAGGTTCAATTTAGGTAAAGGTTTTTTAAATGAGCAATAATCTATCTGGTAATTTAGTGTACGAGGTGTCTCGTTTTCGCAGAGTCTCAGCAACTACAGGGTATTACAGTGAAACTGTGCATTGTCTTCTTTCTCTAATATACATTAGACCTATCACCACAGCATAAGACATTGAGTTCTGTTGTCAAAGTAAAAAAAGCAATTAAAAAAATTAAATAATAAGATACTTTGAGAGTATGAAAATGTGTAATGTTTGCAGTAAGTAGAACACTGTGGTTTAGTCTTAGTGTACGAGGTGTCTCGTTTTCGCAGTGTCTCAGCAACTACAGGGTATTACAGTGAAACTGTGCATTGTCTTCTTTCTCTAATATCACATATTAGTCATTTTTGTAGTACATATACAGTAAAGGTCATAAGTAACGCATATATTAACTATCTACGTAACTTACAATATATGAGTAAAATCCTAAAACACGTTAATTTTTAATTCTAAAATGAAACTTTTTGAGCATTATTTTATACCTACCCCTTCAACCCCCTTGGAGTGATAGTTACCCCTTTAAAATGTTTTATTGGAACGAGGGTGTGCGTGACAGATCATTTAAAAGGGTTTTCAATTCTCTATCAAGCCATGTAAGGTTTTTTGAATTTTGTATATCTTCATCAAGAAAATGAAACTTAAAAGGATTTTAAGACTCTAATTAATAATATCTTAAGAAAATTGCTGATAAATTATGACTGAACATTTATTAAAAAATGAAACAAACTAACGACCAATAGCTCTATTTATTAAATGAGCATGTGACGTCAGGTGTAAGTGAATAAGAAAACACTTTCATTAAATATACAAAAACAATCTAGCAAAAAAAATAAATACATATACCAAAAAACTATTACAGGGTTCAGACATTGCAAAGTTGAAAAAATTCCCTGAGTTTTCCAGGTTTTCCATAACCAAAAACGTTAATTTCCATATGTTTTTTAGCGAAATAATTTTTTATTTAACATAAAATAATTCCTTGATTTGAACTAAATCAGTGAGAATTCTAAAGAGCTCTATGGTTTTCCATATCGAGACGCAGAATTCCATGATTGTTTATACAATTTATAAAATTACCTGATATTTCCAGGTTTTTCTTAAAGATTTTTAAATTCCCTGAATTTTCCAGGTTCTCTAGGTTTTCCATATGAGTCTGAACCCTGTATTAAATGGAAATGCAAAATATATATTCAAACATTCGCGTTTGGCCAGTTCCGTTTAAAATAAATGTTTTACTATTATATCAATAAAAGTTAACTGATAACAATTTTTACAACGTCGGAATCTATAAACATGAACATAAAGTTGGCACCCAGAGTTAGCAAACCAGATTCACACTAGGTCTGAAACGGCTACGTAACGAGCGGCCGCACCACCGCTGGCGGGGATTATCTTGTGTCAAAGAGCGGAAGAGGTCTGTCGGGGGTGAAAAGCGGCAGCTCCTTGCCGAATCGAATTTTCCGATGTAAAAAAAAATTCCCGGCTCTGAAATGCATATGCAAAGAGCTGCCGCGATTCGGGTTGTGACAATCATCATAATTTAGTGTAAACTAATCGCCTTCAAATTTTCAGCGCGGCAGCTCAATGCCAAGTCGAGTTTTCCGGGGGAAAGAGTTTTCCGATCGTGGAAGGGAAGGGCCAAGAGCTGCAGCGATTTTCTCCTTGTGGATGCTTCTCTTTTAACAATAGGTACCCTTTGACTATTTTCAGTGCCACAGCTCAACGCCAAGTCGAGTTTTCCGGGGGAAAAGGGTTTTCCGACCATGGAAGGGAATGGCCACGAGCTGCCGGGATTTTCTCTCTGTGGACACTTTTCTTTTAACAATAGACACCTTTTGACCTATTTTCAGTGCGGCAGCTCAACGCCAAGTCGAGTTTTCCGGAAAAAAAAAGAGTTTTCCGACCGTGGAAGGGAAGGACGAAGAGCTGTCGCGAAAGTGGGTCACCTGTTGTTAAAAGAAAAGCATCTACAGAGAGAAAATCTCGACAGCTCGTGGCCCTTCCCTTCCACGGCCAGAAAACTGTTTTTCCAGCGGAAAACTCTACTTGGCGTTGAGCTGCCGCGTTGAAAATGGGTCAAGGGATACCTATTGTTAGAAAAAAAGCATCCACAGAGAGAACATCGCGGCAGCTCTTGGCCCTTCCCTTCCACGATCGGAAAACTCTTTTCCCCCCGGAAAACTCGGCTTGGAGTAAAGGCTGTATTAAATTTCGTATTTGATTTTTGTTTTTGTGAAGTAAGACAGTATATAAAATATGTTTTTATCGTGAGTTTTTCTAATATGATCTTGTATTATTGTTCATTTATTTATATAACTAAATATATAGATATCGCAAATGCTTCATTTTATTACCATTATAAAATTTACTCCCATTCAAGTTTTCATGGACGTCCTAAAACTAAGTAGGCGAGTTTTGCATTTAGAGTTCTATTGTCTGTAAAAGTAAATCACGTATTAACCTGAAAATGCATGAGTATGTTTTATATATATTTTTTATTGCATAATCGATCCAAAAGTTTTAGAACCTTTCATATGGTTTCCAGAGTTGTAAAATGTACATAAAACCGCAGTAAATTTAGATATCTCCATTCGGGTTTATAATTTGTGTGAATCCTCACAATTTTATAACAGTAGTCTGTTATTATTTTATATCACTCTCAGTTATATCTGGTGGCATATTTTCCGTAGAAGTTGTTATGAAGTTGATCCTTTATATAGAAATATAGGGAAAATATCCTATTGTAACTTTATCAGAGTAAAAAGTTTATTATCCGAGAGGATGCTTTTCTCGAGTGCTAGAATCTATATTTAACAACCCGCTACTGTTGTGAGACTCGGAACTTGCCCACGTCAGAGTAGACTAGTTCGGCATTTTTTTTATTTCATAAATCGAAAGTGTAAGTATAATAATATAATGGATCTGCAAGAAATCAGAATTTTATTCGCACGTTTAGTGTTTTAAAAACAATTACAAATCTCCACCTCGCTCAAATGGGGCGTTGCCACACAGATAGAAATGGCTTTGGAACATTTTGCACAATGTTGTGGAACAACGTCTTGTTGCATTTTTTTAAACAATTGTAAAATTTTAAGGCACAACATTATATCATTTTATACATTTTAATTGTGCATAATTCTTGTGCGTTTTATTTATCCAATATAAAGATTTAGTTACGATGAATTTATTGGAAACTTCGACCAACAAATTGACTAAATTTAGAGTTAAATTTTTTTTTTGTTCAACAAATCATAGCAAATTTAACTTAATTAATTCTTAATAGTATCCTCAAACTATATATTCTGTTGCCATTCTATTTAAAATTAGTTTTAAGTAATTGTTTAAAGGATTTGCACAACTTGTGTAACATAAAAGGGTGATTTTATTTTATAAACGGTCGTTGACAAACTTGTGAAAGTAGGAGTCCCAATATATTTATTTCCGCTGAACAATAATAGTAATCTATGCCGCCCGCACAAACTGCACAATTTAATGACATACTATTCACAATCAGTTTGGTGATATTGTTTTAAAATTTTGTATAATGGTTTCATTTGTTTCACGTAAAGCTTATTGGTTAAAAATTGTACTGACCGCGCCGGCCATGCTACGCATATACGCGCAGGCAATTACGCAGGTGATATTTCGTTAAGTGAAGACGTACACTTCCGAATTATACAAGTACTTACATTTGTGATGGAATTTGTTGCAAACTTATTAACCGAGTGGGGTTTCCTAGAACTAATTCCAGCATTCACAGAGGTAAGTACTTCACACAGACTTACAGATTTGCATATATGTTCTCTTAAATTAACTTCGTTAACATATAAATATAAAAATGGTTTCTTGTTTATATGCGAAGAATGCATGATATCTATCTTCTAATACTTGATTTCGTTTACAGCTTGAGAGTAATTTCGTTTTCTTATGCGAAGCGACAGAAAGCTGTTCCTAAACTACTAAACCCAAAAGGCAAACTTGTAAAAGAACTGCTTCAAAACGAAGATAACACTTCTGATGGTAAGCAATACATTTGATTTTGGTGATGAACTGATAAATGTTATTCTTTTTTAAGAATATGGCGTGACTACGACATAAGCTTTATTACTACAAACTGCGTTAATAGAAGCTAAAAAGAAGAAGCACTGGAAGCCTTCCAAATTAGAATTATTAAATGGATTTATTTTAAGCATAAATGTAAGTCACCTACTTCTTTTCAACTAGAACTTTATGCATACAAAATTTACTTGTATTTAAAACAATAGAAATGTTTTCATTCACCATATGATGATATATAAATGCACGCTCTATTATCTATTGTTGTTCTGTTAAAATAAAATATTTATTCTTAAATTTTTTTTATTGAAATTCTTTAGGAATACCTCCAATTTTGGAAATAATATTTCACAATCTGTGTTACAGAATGATACAATTAAAATGAAGTGGATACATATAGTGTGTGAAATGAGTGCACGGTGAACCAAAAAAGATATACATAATTTGGAGATTATAGAGTGATAAATTGTGCAAAACTAACCCCAGTTCATACATTACTGAACAGCTTCTTTGAATTAAGTGTATATATTATGCAAAATGAAATACAAAGTAGACAAAATAAACATAGAATTTGGGGATTTCTCATTTAGAAATTGTGGAAAACTAAAAACACATTCTATTAAAAAACTATAAACATTGTGTCACTTAAGAGCACAATTTTTTGTAAATATGTTTTACAAATGAAGAGGTTTAGATGTGATTGTTTGTTTAGGAAACCTACAGAATATATTTAAAAATTTTACACAAATTGTAGAAACTAACGTAATCTGTTCAGAGATTTGTAAAGAATTCAATTTGTGGTAAAATATCTCACACATTTTTCTCTGTGCAGGCGCTGCGTCACTATGCAGAGAAAAAATAATGACTGGATCACTGAAAATATTAAGTTACTTATATAATTGGGACATAGGGCCAAGCAAAGGTTTAAAAGAACTAAAAATAATGCCCATTGCGAATATTATAAATAACTCAATTTCATCAAAACTGCTGCAAATAATAAGAGAAGAAATCATAATTTTAGTACTGGTAAATCAACTAAACAATTATACAGAGAAATAAAAAATTTAAACATTTATTCCAAGCAATCACATACTGAGTTACCCGAACAACTATCAGATGATAATTCCCTTAACTCTTCTCAAGAAAGTGGTGTACCACACATGGATACAATAATTAGTCTATCAAACAATGTATTACAGGGTGTCTCCTAGTTTGTAATTACTTGGTCTATGAAGCTACGGTTTATAAGGCTTTGCTAAGTATTAAACCTAATGCTTTGGGTATTGATAAAATTAATTTAAAAATGCTGCCCATTATTATAAAGTATATAACGCACATTATAAATTTCTCTATTACACTTAACATATACCCTAGTTGTTGGAAAACTGCCTATGGCATACCACTACCCAAAATAAAAAACCCTAACGAATATAAAGATGCGCGCCACATAAGCATACTACCTACACTTTCCAAAGTGTAGGAAAGAATTTTTAACGATCAAAAATTGTTGAATCATCTACCAATAAAATTCTGCCCAACAACCCATCTGACTTCAGGTCAAATCATAGTTGTACCACGGCGCTGTTTTCGGTTACCGATGATATTCTGTCGGCGACCGATAAAGGACTACTAACTACTTTAGTTTTATTAGTTTACTCTAAGATTTTTGACAGAATTAATCATAAACTTCTCTTAGCGACTTTGCACAACATTGAGTTTGAAGACAATGCTGTAAATTTAATGAAAAGCTACATTAATGAAAGATCTCAGATAATGAAACATGATCAAACATTTTCCGAACCATTGAATTGTATAAGTGGAGTCCCTCAAGGGTCAATATTAGGACCCTTGTTATTGTCCATGTATATATCAACTTTCAAATCCAGCATAACACGTTGTCAATGTCACTTCTATGCAGATGACACTCAGATATATAATAATAATAATAATAATAGTAATAATCATTTATTAATTCCCATGGATCAAATACATGATATAGGATAAGTCAGATTAATTTAGTCAAATTGTTTACAAGAACATGAAGATGCAATGTTATTTATAAAAAGAGAGATACAGAAATATACAAAATATAAAAGAACATAAAAAAATATTTAAAATGTTTGTCTATATTGGCTGCGAATGCAGACACTCACCTATAGAGTAAAATGCACGCACAATGAATACAGATTTCACAGTGAAGAGAAATTTCTTTTGACTGGCTATGCTTTTTATGTTATTATTAAGTCTGTTGTAGATGATGGCTCCTACGTAATATGGATTTTATTCATATAGCCGAAGTCTGTGAACGTCATGCTGCAAATTATATCCATGACGGATTTGATATTGGTGATAGGTATTTTGAAAATTAAAATGTGATAAATTTTGCCTAACAAATTTTAAGATTTCGAATATGTACGTACATGGTAAGGACAATATTTTTTTCCGAATAAAAGTAGATTTGCAAGAATCCATATATCCCAAACCAAGCATACAGCGTATTGCTCTTTTTTGTAGCAGAAAAACCGTATTTCCTGTTATAGAGTTACCCCAAAAGAGTACTCCATATCTCATATGCGCTTCCATATTGGAAAAATAATAAGTTTTTACAGTTCCGTTAATAGTTATCTGGCGTAGCATTTACTTGCACATTTTGTGCATACTGAGGTGACATGAGTTCTCCAATCAAGGGATAAGTCGATATGAATTCCCAATAGTTTGAATGAGGTAAGCTGTTTTACTGATTGTCCATTGTGTTTTAATAGCAAACTTGATTTATATCGTGATGATACCGAGTGAAATTGCATAAAAAACGTCTTGATTAAGCACAAGCATTTTGTTGTTAAAATATTCAGTTACTGATCTAAGGTTAGTTTTGAGATGTTCGAGTAAAACTTCCAAGTTGTCTCCACAGGAAATAATAGTTATGTCATGTGCAAATGAGCCATAATGAAAGGAAATGAAATTGTCCAAGTCATTAATGTACAAAATAAACAACAGTGGGCCTAACACACTGCCTTGTGGTACACCTATATCAACCAGAAGTTCGTTTAATCCTTTGCCAAAACAGTCTACGAACTGTTTTCTACCGGTTAAATACGACCTAAGTAAGTCATTGCAAATGCTACGTATACCATAGGGCTTTATAGTTTCTAGGAGAATTTGATGACACAGTCAAAGGATTTTGAAAGATTGACAAAACTGGAGGACCTTCTTGATTTTATTGTGTAGACCAGATCAAGTATAGCTAAGAGCGAGGTAGTGATGGGTTTGTGTTCCCTGAAACCGTGTTGATTTGGGGACAATACTTGCTTATTTTCTAAAAATGTAATTTTACGTGTTGCTAAGAGTTTCTCAAATATTTAAAAAAGATACAGATAGGATTGCTATTGGTCGATAATTACTAAGAAGTTTATAGTCACCTTTTTTATAAAGTGGTAGAATATTGGATATTTTTAACATATTGGGGTATGTATCATCTTGACATAAGGGTGCACATTATTTGATCATTTTCATTGATATGTCATCTGGGCCTACAGTTAGATTGTTTTAATTTATTTATAACATTAATTATTTCAGTAGTTGGTACTGGATTTAAGTAGATTGATTCGTTCGTGATAATTACTGATGGTTGATTGACTAAATTTTTCTCCGACCATGAATATGATGTAATTAGAGTTACAGTACATGATGATTTACATAAATTGTTTGATTACCCATTGAAGTACTGTTTGTTCATTAATCCGATAAAATCTAAAGTAATGCTTTTTGGACCAAAAGCTGCTCGATGAAGATGTTTAGAATTGGAAAATATTCAAGTACATAGCGATATTCTTGTATTAACAGATATTTTTATGGACCATATGGACCATAGTCTGCGTTATAGTAAATATAGTCACGTAAATTATCTATTAGAGATTGCATACTCGAATCTGAGATTAATTTATATCAACCGTAAGATACTTCAACAGAAAGTAACAACAGTATTACGTGAAAGCTTAGTACTCACATCTAAACTATTGTGACGTAGTTTATGGCCCATGTCTAACTAAACATGATTGTCAGCGTTTACAACGAGTACAAGATTCATGTACTCGTCTCATTTTTGGACTAAGAAGTTATCCGGCGGTGTCCCATAAGAGAGAGTTGAACTGGTTATCTATCTATAACACAAGATTTCTACACAGTAGTGCTCTATTTTACTAAAATTATTGCGAACATATCTCCATCATATTTGTATGATAAAATAAGCTTCAGAGCTGATGTCCACCATATAAACATACGTCTCATATTAGAAGCTTCATTTTCCATAAAAGTTGACCGGGGTCCCTTTGACGGAAAACTTAAATACAATTGTCTGCTATCTCCATAAACTTATATATAGGTATTCAAACGTGCCTTTATAGTATATCTCAAGTTTATATGGTTTAAGATACTTTCAAAGAAAACTTTGTTATCATTTACTACAAACAGTATGAACATATATATTATTTACCTATATCATCTGGGCGTTTCACGGATGTTATTTCCCTCTAAAATCTCAATTTATATAGCGGAAAGGAAAGCTCACGGAACCCAAGAGGAAAATCTAAGCGGATTTGCATTGTATAATAGTTTTAAACAAAGTTTATAATACAAAATAAGTATATAGCATACAGTTTACTAACCTAGAATCCGTTTTCTTTCGTAAAAGTTTTATAAAACGAGAATAAAATTTATTTTATTCCAGAATGTTGGCAATTATTTTACTGCTTTTATACAAGACTTCACACATAATAGACAGCATTACAAAATTTAGATTCAGGTCTATGTGAGACAATTAATATAACAATAATAAATTGGTTAGTGAGAATAATGCTTATGAAATAATATTCTGTACTGTTTCGCATCAAATTATGAATATTTTGTAAAATTTTGATCAAGAGTTTGATAATTTTGTATTTATTAGGATGTTTAGAAATGCGGATTATAATTATTTTGAGATATTATTTTAATCATTTTATTTATATTAACGGCCGAAGTTTAGCCATAGCCATACCACTACCCAAACCATCAACCAGAAAATAGGCTCAGAACTTTACCCAGTCAGGAAATTTAGAACTTTTATAAAAAAAAAACACAAGCAAATATATTAATGTATAAGAAGGTAGTTAGAGGCAAGAAAGTGACATAATGCTAAGGTGTATGAATAATCGGAAAATAAATCAAAGTGGAAATTAGTTGTGCATACAATTGATAAAAAAAAGAACACACAAATGGTGAGTGAGGCAGTAGAGAAAGTAGCAGGCAAAACTGTTAATGATGCATAATTTTCATAACATTTTTATAGAAAAGTCTAAGAAATTGTTGTGATAATGTTTAGTCAAAATACCAATTTTAATATTAAAACAAAGACAAACTTATCTAACCATATTTCTTGAAGCTATTTTTTACACAGGCATTATGGCTTTCATTATCATCGTTATCATGAAGAAAAATGCGCGACATGGTTTCAGTAAAGGTACAAATGATTTCATAAATAAATGGTACAATGACCTTGATTTAAATTAGAAATGTTTCGGTTTGCTCAAGGATCTAAGTTAAGCTTTTGATTTTTTATGATCAAACTTGAAGAATGTGAGCTTAGAAGCAAAATAAGCAAAAATATTCGTTTTTACTTATCATGTACGAAATAGGAAGTAGAAATTAATTAAATTAGGTTATATGAACTAAATGTTATAATTGAAGTACCACAAGGGACTATGCTAGGACCCCTCCTATTTTTAATATTCGTTAATGTATGCTTTTTCAGCAGTCATTACCATTTGGTTCGATTTTTCTATATATGGGGGGTACTTTTCGCCCCTCCCTGGGGATGTGTTTCACATATATTGTATGTACGCTGCTGTTTAACGTTAATTTGTATTCGATTGATTAACAACTATTCTCGTAGTTTAAACTTCTTTTTACCTCATTCCTGGGGTGTTTTCTGGCTCTAGTTAATGATTTTTGGGGTGTACGTTTTTTTTTACCTAAATTTATTTTTGTGGGGCATTGTAATTCCTCACGCATAGACCATAATACCAATGAAATTACAGAGTACGATTAACTGCTTTATCAACTGGTTTACATCTAATAAGGAACATTTTAATATACTAAGACAGTTTATTAAACTTACTCTTAGGCTAAACACTAAACATATTTAATTAAAAATGAATAAAAAAAAGTTATTCTCAACAAATTTTTTTGGAACATTTGTATACGCGTGTCCACGTATTTATTTATTTAATAAACTTTCCACATTGTGTTACGCATCGTTTCTCAATGTGATTTGGTTTTATAGATATTCCAACGCCTCTTATAATAATATAACTACTTTGTACTTGTTGGGTATAATGCAATAAAAGCTCTTTTGACATTATGAATTCTTCCATCAAAAACAGGCAGCCAGTAATACGTCGATTTCTACTCTAAAAGCGGATCAAAATTTCCACATCACGTACATTTGAAATAAAATAATGTTTTCTCCCAATCACATGTCACTTTATTAGTGAGAATTATTCTACACTTCATCGCAGGATCTATTCTAATGGTACTGTTTGCATTGAGTTAAAATCACAAATTCCCATGGAATTAATTCCGACATCAACGTCGTCGAGCAATAATATCTGAACAACTCCTAATCCCTAAACAATTAGACATAATTAGTGAATTGGGACTCCTTAGATGTTATTGGTTTAAATACCTCGTCAGAGAGCATATACGATAACGCGCTGGCTTCGAAGCAAAGAAGCAGTCTTGTTCCCCTTATTTTCACTACTTCGAATTCTGAATACAAAACATCTTATTACGCGAAAATAGACGGTTGCCCTGATTGGCAAGGGCGGCAATTTAAAAGTTTCCTGCCGTGCCGAAGAAAACGGGAATAATGCACAATTTGTCAAGTTTCTCACTGACTCTTAATTCGAAATCCTGAATCTATAGATGTCGTCGTAAGCCTTAAAATCGAGTAAGTTGTGCAATAAACAAATTTCTACTATTCAACAAGTCAACATTTTAGTATTCTCTTTTGAACGTTCAAATAAAATCAAATCTAGTACATATGGTTCAGATGCTATTATTTATATTTTTCATCAACTCTACCTAATCCTGTAACACTTTAGTGCAACCTTAAAATATACAAGAATAGTTCCCAGACTAGAGAAATATGGAAAGTTATCCATCTTATTGGAGAACATTATATATACACTTTAGAATCCCATTTTGAGATATTACTTACCACATCCACGTGGTGGGTAAAAACATTTTCAAAAATTTCTTTTCTTGAAATAGGTTTAGAATGTCATGAAACGTCGAGATTTAAAATTTGAACAAAAAAAATTCTGTCTGCAACTTTTTTTTTATGTCCGGAATGGTTTAAGATATTGACTTGAAATTTTGTACACTTATATATTGTACCGAGATCTGGAACTGGATTGTCCTTTCTTAACAGAAAATTTACCAACATTAAGACATTTAATAAACTTAACATAGACGGACGGACCATTGAGGAGTGTAAGACAGTCAAGTACCTGGGGGTAACCTTGGACAAACGACTGACTTTCGCTCCTCATGTGACGCAGACTATAAATCGAACATACGCAGCACTGAATAAAATGTACCCTCTTTTAAACCGGCGGAGCAAGCTGTCTATTAAAAACAAATTAACACTTTATACTGTGGTCTTCGGACCGCTAATGACATACGCTTGTCCGGCGTGGAATAATATCTCCGCCAGTCAATGCAAGAGGTTACAAATCATGCAAAATAAACGTTTACGCTTACTGACGAACGCTGACCGGTACACGCCGATAGCTGAACTCCACAGGGCGACGGACATGATGATGATCCGAGAATTCATCGACGAAACTTCGCAAGAGTTTTTCGCCAACAAGATTCAGTTATCGGCCATAACGACTAACATAACAGACGTACGTGCATACCAAAATCCAACACACAGACACACGCTAATACATCAAAGACTACCCGTCTTCTTCGCAAGACGGTGACCTCGACTAACGCCACACATGACACGACAACCACAAATACCACCAAACCCTCCAACATCCTTTCCCACCACCTCACCATGCCCCCTGACTCGTCGATACCCCCAAATTTCCACTGTTACACAGCTACAAATTTAACCCCTTAAACACCCCTTGTTTTACATAATGACAATGTCCTTAAGTAGGTTTTTTTTTCATATAATTTTCCTACATAAAGAAAACCGTTATATTCGTTCCGGCCCATCATGCGCCCGAACTATAATTATGGATTTTAACTGAGTTATAAAAATTAAAGATAACAGATATTAATGAAAAGAGGTATTTTAAAATAAAAAGTTCTTAATTAAAATAAGCTTTAAGGTCTTCCCAGTCATACCAACGACACATATTGCTTTTGTTCTTATCTCGCGATAAGATATTAATGATGTTTTTGCATGTACATATGTATATATTTTATATGTAGTATACTAAAAAGAAGTACCTTAGCTTAAGATATTGATGTATGAATAGGAAATAAAATCTTTAAATGGTAAAAATGGATTGTCCTTTGAACATATCCGGTGAACGGTTGGGGAGTAAATAGGGGTAAATAGGGGGAAATAAGCAAAACAAGCTGGTAAGAGTACAGAAACTTGAAATTCGGCGTATGTATTAGAAGCCAAAGCCTCTAATTTTTTTACAATATTTTTCAACCAACCACCCATTATGAAAGGGGTTGATAAAACAAAATTGAGATATTCACTTGAAATTTAGTAGACGTATGTATTATAATGACATCTGGGACTAAATTATGTTTTGAGATGATTCCCTTGAAGGGTTGGGGGTTAAATAGGAGTAAATAGGAGAAAATAAGTAAATCAATCTGGTAAGAGTACAGAAATTTGGGATTCGTTGTATATACTAGAAACCAAAGCCAGATTTCTTTCTAATATTTTCCAAACCCCATCACCTCCTCTCCGTTATTAATGGTTATTAATGGGATTGATAACATATGCACTTGAAAGTTAGTACACGTATATATTGTAATGACATCTGATTGAGATGATTCCATTAAAGGGGTGGAAGGTGGTAGGTTATAAATAGGAGAAATAAGTAGGGTAAACCAGAAATTTCATTTTTAATGAATCTGGTAGAAATCAAGGCTTCAAACTTTTTTATGAGATCTGCCCTAAATATTATTAAAATTCTATGACCAATAATTTCCAGATGCTATAGATTGCAAATCTAATCACGATGTTTCCTTTAAAGCGACTTGGATGAAGAATCTGGATGTGATTCCTTAGGCAGCGGTTTTTTTTGTGGCAACAAAAGTTATATTTCGTTTCAATTTGAGATTTGTTAATTTTCTTCAAGCACCTATTAACTTATACAGAGCATCCTTTTCTCCGTCCTTATTAAATTTTAACAGAATAATCATTAGAGAATAAAAATTGTTTATAATTTATAATATAATACATAATTTATTTATATAAATTTGCTACAATAAATACAGTTACAATAAATACAGTTAATAATGTAAATTATTATATTTACTGGCTACATTTTCTTTAAGTGAGGATGAGTTACCTAAGCAAAACTTGTGTTGTGGAACTCATCTACATATTATAATGTTTCGCCAACTATTTAAATGGAACTTAATTATTGGTACAGTACGTTACAAAAAATAAATTGAAGAAATATATTAATTAATCAATACAATACAGACTATAGACTAATGCCAAAGCGAATTTTGAATGGTAGAAAAAAAATTAGCTACCAAAGACCAGTCGAAAAAACTTAGTTAAGGTTATAATGAAGAAAAAAAAACAAAAATTAAACACGAGATAAAGTGCAATCGTGAAACGAGGGTGCTGTTTAGGGGTTGAAAATGGCGGGAATCCGATTTTTCGGTTTTTAATTTTTTTCTCGTAAAAATAATTACATGAAATGTTGTGAAAGTATACCTTCTTTTGCATTGAATAAGTGTGATTTTTTTGGAATCTGGAAAACAAGCATTTTTCGAGACATTTACAATTTTCGAGAAAAAAAACAATATTTTCCACGGAAAAGTTTATTAGTATATTTTACGATTTAAATATTCTATCTGGGCTCATTCTAACCGCTAAAATGTCTACTTTAAAAGTGTCTATATATGTTAATGGTTTATTTTTCATGAAACCGCTTCAAATGGAGAAAAACCAAAAAAATTACTTCTCGGATCGCGAATTTTTCAATATTGTAATATATTATTTTCAACTTTTTTTATTATTTCTGTTAATAATGAATTACATTTCAATGACAAAATTCACTTCAATGTAATGTTACTAAATGTGAATGAATTTAATTAGGTGTTTTCGCAAATTTTAAATTCACTTTCACTGTGAAGATCATGCTTTATTATAGTTAAAAACACTTGAATTTTGAGAAACAGTCGAATATTACCTTAAAATAAGCCATTTTAATTTTGTATTGAAATTTTCGTTTACATATTTTCTTAGTTCTCTTTTATTTTATGTCGCTCGAGTGTCATACGGATGAAATATGCACAATGGTGATTTCTTTAACATCCATAGCAAACATTGGTTCTTATGCTAAATATTTGGATTTCATGATAAAACAGTTCCGTAGAGTACAGTTTATCTCTTTTTAGCATACTATTTAATAAAGTGTTTTGGACAACCTGTAAAAGTATTATAGAGACTACCTCAAACAATTATGCAGTACCTCAAAACAGATTCTGCCAAAGCGTCGTACACAATAATCATAAGTTAATTTTTTAATTGGTGAAATTTAAAAATTAATTTTCTAAGTCTCTTTAAGGTGTATAAACATGTTCCGCCTTTAACATTAGCCTACTATTTCTGTATAGATTCGGATGCATAAAATTTTACTTCGAATCAACTTTCGAATTTTTTATGCATCATGGACAGAATTTATTGATTTAACATTAAAATGCACTTTACTATATCACGATATCATTTAAACATTCCATTTCTCATTAAATTACGTATAATTGCTTTGAGAAAATCATTTCAATGGCAGTTTTATTTTATTTTTAATTGACTGTCTGTAAATTAAATAAGTTCGTAGTCATAATGGTTCAAGTGAGTATATTTCATCTCGTTACAACGTTCCTTTGGATAATTGAAGTGCTATTCATAGAAAATTTAATTCCGATCTCTAGAACTATTAAATCAATATTCCAGTTTAGTTCTCCTCTAACTAAATGTCAACGAGAACAGAATTCATGCAAAAATATTTTTAGATCACTCACATAACTCTCAGATTCTGTCATTTAAGGAAAATTGAAGTTCGATCGGGAATTCTAGAAAAGTTAATAAACCGAATAACGAGATCAAGTATTCGAACGATGTAATTTTTAGATAATTGGTCCCAGCTGGAAAATCAAATTATTGTTTAATAAGACCCTCAATGTTATGCCCGCCTACAGAAATGCATGCATTTCAAATTACGGCATAATAATGAATAATTTAAACTTGACACTCTTTTTTAACGATCGTTGGATCGTTAAAGATAAAGAACAGGGTGCTTCTTACCTAGGGAAAAAATTGGTAAAGCTAAATATTTACATAGAACTTTCTCTGATTTTTCTTAACCGAGAATTTGTCACATTTTCTCATTGATAATAGTTTCAAATATTCCAAATGTTATTTTTTACCAACGCCTCTTAATTAACTCCTTCTTAGGGTATAATTGTATATTGTATAATTTTTTAACGGAGAAAAATAATATTCGTCATACAGGGTTGGGCAAAATATGGAATAATCACTATAAATCTACCTGTAGAAGTTTACTGAAAACATGTTTGAAGAAGCATAGCGATTTTTATTTTTGCCCTCTAATTTATTTTTGTCGAACTTTTTTTAAATAGCGACCTATATTTTTCCCCACTTTCTGGTGTAGTTTTTTATTATCTTCTGAGTCATATAAAATCTTGTATAGGTTGCATAAGAAAAATTTTGAGAAAAAATAAATATCATTTTATATCATTAATGCGACAAATCTTGATAACAATTGACAAGTAACGGTAAGAGATGAAAAGTTATTCAAGAGAGAACGCAGAGAAAAGAAAAACACTTCGCTTACAGCAACTGTTCAAAGTGTTCTCCATTCACTCATTGACAATAACCAAGCCTATCCACAAACCCTTTTGTCGAATTTACCAGAACCTGTTGGTATATTTGCATTATTTTATCACGAATTTTTTGTCTTAAATCTGCCGAACTATTGGGTCTATTTTGATAAACTTTATATTTACGTATCCCTAGAGAAAAATCTAGAGGGGATAGATCCGGGGAACGCGCAGACAATTCAGTAGCACCTCTTCCTTCAATCCAGCGGTCAGGAAAGGTAACATTTAAATATTCTCGGACTATTATTGCATAATGAGAGGGGGGAGATATCCTGTTGAAACCACACCTTCTCTGAAACATCGTTTCGTTTAATGTCCCGTCGATTAACTGTTCCCTTAAAACAGAATATTGATTCATCAGAAAAGTAAATATTTTGCGCAAAATTCATAACAGAGAGCTCCTGCTCCAAATGGACTTTGTAGGGAAATAATTTTTCTTTTTTCAAAATCCTGCCTACGATCGGAAATCGAAAAAGCACCAGTTCCCATGACCCTGACTCTCTTCTATACATCTTTAGGAACATTTTGTACCTTCTCACATAAAAATGAGGTGGGGCGGAGTCTCATGTTGGGGTATAGGCCTGCTTCCTGCCTCATTTCTTCGACTATATTGTCATAAAGATATACTTTCAGTAAAACTGTACAGGGTGGTCATTATAAAAAGTAGTTAATTAAGGAACAATAGAGGATAATAATTATCGGAATATACCTGACAAGGCATACAAGGTGGTCATACGACAGGGAAAATAAATAATAAATAAAACATGCAAAATAGGAAAGTGTTGCGTAAATGACAAATTTTCTTCATTATTTCTTGGGATGACTACCCTGTATACTTTCCATTAAAAGTATAGTAGGTGTCTTCTTTGGCAATTGTGTTATCTACATGTCAAATGTAACTGCCATGTTTTCACTATTTATTTTCTTGGTGGGTTCACCCTGCATATTTTCCAATAAAGGTCTACCAACTACTGTGTTAGCAGTAACTTTAACTGCTTACCAAATTTTATTGTTTTCGGTCAAGTAGTTTTTTAGATACAGAGCCAACAGACATACAGACAGACGTACGGCATCGAGAGACCTTAATTTTCGTAATCTACATACTCGAAAACACGAAAATTTGCAGAAAACTCGAAGAGTGATTTTTTCACGATTACAAATCTTTCCTTCAGTAAACCAAGGGAGTAAAATGTCTTCTGAGTCCAAAGAAATTTTTATATTTTTTTTATTAGTTTGAAAATATTTTTCATTTACCCGATATATGAGAAACGCTGTTCTGTAGTATGAAAAATGGTTTGAAGCTCACAGGATGTTCTGCCAATTTTTATTGCATTTCCAAAACTTTACTAAATCTGATTTTGTTGACATTGCTAAATGTTATAACAAATATCACCGAATCTAGGTGTAAGACATGTAGTTGAAAATATTTTTGACTCTCCTCCAACTAATCTCAATTACCTTCTTAGATCTGGGAAATCCAGATTTGTGTGAGCAAAAGAAATGGAGCCCTACAGTTTCTACTAGAATTCGAACGATTTGCAGAATAAATTGCAATGAAAAGTACTTTCGCTGTTTGTGAGAACCCACCTTGTTAGATGTATCGAAAGTTAAAGCTAGATACGCTAAATACTGAGCTACGCACACGAAAAGAATACGCTGCCTAAGAAATCACTACTTCCACATTCAGATTTACCATCGAATTCTCTTTAGAAAAAAACTATACTATATTGATCATAGAATTTTAATAATATTTAAGTCATAAGGTCATAACAAAAGAGACATTGATTTCTAGCATATACTCCAAAAATTAAGTTTCTGGACTCTTATTAGCTTGCTTTACTTATTTTCCCCAATTTACAATTCCCCATCCCTCCAATGGAATCATCTTAATCAGAAGTCATTATAATACATACGTGTATCAAATTTCAAGTGAATATCTCAATTGTGTTTTATCAACTCCTTTAATAATGGAGTGGAGGTGGTGTGGTAGTGGATTGAAAAATATCATACAGGAATCTTAGGCTTTGGTATCTAGTATATACCCCATATCTTAAGTTACATGAACTCTTACCAGCTTGATTTACTCATTTTCCCCTATTTACCTCTACTTACCCCCCCGAGAGAAATAATCCGAGACCTTGGCTTCTAGTACATACACCGAATTTGAAGTTTCTGTACTCTTATCAGCTTGCTTTACTTATTTTCCCTTATTTACCCCTATTTAACCCCCAACCCTTCAACGGAATCATCTCAAAATATAATCTATTTCCAGATGTCGTTATAATACATACGTGTACCAAATTTCAAGTGAATGTTTATTTTATTTTATCAACCCCTTTAATAATGCAGTAGGGGTGGTGGGGGAGTTGAAAAATATTACAAAAATTTTGAGTCTTTAGCTTCTAGTACATACACTGAATTTCAAGTTTCTGTACTTATACCAGCTTGCTTTACTTATTTTCTCCTATTTAACCCCCAACCCTTCGAACGGAAGCTTTTCCAAATATAGTCTAGTTGAAGATGTCGTCATGATACATACGTGCACCAAATTTCAAGTGAATATTTCAGTTTCGTTTTATCAACCCCTTTAATAATGGAGTAGGGGTGGTGGGGGTTGAAAAATAATATAACTAATCTGAGACCTTGGCTTCTAGCACATACACCGAATTTAAAGTTTCTGTACTCTTACCAGCTTGCTTTACTTATTTTCCCCTATTTACCCCTATTTAACCCCCAACCCTTCAACGGAATCATTTCAAAATATAATCTAGTTCCAGATGTCGTTATAATACATACGTTTACCAAATTTTAAATGAATATCTCAATTTTATTTTAGCAACCCCTTTAATAATGAAGAGGGGGTGTTGGGGGGGGGGCTGAAAAACATTACAAAAAAATCTGTGGCCTTGGCTTGTAGTACATACATCAAATTTCAAGTTTGTGTACTCTTACCAGCTTGCTTTACATATTTCCCCATATTTACCCCTATTTAACCCCCAACCCTTCACCGGATATCTTCAAAAAACAATCCAGTTCCAGATCTCATTATAATATATACGTGTACAAAATTTCAAGTCAATATCTTAAACCGTTCCGGAGAAAGCGTGCCGACAAAAAAAGTTACAGACAGACAGACCGACAAACCGACAGAATTTTTTTTCGCTCAAATTTAAAATCTCAACGTTTCATGACATTCTAAACCGATTTCAATGAAAAAAATTTTTGAAATTTTTTTTACGATTACTATACTTCCAATCCACTACCTGGATGTGGAAGTAATTATGTTAGAATGCCTTTTTCACTGACAAATAATTTTACAATTCGAATTTTCTTAATAAACTAAGCAAGTATTCTGCAAAATCCCTGTCACTTTGCATTTTATTCATAAGAGACGTCAAAGTAATTGGATTTACCCAAAAAAAACTTAAACAACGGCTCGGCCGATAGGATTAGCGTCCAATCCGGAAAACCATTTGTTGAATTTGCCCTTAATTGATTTCAGAAAGAGGATTGACACATTTTAAGCGCTGTTTCAAACGTCTGGAATTGGAATTTGAAATAATCGCAAACGAAGAGGGAAAGGTGAACATTCGTGCCTGGAAAAGCGAAAATACACAACGGAAATTCTCGTGTTGACAGATAGTTTTGTCTCAAGAATTTTAACGAAAGAACAAAGGATTTAAGAAAGCCGACGGCAAATAGAGCAACTGAGTGATATTGATTTGTAAATAATCAGGCGTAAAGCCTCACCTATATAGACCTATACCGGATAAGTGTATACAACGAACATAATAAATGATGTCTTGTGTCTTGTTTTGGCGTAAAATGATTGTTTATATATTCTTAAATAGGTTTCGATCGAGTTTCTAGTTGTAAATATAATTTATGGTATAACAAGAGCCGATATTTTAATAGAAAGTAATTGTCATGTTATAAAAAGGGAAGAATAAAAACAGTGGCGGATCTACAGGGGTTCCGCGGTATTCGGGCCCGGAAGCTTTAGGGGCCCGAAACGGACTAGCCCAGATACTTCAACACCTCGCGTGTTTTATAGAGACTCCTCAAAAGGCACGCAAGAAAAATTTGATTGGGGGAGCGCGGAAAACCATTCGAACCCAGGCGCGCTTACCTTTCCCACGTTCGATTACCCTCCCCCCTACATCGCGTGTTGCTTTTCCTCTCTACTTCCCTTTTACTCTATCAGATGAGAGGTCCGCAGGAATTTTTGACCTGCGGAGATGCAGCTCGCTGCCGCGATAGTCCTTCATGAGCATTGTCTCCTCGTCTTAGGCCGCGTGAGAGATAATAATACAAAGAGAGAGAGAAATGAGTAGCAAGTAACGGAAGAAAAATCGAGAACAAGAGGAAACAAATTGAACGGTGTACATGATCACGCGCGTGTGATATTCCACAACCAGCCGGCATATTCCACTCTACAGAGCCTCTATCCAGTTGCCGACATGGGATATATATGACGAGATCACGGACACACGTGTGATAATTGAGGCCTCGCACGGCCGACTTGACCGGCGTACGCGGTGTATAAGATAATGAAATAATAATAGGGAGGTTTCGTGATATACGGCCGCTAACTGCCTCTTTCATACTCTTTCGTTTTATTCGCCGCTCACCCTCACGTCGACAAGAAATTTCCTCATGCACGAGAGGCGTCGGCGAGATGATTTGCTGCGTAAATTCACAGGAAATAAAAAAAAATCATTAAAAACCGTTGAGAATTGAGGAAGTTTAAATATTTGAAAAAATTTATCTTTGTGTGAGTGAGAGTGGCGAGAGAGTAGAGAGGGTAGAGGCCACGCCTACTCTACCGCCGCTGCTGCTGATTGAAAAGAAATAAGTTTATAAGTGTAACTCGCGCACGTAGCGCAAGTTACTGTCCGATCGAATCTATTTTTTTCTAATAAAAAGAGAAATTTGTTCTCTTTAAAATGAACCCTGGCAGAAGGGCGTAGGACTTTCTCTTGCCCTTCTGCAGGGCTTAAACTTCAAATTGTCGCCTTGCCTGTCCTAATGAAGGAATTTAAGACATTCTTTTTCATTTTAAAGAGGATGAAAATCTCCGTCTTTTGAGGAGCATTTTGTTCACCCCCCACTCCTCCCCTCCGTAAAAAAATCGTATTGAAAAAAATACATTTTTTCTTTTGCCCCCATTTCTACACTTTAGGCGAAAATTATTTCCTACCTATCCAACATTACAGTTGCTCAAGAAGGAAGAAATCCCATTTTGATTTTTAAAATCGCCCCATTAGAACAGGTGGTATCGCCGCTTTCCCTTTTTTCACGTTCCCCCCTCCCTCTCCTTCTCTAATGGTCCTAGAGAGCTCTCCTTGCGGCCTCGACCTGTTCCTATAACCATCCACAATAGAAAAAATTACCATCCTGACTCCATCCCTTATCTCTTAAACACCCCTGAAACTCAATCCCTTCAAACGACCGTATCTCCGGCCCTAATTGGCTGACTTTAAAAAAACTGGTTTACGCGCCTCGGGGAGACCTTTCTTTTTTATCCGAAACATTTTTTGTTCGTCTCCCCGCTCGCGCGAAAACTGAGAAAAACTGATTTTCCATATGTTTAACGGCCCCCTCCCCGCCCACCACCACCAAGATGTCGATGTGAAAGTGTCAGGGAAGTGGGGGAAGTCGTCCTCTATAAGATGGGAACATTTTTTTTTAAAGGCACTTGTTTTTCACCCCATTTCTTCTGCCAGATCTACTCCACTATAGTGGTAAATAATGCTATACTTATATTATACATATAAAATGTTTGAAATAATGGAATATGGTCACAGGGCCTTTTTCTGCATGTGAATATGTTTTGTATTGTTACAGACCATCTACTTAATGTAATTCAATTTTATTGATTGTCAATAAATAAGGAAGTTAAAAAAAATATATTTCTGACCTGCTAGAAATACTTATTTTAATACACGTAGGAAACAAACAAACATTTTTTTCCAAAATTTAATTTGTCAATATAATATGCGTAAAATACTTTAGCCTAAAACAGGGAGTAAATAATGATATAAAAAACGTTTTAAAAGCTATTGAATAATTTAATACCCTTTTACTTTTACATTTGCGTGCACAGTAAATCAATGATTTCTATACGAAGTTTATTGTATTTCCGTCAGTATTATTTAATGTCCTATATTACTAGCAATTACTTCCACATCCACGTTGGAATACAATAATCGTAAATAAAAATTAACAATTTTTCTGTCAAACTAGACTTAGAATATCATAAAACGTCGAGATTTTAAATTTGAGAGAAAAAAAATGTTTTGTCTGTCCGTCGGTCTGCCTGTAACTTTCCTTGTACGCACATTTTCTCAGCAACAGATTGAGATATTAACTTGAAATTTTGTACACGTGTGTGCCATGACGAGATCTGGAACAAGATTATATTTTGCGCTAACTCCGGTGAAGGGTTGGGGGTTAAATAGGAATAAACATGGGAAAATAAGTAAAGCAAGCTGATTAAGAGTACAGTAACTTGGGATTCAGTGTACATACTAGAAGCCAAGACCTCAAACTTTTTTATAATATTTTCAACTCCCCTCCACCCCTCTCCAGTATTATGGGGTTTAGTTAAATAAAATTTAGATAGATGTTCACTTGAAATTTTGCATTATAACAACATCTGGAACTAGATTTTATTTTGAGCTGATTCCGTTGAAGGGTTGGGGTTAAATAAGGGCGAATAGAGGAAAATAAGCAAGCTTGTACGAATACACAAACTTGGTGGATGTGGTGTATATACTAGAAGCCAAAGCTTCAGATTTTTTATAATATTCTTCAGGTGGGTGTAAGTATAAGTAAGAATAAATAGGTTCCCCTATTTACTCCTACTTACACAAGTAAAGCAAGCTGGTAAGAGTACAGAAACTTGGGATTTGTATATTTCTATATATTAAAAGCCGAAGCCTCAGATTTCCTTATTATATTTTTTAATTCCATTCCCCCCCACCTCCCCGCCTCTATTAAGGGGATTAAGGGGGGTGGTAAAATAAAATTGTGATATTCACTTGAAATTTGATAAACGTATGTGTTGTAATGATATCTGATAGAGAAAATAAGTAAAGCAAGCTCATAAGAGTCCACAAACTTCATGTCTAAAAGCTTTTATTTGGTTCGTATGTTAGTTGGTATGTTTGGGTCAAATTTTGCAATCAAGATGAATCCTGGAGGTTAGTATTCAATAGTGGATTCGACGCCTCCCGGAGATGCGGCCGCGCTCGGAAATTACCTTGCTATTAGGCAGCACCCGAGCATAGATTCGACAGTGCCCGGAAATTGCGTGGGTATTCGGCAGCGTCCGGAAGTCACCTTGGTGCTCGGCCGCGCCCGAATATGGATTATGCGGCACCCGAACGATAGAACTCCCTAATTTGGATTCGGCATCTCCCGGAAATTGCCTTGGTATTCTGCAGCGCCCGGAAGTTTTGGAGGCTTAGCTGATTCGGAAAATGCAGTTTAGGGTATAGGAATAACGATGTAATTGACCACGCCCCGCTAGTTCCATAAATCGTGAAAGCAGAGACACACAAGGAATTGAATTTAGTACGGCATGAACTAAGGATGGATGGGGACGTAGGTGATAATTTCTAATACGAAACGAGAAAATATCTCTTCGTCAAAAGCGAAGAAGTTATTTGTCACATTTTTAACAAATAATTTCTTCTATTGAAAGCATTTCTGCAGTTTCTTTTTTAGCTGTAAATGGTATGGGAATAAAATAATAATTCTTATTAAAACCAAAATGAAAATAGAACATTAAAATAAAATTAAATAACTCGAAAACTAAAATCAACTAATAATTATCAAAAAATAAATTATTCTTATTACATTACAAAAATAGAACATTAAAATTAAATTAAATAACCCTCAGAAACTAAAATCAACTAATAATTATCAAACAATAAATTAATGAAGTAAGGATTCAAACAAGCACCTTCTTGTCCCAAACTCTCATATCATTGAGTTGATTTGGAGTAATGCTTGCACAAAGTTGGGTAAGTTTTTCCCGTAATTCAACTAAATTATTGGCTCGTTCAAACGCATGTTGGTACGCGGTTTCCTTTAAAAAGCCCCACAGAAAGAAATCATGGGGTGCTAGATCAGGTGACCTGGGGGGGCATTTTATCATTCCCCTCGTAGCTATTGCACGATTGGGAAATGTTCTTTCCAGAAAATTAATAACAGTTAAGGTATTGTGACTTGGGCAGCCGTCTTGTTGAAACCAAATGTCGTCAAAGTTGACAGGAAGATTTTGAACTGCAGGAATTATTTGGTTTTGTAAAAGCTCTAAATATTTATTGCCATTTAAATTGCCATCGATTAGCAGTGGGCCAATAATATGATTGTCTAAAATTCCCGTCCAAACGTTTTACTTTTGAGGATACTGAGATCGCACAGCAACACTCAAATATTTGTTTTTTCGAGACCAATATCGTACTACGGATGGATTGTGTTTCCTATGCAATGAAAAGGATGATTCATCTGTAAACAATATATTCTTTAAAAAGTTTTCATTCTCACTCACTTTATTTATCATGATTTCACAAAGTTCCATCCGTTTGAAATTGTCCTCGGGAAATATTTCTTGCGTTGTTTGAACTTTAAAACAACTGTACCCATTATTTTTCAAAATCTTTCTTACAGTTCTTTTCTTCATGTCAACTTCATCAGCAATTTGCCTGCTAGAACAAGGTTCACTAGTTTCAACAAGTGCACAGACATTAGTTTCGCGAATTTTACGTTCTTCGCTCGTCTGTTGATGACGGGGTTCGGGTTGATAGCATTTTTTACAATAATTCACGACACACCTGAAATTCTCAAATTTTTTAATAATGTATGAAATTATGCTAGCTGAGGGGATTGGTCTGTCTTGATATGCCACAGTAAATAAATTTATTGTGTCATCAGTGGAATGGCCCCCGAAGTACCACTTCACAATTTGCACTTTTTCTGTAGTTGTATAAACACACGGCATTTTAATAACAAAATTGAGATCAATTATTCCCACACGTCTAAACAGCTACGCTATTAAAAGCGTCGTGGTTAAGCGATGGACTAATGCCCTGCATTGTTCTACGACAAGGCGTGGTTTATCTGCGCAGAAACAAGTTTACGTACCTAAAACTAAATTTGCTGAATCTGTATACGTACATCAGACACTTTGTACATAGAAAATATTTGTGCAAAGCTAGGACAATGTGGCGAAAGAATAAGGATTAGGAAATTTCATGAAATAAATCAATTCAACTATAATTTCACCCTCGCGTCGTTCGGTTAATCGGTTAATTAAACCTGACTGAATTGATTATATTTTGAACTTACTATAGAGAGTCCAGAAACTTAAGAATTGGTACAGCCCAATCCTAAATTTGTTTTATAACATATACCACTCCGCTTCACCACCCCCAAACTCTATTATTAAAGGTATTAACAAACTATACCACAAGCAGACATTCACTTCTAATTTGATACACGTATGTATTATAACGGCATCCGGAACAAAATTATATTTTAAGATGGTTTCGTATGTGGAAACAGTGATTGTTTAGGCAGCGGTCTTCTAAACTATTATTAGATGTGTTAATGGCTGCTATCCATTTTGAATTATGTATAATAAAAGTTTACGACTTTCAACATTGTATGATCATTTTTAGCAAACCCAATATTACCTCAAATTAAAGTTATTTAAGCTTATTTTTAGTAACAAAATTAATGACTCCTAGCACTATAACATAAACAAGGCTGCCTTAACCTGTACGCAAATTTAAATGTATAATATGTACAAAATGCTTGCATGTTGACTGTAATCTTTTTGAGGATAAAAATTAAAGCTTAAAATCATGTTATGTAATAAAGAACCCGCAATTTATGTTGCCTTGGACACCGTATTACTGGCTGTTACAAGTCACTAATGGTAGTGTAATTACTGAAAATTAATTAAGGAGGGATCGTTTCGTAATTTTAAAATTGATAAAGTGGCACAGCAACATAAATGTCATGCAAAAATTTACTACCGTTTTAATGTAATATTTGAATTATTGAGGCCAAATAGCTTTCAGCCATAATTATTAATACCCGGTTGATTGTGTGGTTAAAGATTTATTATACACAAAGTTTAAACAAATTCTTAGTTCGGAAATAACATATCTAATTGTGAACACAATAGGTCGATATCCATATTGTAGTTAGTAAATAAGTCGATAAGTTTGTATGATAATGAGAGAAAATTAAATCTGAAATATAAACATTTATTTTAAAACAGATAAAATTTTTTTCCACCACCAACAAAATTTCTTCATTTTCGTTGTCTACCATGCTTAAGGAATAGGACTAGTATACGATTCAAATGTATTGACCCCTTACTTTAACCGCGAATGTCTCAGAAACGGAGGAGCAGTAAAAATTGAATAATGTACATTGGACACTTTTGATGTTCTGTTAAGTTATATTGAAAAATTTCCTACTTTTTAAGACAAATTTGACCAGACCAGTTTTAAATCCATTATATCTTGGAAAATAAGCCTACTATGTAAATAATATTTTAGACACCGATTAAGCAGGGCATTTCTTGTACGAGGAGATTTTTTTATATTTTTTTGTTTTAAAATTTTGTACTTATTCTCAAAAACGTGACGTCATGTTTGTTCGGTTATTTATCAATGTATTTAATTTTTTTTTGTTAAAATAGTTAATTATATAAAACATAAGCATTTTCAGAAAAAAATAATTGGTATATATCAAATATTAATTTAGTTATCAAGCGTAAAGGATAATATCATTGCAAATTTGCAAGAATATTATCTATATGGATAACAGCATTGCAATTTTGTGAGAATGATATCTATTACGCTTGATCACTAAATTAATAAAATATTGTAAAAAAATCTGAAGCCTTGGCTTCCAGTACATACACCGAATTTCAAGTTTCTGTGTTCTTACCTGCTTTCTTTACTAATTTTCAATTTCTCCCTTATTTACCCCTATTTAACCCCCAACTCTCCATCTGAATAAACCGAAAATATAATCTAATTCCTCATGTCATTATAGTGTACCAAATTTCAAGCGAATACCTCAATTTTATTTTATCAACCTCTTTAATAATGGAGTGTGGGCGTGGTGGTAGGGAATAAAAAATATTATAAAAAATGTTGTGGCCTTCGCTTGTATACATACATCAAATTTCAAGTTTCTGTACTCTTACCAGCTGGCTCCACATATTTTCCCCTATTTATCCCCAACCCTTCACCGGATATCTTCAAAAAACAATCCAGTTCCAGATCTACGTTCCGGAGAAAACGCGCGGACAAAAAAGTTACAGACAGACCGACAGACAGACAGACAGACAGACCGACAGACAGACAGACCGACAGACAGAAAGACAGACAGACAGAAAAATTTGTTTCGCTCAAATTTAAAATCTCGACGTTTCATGACATTCTAAACCTACTTCGAGGAAAAAAAAATGATTTTTTTTTTACGATTACTATACTTCCAATCCACTACGTGGATGTGGAAGTAATTAAGCTGTAAAAATGAAAAGTAAAAACGTTCATACGCAATTATATTTAACTGTTATATAATATTCGCAAATTTCTACATACAGGACGTCATAATGGATCGTTAATACGGTGACCTAATGAAATGTAACTATTGTCATACCAGGTATATAAGCATTAGCTCCAAAAAGTTATTTATCTAGTTCTGATGAATAATTTAAATTCGACAGAACCAAAGGTTCCGAAATTCTCTTTATATAAATACAATGAAATAAAACAGAAAAATGTGATTTAAAAGGTGAAACTAATATCAAAATAGGTTTAATAATGGCGAGGAATTTCAAATTAATTATTGCATTATGCCTGATTCTTTTACTTATTTATTTACAAAGATTCTAACAGAGCTAGTTTTAATCTTTAGTTTAATATATGTGTAACATCGAATTGCTCATGGAAACAGTGACTTTCTTTTAACAGATGGCTGGTAAACGTGGAATCATCTTTTTTCTCTTCCTAAAACTTTCTTTGTGTTCCAAGATTCTTCTCATAAAATTTCTGTGTGTTTGTCCTATATACAATTTAGGCAAGTACTACAAGTCATCATGTAGACTCTTCATTTAATCCCCTAGAATCAATTTAATGAGACTGTCTGTCTGTCTACCGTCTTGTTGTCTGTCTGTTGGTGCTATACCTAGAAAACTAATTGACGAAGAAAAATAAAATTTTATGGGTAGTTGACGCCACTATCAGCGAGGAAATGGGATATACTTTTACTGGATAGCATGCCGGGTGACCCACTAAAACGAGTAAATAATGAAAGAACTGTTGCATGGAGTTAACGCAATTGCTAAGTAGCACACATATCATGCTTCCTCTCGTTAGAAACCCTTCACTGACAAGATAACTTTATGGTGCACAGTTCATATTATATTGTCAGATATTATCTTTATCGCAATAAACTACTTAAAAGGGTCTTGGGTCGTCTTGGGTATAGGTAGAGGCATTGCACTTGCACTTGTTTGCTTTATATGGTAATATTATTACTAAAAACACTATACCAGTTATTAATTCCTTATGAACTTCTATTATGGCATTTCATTTCACGCTGAATTTCTTGATCTACCGGTAGCTGAAGTTTTATCGAGTTTAACGGGGCCTTTCGTCCCAATGTTTATATGGATTTTCAGCAACTAGAAGTCGAGTCAAACTACTATTTACATATAAAAGCGATATAACAAAAGCGTACATACGTGTCGAATTATGAACATAATTCTTTTTAAAAAAGTTCAAAGTCGATGCAAATTAATTACAAATAATTATAGACTGTTGCTTAATATAATAGTGAGGTCGGCAAAGTTCTTCTATACTTTTAACTCGTTTTGCAATTACAGAAATTACATAAACCAACGCAGCAATAAATCTGTAACATAGTATCATAATTGTTTTACTACTGTGCAATTTGAATATACAAATAAAAGCAAAATCGGTTTATGTGAATAGTTTTGCTTAATTCCACAAACACATTTGCATACCCAATTCGGTATAAAGCAGCTAAATTGCAAGGATTTAGTCATTTGTTTTTAATATGTAACTAACTTAACAACTAGTTTAAGTTACAAATTTATTTTACAGCTTTTGCGATTCTTTCAAAAGCACCAGTAATCTCTATATTAAGTTTTATCCTGGGAATGTTTTAGTACTGGATGTTTAACTTATATTCCAGATGATAGATAGCCATCAGCAGGAAATGTTCGTGCTGGTTTGGTTAATTGTAATTTGTACGTTGTTTGTGGATGGGAGTACAAAGTTTCGGTACAAGTGATATAAGAAACACGACAGAAGAAATATCACAATTGTGAGAATGATACTGGGTGTTCCATTTAAATAACATACTGAATAGCTGTTGAAAAATTAACCGTTACCTTCGCTATAGAATCACGTTTTCGAATATTTAAAGTAATACACCATTAAAGGTTTTTCTGATAATGACTATAATTTGATCTTGCCCATTTATGAAATTTTGGCAATGCGGTTATTTTTCAGAAAGAGTTAGTAAACCCTGGTATTAATTTATTATGGTATGGTACTACGAAAAATAAACCATCAACATTAGACTGTTTTAAAGTAGACATTTTAACGGTTAAAATGAGCCCAGATAGAATATCTAAATCGAAAAAAATACCAATAAAGTTTTCCGTGGAAGATTTTATTTCTTTTTACTTCCCTCGCATACCCAAGGGAAGTACTGTATTCGAGAAAAAAATCGCCCTTCGTGATTTTTTCGGATTTTGACGTATCAGAACACGTAGATTACGAAAATATAGGTTTTTCAATTCCGTCTGTCTGTCTGTTGGTGCATTAACTAAAAAGCTGCTTGACGGAGAGCAGTCAAATTTGGTAGGTAGTACTGTCAGCGAAGAAATGGTTAAACTTTCACTGGAAAATATACAGGGTGGATCGTCTAAAGGGAATAAATAATGATAAACATTTTTTTTTGCTCAAATTTAAAATGTCCACGTTTCATGACACGCTAAACCTATTTCAGAAAAAAAAAAATGGAAAATTTTTTTCACCAACATTTTTGAAAATTTTTTTACCACTAAAATAGATGGAATTTTTTTTTCTTCGTTCAAACTTAAAATTTCCACATTTCATAGCGTTCTAAACCTATTAAAAAAATAAAAAATTAGAAATTTTGTTTACCACTGAAACAAATTTACCACTAATATAGATGGAATTTTTTTTCTTTCTTCAAATTTAAAATTTTCACGTTTTCATGGCATTCTAAACCTATTCAAATTTAAAAATTTTTTGAATAAAAATTTTTTTGAATTTCTTTTTTATCTATTTATCACTACTTACATACTATAGAATAGATAAAAAATTGTTTTGCTCAAATTTAAAATTTCCACGTTTCATAACATTCCAAACATATTTCAGAAAAAAAAATTGTAACATTTTTTTACCATTTTGGGGAAAAAAATTAAGTACCACTAGAATAGATGGAATTTTTTTTTTCCTCAAATTAAAAATTTTCACGTTTCAAGACATTCTGACCTATTTCAGAAAAATAAAATTTGAAAATTTTTGTCATCATTTTAGAAAAAATTTAGTAGATGGAAAATTGTTTTTCTTTGCTCAAATTTAAATTTTCACGTTTCATGACATTCTAAACCTATTCAAATAAATTTAAAAGTTTTTTTGAATTTTTTTTTATCTATTTATCACTACTTGCCGTAAAATAGATAAAAAAAATTTTTTTGCTCAAATTTAAAATTTCCACGTTTCATGACATTCCAAACCTATTTCGGAAAAAAAAATTCAACATTTTTTTACCATTTTCGGGAAAAAAATAGGCACCACTAGAATAGATGAAAAAATTTTTTTTGCTCAAATTTAAAATTCCCACGTTTCATGACATTCCAAACCCATTTCGGAAAAAAATATTTGCAACATTTTTTTACCACTATGGAAAAAAATTTACCAATAGAATAGATGGAAAAAAATTATCACGTTTCATGGCATTCTAAACCTATTTTAGAATAAAAAAGTTTTGAAAATTTTCTTAATAACATTTTTGAAAAATAAAAAAAAAAAGGAAATTGTTCAACCACCACTATACTTCCACTCCACTACGTGAATATGAAATTGAAAATGTGACAGATGGCAATAATATTTAGCATATGCACCTATTATACTTTTATTGAAAAATGTACAGGGTGGTTATCCCAAGAAATAATTCAGTCATGGTGGACATTTAGAAAGGTATTTGCGCGAGCCTTCCATATTTGGCACCTGTTATTTAGTATTGAACTTTTGCTGTTGGATGAGCACTCTGTATATTTTTTTGACCAAAACTTATCAGGGTTTCTTTGTAATAATAGTGATAACTATATTCCGATTATTATCTCCAATGTCACTTCGTTAATTATTATTTTTTTTAGAGTGACCGCCATGCACATATAAAGAGGGAAGTTCTGTGTAAATACCTTTACCGATTTTTTTTGAAAAATGTAAATACCTCGGAAACTATTTGTTTCCCAGATTCCAAAAAAAATCATGTTTATTCAACGCAAAAACAAGTATACTTTCACAAAATTTCATGTAAACTGAATTATTTTTACGAGGGAAGAAAATAAAAAACCTAGAAGTCGGTTTTCCGCCATATTGTCGAAAAACCTGAGGTTAGATTGAAAAATACCTTATATGAAAATTTTGTATTTTTTTTACAGCTATAATTTTTGTGAAGGATATTTTTCGCCAGGAGGAAATTTGCAAAAACCACTTTCAACCCCTAAACAGCACCCCCATTCCACAATTTCACATAATCTCGTGTTTAATTTATGTTTTTTTCTCTTAATTATAACTTTAACTAAATTTTCCGATTGGTCCTTGCCTGTGGCTAATTTTTTTTTCAAAAAGGTATTGGCACTAGCCTAATTGTGGCAGATTTTTTTCTAATTTTCAGTTGGGTCGTACCTATATGATAATCGTTCATGGTATCACATTTTTTTAGAAAATAATTAGGGGTGTTTCGTTTTCAATGGGTTGCTGTGTATATTTAAGAAAATTTAAATGTCACACCTTCCAAAGTCACATCATATAAGAAATTAAAAAGAAAATTATTTAAATTGTAGGTTACATAAAATTCTACAAAGATAAATATAAAGGGGATGATGAGGCTACGCGACGATGCAAGAAAGGGAAAATCGTTCAGCAGGTCCACTTTATTGCAACACGCTTTGAAATACGAGCATGAAATGAATTTAACTCAGAAAGAAATATTCCAAAAAAGGTAAATCCCAATAGAATTGAATTAAAAGAGGGTGTCTACAATCAATTCAATGGCGATAATTGCTTTTTGACGATTTCCGTATTTTTAGGAAGTACGGTTTTCTCTTCTTTCAGATAAAGTTGTCAGAAATGTTTAAATTCACATAAATTGTATGTTACGGTATATATATATATATATATATATATATATATATATATATATATATATATATATATATATATATATATATATATATATATATATATATATATATATATATATATATATATATATATATATATATATGATATACAGAGTATCAAATGCAGAGGTCTTCGCGAACATAAATCTTATTTCACAATTAACAATAAAATTTATAAGCTATTTGTCGTATTTTTTCCAAAGTATATGAATTTTTCACATTCATATAAATAAAATGGTCTAATGTTGCATTCTACAATTCAATAAAAATGTTTTACTGCTTAAATCAGCAATACCGTATGTTTCAGTTCAAGAACTGTACTTCTTATTTATAACGACTTGATAGTAGAGAGAAAGACATGATTCACGATTATTCCGCTTGGCCCCTCTTTGCTGTATGACACGCCTGACAACATTACACCATCTGTCGCAGTTTCTGATTACGTGTAGGACTTCCCTCACCTCATAAGATACCACAGCTTTATTTAAAACCCTTAAGACTCATATCTTAAGTGTAACTATTTACTATGCGAGCGTATCTTGTTCATCTTGTTTATTTAAAGACGATCTTAGAATGTATTTTTAGAAAGATCGTCGTGCACATTATCGAAATATATACCAAGTTCAATATTTTTTTTATCCTGTTAACGAAGAAGAACTGTCAAATGTCATACGTAATCCCAAAAATAAAAAGTCATCGGGATTGGATGGCCTTACTGCCCACATAATAAAAAGTATATCTGATAATATATTGCCATCACTTTTGTACCTTATAAATATGTCATTTGTTAATGGAGAATTTCCTGATTTCCTTAAAATAGCGTCCATAATCCCCATCTACAAAAAAAGGTTGTAAAAATAATGTTGAAAATTACCGACAGATTTCCCTCCTAAGTGTGTTTTCAAAAATTTTAGAGAACATTATTTACGACCGTATCATATCATTTCTTGAAACAAATAAAATACTAACCGGGCTCCAACATGGATTTAGAGCAAGAAAAGCAACTGAAACTGCATCTGCGCATTTTTTTAAATACATCTACAAACAGTTAGATGAGGGTAAATATGTTGTGTCGCTGTTTTTTGATTTATCGAAAGCTTTCGATTCTGTGGACAAAGATATACTGTCCAAAAAATTAGAAAGCATCGGTATACGAGGATGTCTTCTAAGTTGCATTAACTCCTATGGAAAATCGGAAACTAATAGTGACATGTAATGAGTGTCAATCGAGTATCCAAGATGTAACCTTGGGGGTTCCCCAAGGCTCAACATTAGGCCCTCTGTTATTTTTTATATATATATTAACGACCTGCCAAATTATATTCAACATGGTGTTACCACGATGTATGCAGATGATACCACTGTTTCGGTATCAGCTGTCACACAGGAAGAACTGTATCACAAAATTTCTGTTGCACTTGACGATGTACACGCATGGCGCCGGAGAAATAGGCTCATTTTAAATGATAAAAAAACAGTTTTTATAAATTTTAATTTTAGGAGAGCATTAACGTCTAGTGATAACATAACTTTTACCGAATCATATTTGTAAATTGCTAAATAAAGCATACTTTGCAGTTTTACAGCTAAAAGATACAATTGCCCAGACGGGTCTCTTAAGCGTGTACTATGCTTTAGCTTTTTTACATCTGCCATTGAATATATTAACCTGGGGACGTTCAACTCATATACAAAGAGTTTTTGCGTCCCAGAAAAGGTTACTAAGATTAATTTTCAATATAAATAATAGAGCTAGCTGTAGGCCATTATTTAAAAAATACAATATACTTACAGTCCCTAGCATCTATATTTACAAATGTCTGGTATTTGCAAAAATTAACTTGTGTACATTCTCCACCTCTGCAGATAATCATCTGTATAGAACAAGACATAAAGATCTGTTGGTGATCCCAGTGCATAAAACACGACATTTCAAAATTCACTACACTATAATTGTATTATTTTATTTAACAGCGTTCCTAAAACTATGAGACAATTAAACTTATCGTCATTTAAAAAAGAAATAAAAAAACTTTTAATAACAAATGCATTTTATAGGGTTGATGAATTCCTAAATAGATAAACATTTTATTTTTATTTTTAATTCCCCGTCTATTTTGTTATATTTTTACATTACGAGTTTTTATATGAGGTTTGTTTGTTTTATATGTATTATACATACCTATACATATTATACATCTTTTATTATTGTTCATTTTTTTGTATTTATGTGTTTTATAAGTTTGTGTTTTTATCAGCCTTATTTTAACGTTTAATACTATAACGAAACATGAATTAATTTGTTCGAATTAACTTAAGTAAATATTGTTTTATTGACGTGCCAAATGTACATATTTGTATCCAAAATTGGTAAAATAAATTCAAATTCAAATGAGGCGTTGCTGTCCGCGAATAATTATTTGGATACTGAAAATAAAATATGTTGGGTATGTACTTAATTTCAGTGACAACATGTAGAAGTAAATTTGAGCAAAATAGGAATCATACACTCTATTTGTTCTATATAATGGTTACACCTGCACACGCAAAGGAATGCTCTATTACAGAACACCCACCTATGTATCCCCATGTATTTTTGACCGCTGAATGCGAGTCCGAGGTCAGAATTGGCCCGTCATCCCAGGGCTTTTCCTGAGCGTCAAAAAACCGCTTGTAACTGCTTCTCGATACCATAACTCCAAAACGCAATGAGGAACAGAGCTGCGGTTTCGCCATTCGATTTGTCTCGTCTTAGTACGTACCCCTGAATTTTTTTTGAGGGCACTTCCATTTTTTTGCAAATATCTAAAAACGTATACGATTTAGACAACTCTTTACATAAATAGCTGTAACTTTTTCTAGATAAAATTGAACGCCCACTTCTGTCCTCGATCTGTCCTCCGATGATAACCAAAAGTTAATCGATGCATAAAAAAAGAAATGTTTGCTCTAAATGAACCAGTAATTTTCGATCAATGAATACATTTTCCAACAAATTTCGAAGAACTAAATATCTTTAGGCTTAAGTATGTAAAGCAACAGTTCACCAATAGAAATATTTTGTAAATATGTAATATTTGTAGATTTAATGAAGATCCCCCATTCCTAGAGTTGTTAATTGGGTAGATGTATCATATATCATTTCAAACAAAGAAGTTAGGCAATTTTTGAAAATTGCCATGATGTCAAATGCATTTTAACGCGCGATTGTTCTCGTTCGTCTACGTAAACGAAATGCTGTCGAGAATACCGCATATAGAAAGTGTTCGCAAGTATGCCATTCGCATTAATACGTATACGTACACTGCGAAGCATGTCAAGAAAAGGGCTGCTGGTGGCTAATTCTATCTATTCTGCGACTTAACATGGAACTACCGCCAAGTTATACTCTAGTTTGGAATATATTTCGTTATATCCTATCTAGACTGTTTATTTGCACATTAAAATCTAAATTATTTAATGAATATACATATTGTCATAGACAAACCGATTATATGCAGCTGACAACGACCACTTCGCATTGATGCAGAATTATAATCCTAGTAAACTGCATATAAAATCAATATAGCCTAGTTTAAATTACTACTTAATAATAAACGAACGTTTTAGTAACAATCCCAGTTTATAATTATTATGATTAGTGGACATACATATCACATATAAATATGCATAAAATCATAATGATATACTAACCTGTGCTCCAACAATGCGCTGTATTGAAATATAACGCTGTTCGGTGTAATTTTTCTAAAATATCTGTAATTAAGAATAGAGAAAGTTTCGTTTTTTACGTATTATGGTTTCTTGTATTGGTACACAGGTCAACAAAATTTAATTGACTTAAACCAGAAACCAGACTATGCTTTTTCGAAGCCTTTTAACACACTGAATCTGAATCCGACCTCAATTTATCAACATTAACAGGTTGTGTAATAAGTCGTTCAACATTTATTGGACATAGATTTTCATATTTAATATTAATTTTTTTCAACTGACGATTTCTGGAAGAGGAAAAAGATATTAAAACATTCATATTTCCAATGTTAAAAAGCGGTGGGACACCCTCGCGCCCCCTTTCTTTGTCTGCGAAGCTAATACTGTCTGCGGCGCTGATAGTTATTAAAAATTAGATAGCAAAATAAAAATCAAACTAACTAACCTAACCATCTAACCATCCCACGAAAGATTGAAATCATTATAGGAAAAAGAAGGAAACATTCTTTCTGCTGTCAAATCAAACCTGAATTTGTGAAAAAATTCCTTAATCGTTTCAAAATTAAAATAAAATCCGTCGTGTCCTGGAGTAGACAAACAGCGCTATAGCACGGAAGAAATAGCTGAACAGACAATGCGGTAGAGGTGTTTCAGAATCTCATGTGCCGCAAAATGAGCAAAAGGCAAAAGTTTAATCTGAGTTATAAGTATGTTTTTGAAGAAACTGGAGGCTACTTTGCTGTATACACAAACAAGAGCTTGGGATAAATTGTAAACAATAAATATAATATTTTTAAGAAGTGTAACTGAGTCAACAGGACGGATTATGTCTCTGCGCATATGAAGGTCACGGCTCATGAGGTTTTAAAACAGCCGGCATTGTTGGACCGAGAGTTAACGACGCGTTACGAATATAGCGATTTTAATGATTTCAAGTTAATTTTTTGTTATTCTGTGGAAAAGAAAGCGGGGGGAAACCAGCGAGAACGTTACCTATGCACCGACCGTACGACCGCTGATAGGGCAAGGAATAAATAGTGAGACAAATACGCTTCTTTATTCGTCCGCCGCAGCAGCACTAAGGCGTCCCAGCTCGATGCTACAAGATTTGCTCTTTCCGTACCACCTTTTGTTGAACAAGAGGTACAATATTGATCGGCGCTGACCGACTCGCTTCCCACATAGTAACAAGCTCTCGCTCAGTATTACATCATCTGACTTTGATATTTTCCGTTGACAAGTCAACGGCCTCTTGTGGCCATTATGTTATAAAAAATACCAAGGTTTGACTGCGTTATTAATTGTGAAAGTATGATAACACGAAATGACACCAGTTTTCATTAAATATCATCGATTTATCAACTAGGAAAAGTGAGGTTGGAACATGTCAGCTGATTGCAAGCAGTAAAAAGATATGATTTCACAGGGATATTCCAAGCATTTTGGTATTGGTAAATAATTATATCTTAATGTAAGAATTTCACTTTGAACGTGCATTTATATTGCACATCCGGTTTGACCGGAAAAGCCCACAACTTTCGATTTTTAAATGGAACACCCTATATATTGTTACAATTTTGAATCTAGAGGAAATTTTGAATACAATACATCCATTTTGGTCACTTTTTGATAAACATTAAAAATGTTATTAAAAAATCTATTTCTAAATCCAGAGTGCTGTGGTGCCCAAAATATATTTTAGTTTGTGTGCCACGTTACTATAAAAATAAAAAGAGCAATATGATTGCGTTGCTTAATTCTCTAGAGGCGTTTAAAATTTTTAAATGTGACTTTTACCCACTAACTCGGTTTTTTAAATGGTAATTTAATCGTTCACCAACATTTTTAAATACCTCATTTTCATACGAATCTAATGATACCAAAATTGTGAAAATCCGCTCAGAAATATTTGAGATTTCAGCCAAAATACAATGCAACCAAGCTTTTAGAAACATGCGGCTAATAGATAATAAATTAGTGGGCTTTGGAAACTAAAATGGCGCATTTCTGTGTAAATCTGGTAACCTAATAAGATTGGAAAAATCATAGTAGCCATTGAATGTAATAAAACAATATCAGCTGTCAGACAGACTCGTGTAGTTATAGGCAATCTTGAGCTATCAAACATTTAATAATTGTGAGCGCAAAGAACGTTACAATTAAGTTTAGCATAGGTATGTGGAGGTAAACACAATTACATCCACAAGGACATTTGCAATAGAATGCGACATCAGTTCTGTTTTCAGAGTTTTATTTAAATGAACATAAATATCGGGCCTATAAATAAATAAAAATCAATTCCGTTTGAACAATTGAACTTAAACTAGGTAACAGTAGGTGTCGAATATAATTAAACCATAAATTTACATTTATAGATATTGTTCAAAACGTCCACCATTTTTTTCTATACACAATTCGGCTCTGCGTATAGTTACTTGAATGGCTCTACGCAATTCAGCCGGCGTTATTTCATTAAGAGCCCGTACAACTTTATTTTGCAGCTCTTCTTTGAAGAAGTTTTATAAACTTTATTTTTGAGAGTGCCCCATACATAATAGTCGAGGGAGTGTTAAGTCAGGTGACCTAGGAAGCCACCTGATATGACCTTGATTTGCGATAAGGCGTTCACCATGCAAGTTGTTTAAATATTCCACCACTCTTCTGGAATTATGTGGGGGAGCACCATCTTGTTGGAAAAACAGATTTTGTAAATAGGCAAGAGGAAATAAGTCAAGAAATTCTGCTGTCTGGTTTTGTAAAAAGAATAAATATCGTTCGCCAGTAAGTGTTCCATCAAAAAATATGGGTCCAATTACTCGATCTCCAAGTACTCCAAGCCAACAGTTAAACCCAAATCTTTCTTGAATATTCCCCCGCCCTACCAACCTCGGATTTTCTTGAGCCCAGTACCTAGTATTATTTCTGTTAAACATACCTTGGTTCGTAAATCTACTTTAATCTGAATATAAAATATGAAAAGGAAAACCTGGGTTTTGTTGTACTGCATTTAAGAACCAGTTGCAATATACTAGCCTCCTGTCGTTATCATCTCCATAAAGATGTTGGTGTATTTGGTATTTATAAGACCGAAACTTATGTTTCTTTAAAATTCTGCAAACCGAAGACTGACTAATGTCGCATTCCGTTGATAATTCCCTTGTTGATATTGTTGGGTGTACCATCACAAATCCTAAGACATCAATTTCTTTGTCCTCACTTACAATAAATGTTTGATGGTCATCTTGTTGATTAGGTTCGTTTCTTAATTCTTGTTCCACTCTGGCAAACAAGTGTCTGCTTGGATGACGTCTGTTGGGATATCGTTGCTGATACAGTTCTGCAGTTGCAGGTGAATTTTTGAGACGCTCTCCATATATCAGTGACATATCGACCTTTTCATTTCTACTAAAATTATTAATTTTCTTTAATTTTTACTCAAAGAGATTTCCGCAACGCTTTATTTTGTATCTGTCTGACAGCTGATATTGTTTTATTACATTCAATGGCTACTATGATTTTGCCAATGTTATTAGGTTACCAGATTTACACAGAAATATGACATTTTAGTTTCCAAAGCCCACTAATCTATTATCTATTAGCCGCATGTTTCTAAAAGCTTGGTTGCATTGTATTTTGGCTGAAATCTCAAATATTTCTGAGCGGATTTTCAAAATTTTGGTATCATTAGATTCGTATGGAAATGAGGTATTTAAAAATGTTGGTGAACGATTAAATTCCCATTTAAAAAAACCGAGTTAGTGGGTAGAAATCACATTTAAAAATTTTAAACGCCTCTAGAGAATTAAGTAATGCAATCATATTGCTCATTTTATTTTTATAGTAACGTAGCACACAAACTAAAATATATTTTGGGCACCACAGCACTCTGGATTCAAAAATAGATTTTTTAATAAAATTTTTAATGTTTATCAAAAAGTGACCAAAATGGATGTATTGAATTCAAAATTTCCTCTAGATTCCAAAAATGTAAAAATATATAGGGTGTTCCATTTAAAAATCGGAAGTTGTGGGCATTTCCGGTCAGACCGGATGTGCACCAAACTTAAAAATTTATTGAAAATATGGCATTTTAGACGTGTAATGAGGCCTCCAAATTTCAATTTTCTATTCCAAATATTTAAGGAAATATCGGGGCGAGCGCAATTCGTGACTCACCCGGTATATTGTGGTTGTTTAAAAACTACTCGGTGTTGGATTATTTAAAATTTGAAAACTGACTCTGGACACTGATTTTAACCTATTTTCACTGTTTTGTAATGTTAAAAAAGAGAAGTGAGTAGTTTTTAAACACACATGATATATTTCAAAACAATACATTCACTCGCCTGAAGGCTCGATGAATTGTAATTAACTATAAATGCCATCTAAGTTATATTACAAATGTTAAAACCTGGTGATAATAAACAATTGTATATTTAGTAGATACACTTTGTTTTATTCTCATTTACAAGCATTTATGTACAAACCTAATCGATATTCAACCTACTGCTAATGATACTAATATATGATAAATAAAACAATAAAAGGAAATGAAAATATTTAATAAAACACATAAGTTAGACAATAGTAACATTATTACATGATAAAAAAGTTCTTACAGAAATTACAATGGTTTTCACAGCTCGGTGCATAAATATACCATAGACGAAGGGCCAACCGCTAGATAAATTGTGTCTACCTTACTATAACTTTAAGTCTTTTGTTTAATTCTTTTCATAAGTACCTATTTCACACAATCTGCACATTATATTGCACAACGGTTAACTGCCTAGCCATAGCCATTTTTACTGCTAAAAATCAAAAGAGATGACACCTCATCACCACAATTTGTACCTTACAAATTGAAAAGGCTGCGAACGTGTTCTGCCTATTCCTACAGCACAATCATAATGAGTACTAAGAAATCATCTGGATCCGCAATAATCCAAGGAATGAGGTTTTTATTGACAATGAGTCCATAACCTGAAAAATGGATCTGTCTGTTAGTAATTATTCATAAAACAACATTTAATTGAGCGAGTACAAATGAGTTATAATTTATAATTAATCCTTACCTTTGCGCTACTAAGTTCTAATCCTGTAATATTCTTGGAGAGAACTTCTTTCACCCAACCACTAACAAACGGTTGTAAGCTTCGACTTTTGTACTTATTCTTTTAACTTTTAACCTTTACAAAATCATGTAATTACAATACATGTACGTTTAATATTCGGAAATAAAAAGACATCTGTACAAAATCGTCTTTATTTAATATAGATGGAGTTAAATTGATAGTATCAACTTTTTTCCGTACATACACCTATCTCGTACATCATAATTCATAAGACAGTTTCGTAAAGTATAAACTCGTCCACCTTAACAAACAAAATTCGTCGCATGAATTGATTAAAGATAATTGTGGATGTTAAATGATCCGAAATAAACTTTGAAAACATCACAAAATCTGCAAAATGTACAGTTAAAACAATATGTTCGATCAGCTGATTACAAAGTGGTGGCCATTTGCATTTCTTCAGTATTCCCTAAACGATATTAGTTTTAATAATATACGTAGAATAAAAATCAATTTTGATAACTTTAGCGACTTTTCTGTGTCACGTGACGTTCATTCTTCCCCGATCGCACTGTAGTAGGTATAAGCTTAATAACTATTTCCTTGAATTTTCATGAATGCCCCTAAAAAGGCAATCCCCAACTAGCACAATTAGTCGTGGGAACGTAGCAATGACATTGTAGGCACTTTAAAGTGTTTTGGTACTAGTCACAGGCACGTAACAGGAACGTTCCTAATACGTGTTTATGAAAAAAATGGGCAATATTTTTTGGTGACGATAATGTTCCAGCTACGTTCCTGGAACTTGTCTGGCTACGTTCCAATGACGTTGTTGCTCCGGAGCGGCGACGTGGCGGCGTAGACGCCGCAACTTTCAGAAAACTTTACCACTCCCTACTCTTTCAAATCGATGTTGACCTTTTTTGTCTTGCAACCGATCTTATTATATTTATGTTTCATTCTTACATATGATTCTTGTTCTTGTTCATTTCCCTAACTTAGAAATTTAATAGAATACCAGAAGGTAATATTAGACAACAAAACTTGTGCTATTTTTCAGTGGTCTAAGGGTCACAATGCAATTTTACTGACAAACATAATGATAAAACGTCCGAATCTAACCACGCTCCTTTAAAATATGCATTTTTAATGAAAATATTGTTTTTAAAATATGTAGGTACTGTCGTGCGAGAATATGACAGACTAGATGCCGCCCAAACCTATTTTATATTGTTCTTCGGAACTTAACACTATTTTTATTTTATTCATTTGTTGTATTTGGTGAAGAAATTGCGATAAATTAAATTTATTAGTCAATTGTGAAATTATGGTTCATGTGTTATAATAATGGTGTCGATAATTTTGGCCATCAACATGGCGTATTTCAGAAAATATGACTTTAAGGTCGTTTTGACCAAGAAATGCTATTTGAAAGTAATTGCTACTTGGCGATAGTGACGAAAACTGCAAATACGTAACTTTAAAGTTATATTTACCACAAATCTGCGAATGGAACTGCACCTCTTCAAAGTTGCCGCTGCTACATATTGGTTACATTTCTCCCGCTATTGATTCGGAACGTACGTGTTAGCCGTACGTTGAGGTCTAGACTGAACGCGTTCCTAGCTTTTGCTGTTGATCATTTACCTAATTTCACATTGAAAAACCTATCAGCTGTCAGCTGTTGCAATTTACTTGTATGCAGCCATATATCAACGACTTAATAAACATAAACCTTGTTGGTATAATATTCTATTACAGTGATAGATAACATAGAAGAAAAGGTAGGTGTAATAAAACTGTGCTGAAATATTAAATTTTGTTGCCTTATTTTGAACATAAAATGTTGCATAGCATGAATATATCAGCATATAATTCTAGTCTAGGATAGGCAAACATATTATATAGGTTATGTTTGTCGCATTAACTTTATCTCTGGTCAACATTGGGAACTAGATGGTGAAATTTACTTCATGGTAAATTTCAGAGGTGATGTGCACTTTGTAGTAGCCGTACACAGTTCTGTAGGTAGCAGTAACGTCACTAACACCTATGAATAATACTTACAAGTTCCACTACTTTAAAGAAATAGTGAAGGTTCCCAGAATGTCGCGGCAACTATTAAAGCTACTTGAAGGTGATTGTAACTTTGAAGTCACATTTCAGTGATGCGAGTTAGTCGCTGCTATTATAGTTTACCACCTTCAAGTTCTGAAAACCCGAAAGTCATCCCACTGGTAACTACCAGGTTCCCATGTAGCACGAAAGCTACGTAGAAGTTGCATAACTATAAAGTAATCATTAGTGGTAGAAACCACGAGGCAGGGACTGTAGACTTGTCAAATGAAGTTATTTTTATACCAAAGTCGTAAATTTAGTCGCGATTACGTAATGGTTACTCATATGAAGTTCCTATCTCAGTTACTGTCAGTTTGGTGCTAGTTGGGTCCTAAGTAAGCAAAATTCATATGGGCCAATTCTCACTAAACATTTAATTTTCTATTTATGAATACTTGTTTATGAGCAGCATGACATTCTATTTTTATGATTTGCCTTAGCCATGCGGCGTTGAAACCTGGAATATTAGTTGAAAATCCAATTAGTGGCTCTAAAATTCTTACTACTGCCCTGAAAAAGGTAGACGTCCAATATGCAGACTGCACACTTTGAACATTTCGAAGCAATATACGGCATGCCAAATGAATAAGATGTTGACAAATTATCTCTTAACAGAAGTATTTTATCCGAGAACAAGTAAATTCAGGGATTTACAGAAGATGACTGCCAGGATAAGTTCGACTGTAAGCTATTACGAAAAGTTTAATATTGCTAAGCCCTGTACATCATTTCTGCTGTTGTTTTGTGACATATTTTGCAATATTGCCGTCATTATTTATTTGTCAGACGTCGTGTAATCCTCCATTCTTCTTCATTACAAACTTTCGAGGATATTTCGTACATAAAAAAGTGTAACTTCCTTAGCATCAATTTCCAGATAGAGACGAGTCATATTTCGCATTTCTTAAAACTCGCTTAAAATAATTTGCCTCTGTAAATTTCACAGAGGGGAATAACTGAAGATTTTACTGCCTGTGTATAAAATAAAACGGATAAGAGGAAAATACATTTGAGTTTCTTTTCATTATGTAAATTGAATATAAGCAATAAAACGAAACTAATGTTACGGAAATAAGCTGGGCTTATTGTTTTTCCGACTGACGAAAATTGATGAAAAACTAAAGGAATGGAACAGATTTTCTACAGATATTTAGTAAATGTTCCGTAGGCAATTTTTATATTGGAATTTTTATTTTATTTAGCTGCGTTGAATGAAAAATTATGCAACGTTTTCATCTGAAATAACTCAGGATCTGAGCAAGGCAAGATTTTGAGAAAAAATACAACGATTTAGTCTTTCAGAGGGCGGTTCGAAAATGATTTCATTAAATGTTTAAAACATGTGATACATTTGTTTAGTAGTAAATGCAACAACAATGATTAAACGTGCATAGAGTATTCCCAAAAAGCGCGATATCATATTTGCATACTTGATGAAAAAAAGAATTTCATGTTCTTTTATTTCCCTCGCATACCAAAGGGAAATACTATACTCGAAAAAAAATTACCCTCAAAGATATTTTCGGATCTTCACTTTTCAGATCATGTAGATTACGAAAATAGAGGTTTTTCAATTTCATCAGCCTGTCTGTCTGTTGGTGCAGTAACTAAAAAACTACTTCACGGAGAGCAGTCAAATTTGGTAGGTGGCTGATGCTACTGCCAGTAAAGAAATGGTTATACTTTCACTGGAAAATATACAAGATGGATGGAATAGATGATGATTTTTTTTTTTTCAATTTTCAAATTTCCACGTTTCCTGACATTCTAAACCTGTTTAAAAAATATTTTACCACTACTATAAAACAGATGGAAGAAAAAATGTTTTTCGCTTAAATTAAAATTTTCACTTTTCACGACATTCTAAACCTATTTAAAAAAATCGGTAAAGGTATTTACACAGAACTTCCCTCTTTATTTGTGCATGACGGTCACTCTAAAAAATTATTAATTACGAAATGACATTGAGAATAATAATCAGAATATTGTTATCACTATTATTACAAAGAAAACCTGATAATTTTTGGTCAAAAAAATATACAGAGTGGTCATCCGACAGCAAAAATTCAATAGTAAATAATAACAGGTGCCAAATGTGGAAAGATTGCGCAAATGCCTTTACAAATATCCACCATGGTTGAACTATTTCTTGGGATGACCACCCTGTACATTTTTCAATAAAACTAAAATAAGTGCATATGCCAAATATTATTGCCATCTGTAACATTTTCAGTTCTACATTCACGTAGTAGGAGTGGAAGTAGTTAGTGGTTAAAAAATTTCATTTTTTTTTAAATAGGTTTAAAATGTTGTAAAACGTGAAAATTTTAAATTTGAGCAAATATTTTTTTCCATGTATTCTAGTGGTAAAAAATGTTTTCATCATCTATTTTATAGTAGTGGTAAAAATATTTTCAACAATTTTTTCAAAAAATTTTCAATTTTGAGTGAAATTTTTTTTTCCGTAGGCTTAGAATGCCATGGAATGTAGAATTTTAAAAAAAATTCAAAAAAATTTTATTAATTTATTTTTTTGAAATAGGTTTAGGATGCCACGAAACGTGGACATTTTAATTTTGACCAAAAACAATGTTTTCCATCTATTTTAGTGGTGACATATTTTTTCAAAAATGTTGGTAAAAAAATTTTCAAATTTTTCTTTAGAATGTCATGAAACGTGGAAATTTAAAATTTGAGCAAAAAAATGTTTTCCATTATTTATTCTCTTTAGACGGTTCACCCTGTATATTCTCTAGTGAAAGTTAACCATTTCTTCGCTGACAATAGCGTCAGCTACCTACCAAATTTGACTCTTCTCCGTCAAGTAGTTTTTTAGTTAATGCACCGCATAATCAAACGGATGGTCGCTTCGCACCACCGCCCGCTCGAGCGAGTGCGTGAACCAAATGTCCGACCTTGCGGTTCCTCTCGTACTGAGCAGGATTTCTATCGCAACGACGAGTCATCAGTAGGGTGAAACTAACCTGTCTCACGACGGTCTAAACCCAGCTCACGTTCCCTATAGGCGCGCACCAACAGACAGACAGACTGACGGAATTGAAAAACCTATATTTTCGCAATCTACATGATCTGAAACGTGAAATTCGGAAAAAATCTTGGAGGATGATTTTTTCTCGAATACAATACTTCCCTTCGGTATGCGAGAGAACATTGCAAATTTTTTCAAAGAAATTTTTAATTTTTTTTTGAAATAGGTTTAGAATGCCATGAAACGTGAAAATTTTAAATTTGAGCAAATAAAATTTTTTTTTCCATTTATTCCAGTGGTAAAAATTTTTTCAAAAATATTTGTAAAAAAAAAATTCAAACATTTTTTTGTCTAAAATAGACTGTCATGAAACGTGGAAATTTTAAATTTCAGCAAAAAAATTTTTTTCATTATTTATTCCCTTTAGACGGTTCACCCTGTATATTTTCCAGTGAAAGTTTAACCATTTCTTCGCTGATAGTAGTACCAGCTACCTAACAAATTTGACTGTTCTCCGCCAAGTAGTTTTTTAGTTAATGCACCAACATAGAGACAGACATACAGACAAACTGACGGAATTGAAAAACTTATATTTTCGTAATCTACAGATCTGAAACGTGAAAATCCGAGAAAATCTCGGAGGGTGATTTTTTCTCGAATACAATACTTCCCTTCGGTATGCAAGGAAAGTAAAAATTAATTTTAACAATGTGACAGATGGCAATAATATTTGGCATATAGTTAACACAATTGGCAAGGAAGCCCACCTACTATAGTTTTAGTGAAGAACATATAGGGCGGTCATCCTAAGAATTAATTCAACCACGGTGGAAACGTGTAAAAGTTTTACGCCTTCCATATTTAAAATATTTAATATTGAATTTTTACTGCCGGATGACCACTCTGTATATTTATTTGACCAAAAATTATTAGGCTTACTTTTCAATAAGAGTAATAACTAAATTCCGATTATTATTCTCATTTGTCTTTTCGTAATTAATAATTTTTTAGAGTGACCGCTCTGTATAAATAAAGAGGACGTTCTATGTAAATGCCTTTACCGATTTTTTATTTCTTTCACAACAGTAGCAAAAGAATAACTTAAAGTAAATTAAAATATGACGTACTAAGATTAGCCAGTCGGTTCCTATAACTTTGTGTCTCGTAATATAGCTCGTTCGATATTATACTATCAAAAATTAGGCACTATTGACATGAGAGGTGTACCATATTGACTTTTGATTTATGTAAGATCAATGACCAATTTCAGGTCCTGTACAATGAACAAGCACAAAAGCGCATTATGAATATAATATGCCAAATAAAGAATAACAGCACAGCAGGGGTCCAGGGTAAAGAACGTATGCCCCTTGTTTTTCTAATTTTCGAATAGATGCAACGAATTTTTATTTTGTAGTTATGGTGAAGGCGCAGGTATCAGAAGTTAAAGCTGGTGGTGGTCGTGGTAGCGATGGTAGGAAAACAAGAATGCGATCAAAAAGGGTATAACTTCCTCCCTCTGTACACCTAGAAGCTATGCAAAAGTATAGAACGTGGAAAAAAGTGTACTTTTTACGATATCCTTAATTTTCTATGGAAAATTGATGGATTTAGCCGTTGCTTTGTGGTAGTCAATAATAATATTTTATTAAAACATTTTGTTTTTACCACTATATTTTACTGTAACTTAACGCTCTATAATTTCGATCCTTCAACGTATCATCTTCAAAGTGACTCAAGTAAATGAATTTATTTATTTGAGTCGCTTTGAAGATGATACGTTGAAGTATCGAAACTATAGAGCGTTAAGTTACAATAAAATACAGTGGTAGAAACAAAATAAGCGTTTAAATAAATCAGTGTATATTATTTAATAATTGATAAATAAATAGATTTTTTTTTCGCTGAAATCTAGAGCACATCTAAAAAAAAAATGATTTTTTTTTACAAAGTACTATGTTTCTACTCCACTACGTGTATGTACAGTAATTATATATATTTTTTAATTATATGGATAGAATTCTACAAACTTTACAAACTTCATCTTATTTAGATTATGATAACAAAATACGAAGTTCAACTAAATATTTATCAAAAATTACTATGATTTCACTTGAACAATTCAAACATACACATGAACATCGTTTCTTTATTTAGTTGTTGTGTGGTTGAATCAATTAGGTAGATAGGTAGATTTGATGTATTAGTGGCGAACAATACCCATGTACGGAACTTAGTCTCTTTTCAATCTTGTATAATAGTCTATTGTTGGGTTGTGTGTATTGCATTATTTAGTTATTTAGCATTATTGGAAATACACCATTTTAAACCCATCATTTATCAATGTCAGGCAGATTGAATTATTAGAACCCGATGCCACTCTTATTAATTTGTGATATTTATCAAAGTTAATTAATAATAGGTCCTCCTAATTGTTCGTTTAATAGTTAGGATAGTGTTGTACACTGTGCCGAGTAAGAAAACTTGGGAAGGGACGTAGACATCGACTTTGTAGAAGCCATTTTTTAAATTTAGGTGTTTAGTTTACTTCTGGTTTTCCTTGTTAGAGCAAATTTGACATATTTGAGAAATATTTGAAATAAGAAATTACATTTTTATACAGGTTGGGGCTATAGTACGTCGGACCTCTATATCTCGAGTTCTACGATAACCAGAAATTTTTTTAAAAATTGCAAGTAGACTAGATAAAAAAGTCTATAACTGGAAATTATTTTTGAGCATTCAGAGCGAGCGAGCCAAGAAGAAATTACAGGACCAAGTGCCTTTTTTTTAAATGGAATGCTATGTATATCAGTACATTTTTTGCAGCCTCTTTTCAGGCTTTATTCATTCCTATATTAGCATTGAATATCTCCCAACCACTTGGATGTAATGAATTTTTTTGTTGAAATAATGCAATGTGCAGATGGATATTAAAAAAATCACCACAGTCACAATTATGGGTTTTAAGAAAAACTTATGTGAACACCAGTTACGAGACATCTAATTAATGTTCTTGAATCATTTTCATTTCCTAAAACTATACAGGGTGGCCAAAAATTATGTTTCAATTAAGAACATTTTAAATTAAATTTTCTCAATTTTTTCAAATGGAACACCCTGTATATTTTTCAACGATGTGATGTAGAAATGAAACTTAAAAAAGAGGTTCCCTCAAGTAATTCGTAAGTCTTTATGTAATTTTGAAATGAGGCCATTTAGTGTGACCATTTCTTCCAATCCATTGAAATGAGTAAATAGTATTTAACGGGTCCTTTACTGCAAAGAAAAACTATTACAGTCAAAAAATAAGCAATGCCGAAAATAAATCTAAAGAGATTTGGAAAATTATAAATAATAATTTAGGTAGAAATAAAAATAATCAAAATAAGGAACTAACACTATATATAAATAATAATACAATAACTGGTAGTAATGTAGCTGACTAAAATAAATAGGTACTTTGCTTATAATATGTCTTTACCCTGCACTGTTGCTAGCTACACGGAGCGGTCAATATTTGTCTCGGAAGTTACCGAGCAAGAACTATTAGACACTGTTAGAAATCTAAAAAATAAAAAATCGTCCGGCTTTGACGAGCTAACCGCCCATGTACTTAAAAATATTATTGAGGAAATATCAGATCCTCTATTACACTTAATAAATTTATCGTTTAAAGAAGGAGTATTCCCTGATATATTAAAAAAGGCATGTGTTATACCAATTCACAAGAAAGGCAATTTAAATGATATTGACAATTACAGACAGATATCCCTTTTAAGTGTCCTATCCAAGCTAATTGAAAAAATTGTATCCACTAGAATAATGTCCTTTGTTGGTAAGGAAAATATATTGACAACATACCAGCATGGATTTAGGACAGACAGATCCATTGAAACGGCATCATGCCAGTTTTTAAATCATCTTTATCAGAAATTAGGCGAGGGCAAATATGTTGTGTCTATATTTTTTGACTTGTCGAAGGCCTTTGACACTGTCAACAAAGATATACTTCTAATAAAGCTAACCAATATTGGTATAAGGGTAAATCTATTACAATGGATAAACTCCTACATGGAGGGGCGGAAGCTTGCAGTAGCGTGTAATAAGACTGAGTCGGAAACATATAATGTAAATTTAGGAGTTCCTCAAGGCTCTATACTGGGGCCACTGATATTCACCCTATACGTAAATGATTTGCCAGTACACATCAGAGACGGTCTCACCATAATATATGCGGATGATACAACAGTAACCGTAGCAGCCATATCACTTAAAGAATTAGAATATAAAATAAACTCTGTGATTGATGACATGAAGGCATGGTGTGATCGTAATAAACTTATCTTAAATGATACGAAGACAGTGTTTATAAACTTTAATACGAGAAGACCCATAAAATTAGAAACTCATCCACTCTCTGATATCACTAAATTCCTAGGGACCTATGTCGATAATAAGTTAACCTGGAATTCCCAGGTTGAACATATATGTAAGCAGTTGAATAAATCTTATTATGCAATATTACAAATGAAAGATACTCTCAATGAATATGGTCTGTTAAATATATACTATGCGATGGTGTTTTCGCATATCTCTTTCAATATATTAGCATGGGGCAAGCATTGTCAAAGAATTTTTATAATACAAAAAAGAATACTCCGGTTAATATTTAACATGAATTATAATGAAAGCTGTCGAAATATCTTCATTGAAAAGGAAATTCTCACCACCCCTTGCATTTATATATATAAGTGTTTGCTATTTGTTAAACACAATCTACAAATTTTCACTAGCCTAAACAACAGACATTTACATAATACCAGGCAAGGCGATAAACTGTTGATACCTACTCATAAAACAACAACTTTTAAAGATTCACCTTATTATAATTGTGTTACATTATTTAATAGTCTACCACATAACATAAGAGATCTTCCGCCGAACACATTTAAAAAAGAAATAAAAACAAATCTGCTAAGAAATGGCTATTATACAATTACTGATTTTCTGAACAAACAAGATAATCATTAAGGATTGTTTCTATTAACTGGTTGTCTGATTAAAAAACTAAATCTTTATTTACTATTTCTTATATTTCCAATGAATTTGCCCCTATAGGGCCACTGACATACTTTGTTATTTATTTGTTATGTATTTATTTATTATGTTGTATAATATATATTTCCATTACTTGTATGTGTGTATGTATGTATGTGTGTGTATACATGTGTAAGTTTCGATTTGTTGAGTATACATTTTTATCTATACATGTGTTGACTTGCCAAATGTACCAAATGTGTATCTATTATTGGTGAATAAATTTCTATTTTATTTCTATTCTATTCTACTGTAGTGTTTTTCTTGTACATTTTTTTGTCCTTTTCGTTATTCGACAAGCAATAAAACCTCAGTTTGGTATAAATTGTCGTATACAACGGAGCATTTATCACACTTATCGGTCGTTAGTTACAATTTGTGTTGAATTTTAAATATTTGGAAATTTACAATATGAATTTTAATAAAGCGGAACTTGTAGACATGACTTTTGTTTTGGGCGAGTCAGACAGAAATTCTTTACTTGCCAATAGAATTTATCACAAACGTTATCACGAAAGAAGGACTCTTGATGTTAGCAGCTTCCAAAAGCTTCTCGATAGATTTCTGGAAACTGGAAATGTCGAATATAAAAAAAGTGAAAGAATAAAACGTGTTGTGAACGAAAAAAATGGGTTCTCTATGGTGCTGGCAACGGTTGAGAATCCCCATGTTAGTCAAAGAGAAGTGAGCTCATTAGTAGGAATAAGTAGACGGTCTGTGGATCGAATCTTAGAAATAAATAAGTTGCATGCATATCATATTCAAATGCACCAGGAATTATCCGATGACTATTTTCAAAAGCGCCTACAATTTTGCAATTGGGCCAGAGGTAAAATGCAAGATGATCTCAACTTCTTCAATAATGTTTTATTCACTGATGAGGCAACTTTTTATAAAAATAGATTTGTTTTTAGGCACAATTTCCAGTATTATGCTTCGGAAAATCCTCACTTTTTATTTATTTTTTTTTAAACTCGAACTATTTTTTTTCTCAGCAAATATCAACAATTAGAAGGTGATATTTAGCATGTTTCAATTTCGCTTAAGAAGCAACCATTGAGGTGAAATTAAATCAAATTGATGCAAAGGCCGATTCCCCATAGCTACTCGGTTACGGACTTTTACGTGTTCATTTTCGGAGGTACATTACGTAATTAGATTATATTATGAAATTGTTTATAAATCATGTTATAAGACAAGTTAGCGCTATTTGGTTTATCTGCAATACTCTAAATAACTAAAATAGAGATTTATATATTCGTGTTGCCCGAATACGAGAAACCGTAACTACGTAACTAAATTTTCAAATAAAACCAATTTCAGATTACCACGTTTCACTATCATGAGCTTAACACCGCCCGATTTTCAAAGATTTATAAATTATTTTGCACAACATGTACTTCCACCATATATTTCCCAGGCGGTCAAGAGATCTCCACCTCTGTATTGATTCCTGCTATGCAACACCGGCAAATCGAAACGTATAAAATTCAATTGTTACCACTCACGGGTGGCTGAGTGATTATTTCAACTAGGCATAGTGTTAATTGTTGATTTTAATTGTTAACGTTATTTTAATGAGCTAACAGTTCAATGGAATCAACAACACGTAAATATTGATGAAGTCTCTTCAACACACCTCCGACAGGTCGCTTTGTTTCAAAGTATTTATAAGGGCACTTTACTGCAGATTATTACAGCACTCGTTAATAAAGGGAAAGGTTTGAAAATAAGTGTGAAAGTTTTAATAAAGCAACGGTATTATTTAAGTAATAGTAGACTCTAAGAAATACTCGTCAATCTCGTCATTACGGGAAAAACTGGTGTAAAATTAAGGGTTGCTTTTAACGAGCATCAATTGCTGTTTCTGTAATGTCTAAGATATAGTCCGCCTAAAATAATGGGTTAAGATTGATAGTAGAGACTCAGAATACGAAAAAGTCGTCTAGAAACATGTTCCGTGGAACATTGAAAGGTAAAAATGTACTGAGTACTTTATTATATAGTACCTAACATCTATATACACCCCCTAAATTCGTCTGGCGATACCGGTGTCCAAGCACCCCCCAGGGGTGAAAAACCGAAAAAAACGAAAAATTAGATATTTCTCTCATCTTTCTGCCAATTTTTTTTATTTTTGATAAATTATATATAGTAACAAAGTTATGGCTATTTATATGTAAGAGATGTGTATTGTTTAAAGCGTAAACTGTTTCCTAAAAACTAGCATAATTCTCTTATCGCGCAAATATTCATTTTGCTATTTTCGTAAATTCATTCCACTTGTGATTGTAGGCAGACGAACGAAAATTTGAAAAAATTGACAAGAATAAAAGCTGTAGTCTATACTATCTGGATTAGACCAGTTTTTTTGGTTTTACTTTTGGATTATAAATGAGCGAGTTATGAAGAAAATAGTTAGTTGTTGTTAAAAATGTAATTCAAGCCCCAGTTGCAACTATCTCTACTCTGTCGTTTTCCCTCGCACTTTAACACGTCTTCCCGCTCGTCACCTCGGCCCGCGAAGCTGTATATGCTCACATATGAATGCATACTCATGTGTAGAATGTTGTTTCATCACATGTTTTTAGTGGTGTTTAATTAGATATTGTTATATATTTATAACATTATTGTGAAATATGGAGTCTTCATCAAGTAATACCGATGTAACAAAAGTCAAATTAAGGGAGCCAAGTCCGGCCCTGTGCAACAGAATAACCGTATTCCGAGCTTGGTAACATTTTAAGGGTCGGTACTTTAGTAAACTATCGTAAAATACCAGTCATAGATACATCTGTTTTATGTTATTTTAGAATCCAGGAAACGTGCTTTGTTAACTTTACTCTTTATTAGGTAGTCGACGTTAGCCACTTGGAAACAATAAATGACCATCCAAATTATTTTATGTCCATTTCTCTTTTCTTAGTCGAACTTGTCAAATACGAAACCACCGGGGGTTCTAGTTAGATTTTCAAGACTAAAGCAGTTGATAGAGGCTTCCAGGAACATATGTAATAGACCATAAGATAGATAGACCACTTAAGGCAGATTTTTTCCCCCATACAAAAGCAAAGTCAGGAACAAAAGGGGTTTTTTTCATCTGCTTTAGTGGTAATAAAACATGTTCAGAGAGGCCATATGATAAATACCATGGTTCGTTAGGTAATTTCAAATGCGAGGGTTTAAAGTTTACTGCCCACTTTGGAGACGTATTATTTCGAGGTAGAGATTATCTTCACTCTTGGTTTAACTTCGGTTCGGTCATCATCTAGGGTATTAGTACTATAGTAAATTTTCATTTTGCGAACCTTTTTCAATTGTAAAGTTTAAGTACATTTGTTTAGTATTTTGCCGGTTTTAATAAGTAGAAAATTAATGTGTTGTAATCGAACTAAGGTTTAGCTAAAGATTTGAAATTGCCGCGGACCATTTTATTTCTTGATATAGAGTAATTATGGTTTGTTAATTTATTTAATCGTCTTTAAGTGTTTGTGATTGTCAATTTCATTTGCTTTCATTTTCTTATGTAAATATAGTGATTTAAGTGTTTTGAGAAATCACGTGTTTTATTTACTTGTTATCAAATTTAGTTTATTTTATATTCAATAAAGTTTGTTGTGAAGTAACCTAGTTGAGGGACACCAAAAAGGATATAAGCACCTAGAAGGAAAAGGGTAAGCACAGTTTAATTTCTATGGATATACTATAATATCGACGGAGTCTATAAAAGTCATTGGGACACTCCGTACTCTGCCAATGGTAATGTCTAATTAAATCATGTAATTAGGGGAATAAAACCCCAGTTATTACACCGAAAATGAATTAAATGAGGAATTTAAATTGCCGATTAAAAATCGAAAATCACTTAATTCAAGGGAATTGTTATCTTTTAATCATGAAAATGCAGATACTAGAATATTGTTGCACATATCAGCAAAATCTGAAGGTTTTACAGAATGCATTATAATATAAGCTGTAAAGATACTGATGTATTGGTTCTCTTACTTCATTTTATAGAAAGTCTTGACGTAAATGTTTACATGCAGACAACACAAATGAAAATAATAGATATGTAAATTCTATCAATATTGATAACATTATAAAATATAATATATTATTCGTGGAAAATCTTTGAAACAAATTGCAGTCTGCTGTTGCGTTCATGTGAAAAGTATGTTTCTTTAGAAGTAACAAAATTTATGGAGTTGGAAAAGTTTTGCATGTTACTGTACTCTCCCACTAATTGCGATAATATTAATGATTTGAGGGCGAAGATGGCATCTCAAATCAGTATAGACAATTTGCCCCCCTATAAGTGACGTCTTGAATCAACACAGAGCATTTGACCAATTTATTATATGGATCAGTGCTTTAAACCCAGTTATTAATATGCCAAATCCTTTGGATTACGGATGGAGAATAAATGAAGATAATTCTTATTTACCTACATGGACAAATAAATCGCCAGATGCCAATTCTGACTGCAGAAATGTCATTTTGTTATTGTGAAACAGGTAAAAGTATTGCAAATCATTTAAACAACGTTTTTTAATAAATGTCATTTCAGGATGCTCAACCATGAGGTGCCAGTGCAAAAAATATAAATTGATACACAGACAAAATTACAGTTGTAGATGAAGAAACGGACGATGAATTATATTAGCAAAATGATGATTTCTGAGATCATTACTTTTGTATTTTATTATAATGTGCATTTTTCAATTAATATGAAAATGTATTACCTTGTAATAACTTCATCAATTTTATTTGTTTAGTATTATTTTTAATTGGTTTATAAATAATTAATGTGTCTTATTATTATTGTGGCATTTCACACGCCGCCTATATTATTATTATTATTATTAAGACAAGTAAAGGGTGTGGGTAAATAATTATTAATTATAAAAGTAGTTTTTCTTTCCAAAATTCATTATTTTATATTTTAAAAACTATGTAATTTAGGTCATAAGTATCTGGGTTAATGTATTTTTAACTTATTTTTGTTAGGACAATTACAGCCTAAATTATTGTTATGTTATATCACATTATCCAGACTAATTTCTAATGAATAAATTTAAATGGCAATACTTTTACGACTAAGCGAGCAGCGAGTGAGAAAGAGAGGGAAATAGACAGATCTTGCGATAGCCGCAACAGGGGTGCTGCGGGAACTCTGTCAACAGGTTAGTATTTCTTTTATAACTTTCTTATTTATAAGCGGAATATAAAAATCGAAAAACGATTATATTCTAGATAGTACAGGCTACAACTTTTATTCTTATCAATTTTCTAAAATTTTCGTTCGTCTACCTACAGTCAGGAGTGTAATGAATTTGCGAAAATAGTAAAATGAATATATGCATAATAAGGAAGTTACATAGGTCTATAACAACCATTATCCGCTTCAACTAATGCAATTTCTTCTCATATAATTTGCTATAACTTTATTATTATACGTAATAAAACAAAAATTTGAAAAACATTAGAAAGACTAAAAATCTAACTTTTTAGTTTTTACGCTTTTCACCCTTGGGGGTTGTTTGGACACCAATATCGCCAGACGAATTTAGGGGGTGTATATACAAGCCAAATACTATGCAACAACGTAATCAACACATTTTTACCTTTCAATGTTCCACGGAAGTCGAGATAGATATCGTTTTGAACTCTACTATGATGCTTATAATCGAAATCGTCAAATATGCACAAGGTAACCCATTAATATTTTTTAAATAAACAACTGTTTAAAATTATAGTTTGCCATCAAATTGTTGGGACTCTGATGAAGAATGTTCATCTTTCCGCGACTGTAACATGTTAGACTTACATAACAAATATGTATACAAAAACAGTTTGAATATTTATTTACAACAGTAGTTGTGTTTAAGGTTATCCGTCACCTTAGATACAAGTTAATATTCCAATTTTTTTTCTAAATGTCTAGGGAACTACTCATAATAAATATGTATATAGGAGATTTAGTGAATAGGTTTTTTTTATTTTCCATTCCAGTATGTAGAAATATACACGGTGTTTTATTTAAAATAACAAAGTTGATTTCGCTTCCTTGAAATCTGGAAGTGATCGGGCAGGCCAAGGAATGCCACTATAAAAATAAAAATCGCTAGGTACGAGACCTTTTGCGGAAAGAAAATAAGTAGGATTTTATTTAATGTATTCAATTCATCGTAAATTCCCTGTGTATCAAATTAATTACCATACTAATACTCATTCCACTTGTACATGATGGTTTTATTTACAAACTGGTTTTCGGTGTCGAAGTATTTAAATTGCATTGTGTCTTGTGTTTTATAAACGTTTATTTACATTATTTATCAAACATATACATAGTGTCCAAAATTGCATAAGCCAAACTTCACTAAGTAATACAACTTTTCAAAATAAGTAAAAAAGTTCCTATAAACATGGGCCAAGAAGTGATTAGTTTCCGAGATACAGGGTGTTCAAGTAATTCTCCTGAAAATGTTACTTTATGAATATTTTCGAAACGTCTAAAGATAGACAAATGATAATTTAAACAGAAATTTAACTTTTTATGATTTTTTAAGAAAAAATGACAACTATGTACGAAAATCATCATCATCAGGTATAATTTAGCCCCAACTTTGCTGTGTGACACTTTTAAATTAATTTATGAGCTGAACTTAAAGATCTGAAGTTTTCTACACAAAAAAAGTCTCTTGTGTTTTTTCTCTAAAATTAACAGTTTTTGAGTAAATCTTATCTGAACTTTATTAATTAGTAACCATTATTACCAGCATTCCTGGTATGCAGGAGTGTCCCGTGATTGTAATGTTTGTAACAAATGAAAAATAATCTAGCATGCAATGCCAGAAAGACAATAATGACATTGTTGTTTTTTGTTTTTCTGTAGTTCGTTGTTCTGTAGTTTTATTATTTCCTTTTGGAAAAAGTGTTCTATTGAAAAGTAAAAAAGGGTCGTGTTTAGTAATGTGGAGTACGCGGATATTCATTTCATTTATGGATATTGTAATGGAAACGCGAATGCCTCGGTACGAGAATACTGCAGAAGATTTCCTAATAGAAGAAAACCATCTAAATATGTTTTTATTCGAACCCATCTAGAATTTATAAATGTTGGACTTAAAAGAGGTCCATGAAATGAAGAACAGCGAAATGGGCGATTTAAAAACATGATTTTGGTCAAATTTAACAATAATAATAAATTAAGTATCAGAAGAGCGGCCCAACAGCTGCGTGCGCAAGCTGTGCATGTTTCGGAAAACAAAGTCTTTCGGATTCTGAAAAAGGACCACAGAAAAGCTTTTCGAATGCAGCCAGTCCCAAAGCTTTCAAACCAGGTGATCCCAAAAGGCGTATCAATTTTTACAATTGGTTTATAATTGCCATGTAACAAGATCCCGATTTCGGAAGTAAAATTATTTAGAGTGAAGAATATGGGCTCATCAGAATCCTCATATATGTAACGGGTCCATTTTATTTCGCGTAATAAGGAGATTAATTTGGTTAAAATATTTATTTAAATCGATTATTAATCTTAAAAGTTACCTTAAACCAACCCTGGCATGATATCTTCCCGCGAAGATGCAAGGTTGATTTTTAAAAGCCGTTCGATGCGGAGCGCTCCCTTCAGGAGAGATAGAAAGTAGCGTTCGGGAAGGGAGGCAATTGCGAGATTCGAAACAAGATATCCAACGAAGAGGTTGTAAGAATTATTCAACTGGTTGGGTTTTTACAAATTTGACAAGTATGGTGATTAAAACCTGCTAGGTTCTGCAAAGTTATTACTATCATAGATAGTGTCAATGTTTTGTAATTTGTTAAATTAAGTAGTGAGTGCCTAGAACAGAAAAATCAAACTGTAAGTAGCATTTTCACTACATTTGTTCCTGTTTTGGTGACGGCCGCCATAATTAACGGCGTCTAAAAACGTTTGTATTACGTTTTCTGTTTTAATTCCTTGGAGGTTTGGAACGTGAATTAAAAAGTTCCAAACATTATTTCCTGTGTTGGAAATTAATGGTTTTCTTCAAAGACAAACTTATTAGTGCATTCTTCGCGACATCGTTGCAAACTTTTTATTTCAAGTGCCGCGTCGTAAGACTTCCCTTTAGTGCCGAAAATCCATGTTATTTCGGTAACGAACTATCGATATTGTATTTGTCGGGTTTTCTATGTATATATTATATTACTGAGATTAAGATTTTTGTACCATTTTATTGTTTAGTAACGTTTATATTAGTTTATTCATTTCGCTTGGATCTGGCCAGACGCATATTTCATGTAATACCTATATTTTGCATATTTTCAGTCTACTGGAAGTCAGAATTGCCTTTCAGCAAATTTTTTTATTTTCCTATATGAAAATCTATATTGTTTTATTGTGTTTTAAACAAAGGACGTTTTGTGATTCGCCTACCCCTGTGATCTTATGCTCTTAAGTTAAATAGAGTTACTTATTATAACTTTGTTTGTTTTATTTATTTTCTTATATTTTCAGGTTCCTTGAACTTTCATATAATAACTTAAAAATTAATATTCTAAAGGGGTTAAACCCCCAATTTAAATTAAATAAGTTATATATAATCGCCCTAAGGTATTTCAACAGGAGTTTAGCGTTAATGTATGGTGTGCTGTTATAAACGGGACTTTTAGTGGTCCCCACATCCTTCTTCCCCGTTTAATGGACCATTATTTAATGATTTTTTAAAAAAACATTTTTTTCCATATCTCGAGGATCTTCCTCTTAATTTAAGAAATGAATGCTGGTTTCAAATGGACGGAGCACCTGCACATTTAGCTGTTGGGAACCGTTTGTGGGTAAACAATAATTATCCTGAACGCTGGATCAGTCGATTTGGTGCAAGAGCCTGGCCACCCATTCACCGGATTTAACTCCAGTTGATTATTTGTCTGGTGCTATTGAAAGGACAAAGTCTACGCAATCCCAGTAAACACGAGAGAAGAGTTAATAGAAAGAATTCTCGAAGAATGTGAAAATTTGCGGGCTAATCCTGATTTCATTCATAAAGCTACACACTCTGTACGGCGCAGATGTCAGAAATGTGTTGAAGCTGGCGGAATGCACTTTAAACAACTCTTGTAATTTGTAATTTTCCTTACTTTAATTTAATTCATTGTTGTCTAATAAAGAATAATGTAATCTAATTTCATTTTACTGTTATTGTTTTTTCTGTTCTGCTTATATTATCATAAAAAACTATTCCCGAATAAAGTTCAGATAAGATTTACTCAAAAACTGATAATTTTAGAGAAAAAACACAAGAGACTTTTTTTATGTAGAAAACTTTAAAAGTGTCACACAATAAAGTTGGGGCTAGATTATACCTAGCCCCCCACCCAAGTTTCACCCGGTCCTGAATTATTTTCGTACATAGTTGTCATTTTTTCTTAAAACGCATAAAAAGTTAAATTCCTCTGTAAATTATCATTTGTTCATCTTTAGATGTTGAAGAATATTCATAAAAAAACATTTTCAGGAGAATTACTTGAACACCCTGTATCTCGGAAACTAATCACTTCCCGACCCATGTTTATAGGAACTTTTTTCTTATTTTGAAAAGTATTACTTAGTGAAGTTTGGCTTATGCAATTCGGGACACCCTGTATTTTTTCAATAAATGTTATTGTTTTTTCTGTAATTATATCCTGTAAAATTATATTTCATTTATTTCACAATTTTCTGTTTTATGCTAGTAATTATAAGTGTAAACGTATTTGAAACAACTGAAACGTTTCATATAAATATTGTCACATTTATTTACCATAGAATTGATTGTGTTGCAGTACAGACCTATATTTTACCGCACTTTTCAATAATTAAAGCCCGGATTAATTCGAGGTCTGCTTCATGAATTATTAAAATTGCTCCAAACAAAAGCCAATCTTATTTCAAAAATGTAATTACGACCGCAGTTTGATGAAAAACACTGAATAATAGATATCCCTCAACGTTATGTAGGTCTCCGAGCTTATTTTTTTCTAATTATCCGAGGTCATACATTATTGAGTGTGCGATCTATCGGAAAAATCTCCCCATTATATACACCAGAACTGAGCTTCTGTTGCTGAGGCTTTCCTTCGTTTAGGCTTTAAACTTTGCGATAGTTGCGGAAATCTTATAAGCCGATTCCCCAACTAAATATATCCTCTTCTCGACCGTCCTTGTTGTTCGTAATGTATCTGAAAATGCCTGATTCTAATTTGGCGTCTTCAAGTTGATGTTTTATTCTGGAGGATTTTTCATCGATTGTAGTATTTCCACGACAGTGGCCTATTTACGACATTTTTTTTTATTATGCGATGGCATACTACATTTATCACACGTCATATAACAAAGCCAAGATATATTACTGGGTGGTATTTTTACTTCCCTCGCATACCGAAGGGAAGTATTGTATTCGAGAAAAAATAACCCTCCGAGATTTTTACGGATTTTCACGTTTCAGATCAAGCAGATTACGAAAATATAGGTTTTTCAATTCCGTCAGTCTGTCTGTCTGTCTGTTGCTACATAACTAAAAAAAACTACTTGGCGGAGAACAGTCAAATATGGTAGGTAGCTGACGCTACTGTCAGCGAAGAAATAGTTGAAATTTCACTGAAAAATATACAGGGTGAACCGTCTAAATCGAATAAATAATGAAAACATTTTTTTTCCCAGTCCCAGTCCCAGTTTATTCTGTGTCCATTCTCCCAAGCGTGTCCGCAGATCTTGGACCTCAGAATTTCATTTTTTCTTATATAATTTTGATGTTCGCCCAATCTTACACTAAAAGGTCTGGATGACTCACCTATGTATTGTTTGTTGCACTCACACGGAATACTATAATTGCAATTTTTTGAATTTTACTCGTGGTTCTTTGGTTTCGTCTTTGTCAGAATAGATCTTAAAGTGTTGTTTGTTTGAAATACCGTTCTAATATCAAATCTGTCACTGATGCGACGCAACTTTTCGGGTAATCCGCATACATAAGGAATTAACGCTGTGTGACGTTTTTCAGGTTTTTGTCGTACCTGATTGTTATTTTCAATAGAATAAACTGGGACTCGGCAAAAATTTTAACAAAAGAGGCAGATAGCAAAAAAAGAAAAATTAAAGAATCCGCGATAATATTATTGAATGAGGATAGATGCGTGTCGAATTGTTCCGTAGATATCTGTACAACTTGGCTGCCAATGTTAAAAGAAGAACTTCACAAACTTAACATTATATAAAATCTAAAAAATTGTAAACTATATCAACAGACCTATGTAAATAGTAAGTATCTATGGATATTGAATATAACAAACATTCTTAGAGCTGTGCGTTTATCATACACAGCAAAAAAGATTTTTCTAAAAAAGCCTTGAAAAAGGAAACGTCGGCGAAATATTTATTTTCAAGTTTTTATACTTATTTGTGTTGTTTAATTAAAAAAAGCAACCTTTAACTGATCCTTTGACGTAAAAGCCACAGGCGTAGTGGTTATTTACCAGTAACATACTGGTTAGTTGTGATATTTTGTAGATTCCCCGAGCACCGCTTAATAAGAAAACATACATGTGGCAGGAAGTCCCAAAGAATTGAAGAAGGAAAAAATTAAAATAATGCCACAAATAACATTTACACAATATTTAGATTTCTACGTTTCGCTATATTATAAACCTATTTCAGAAAAAAAATTTCAAATCGAAAAATTTTTTGAAATTTTTTCTTACTATGTACCACCTAGAATAAAAGGTGGAAACATTTTTTTTACACAAATTTAAAATTTTCACGTTTCATGGAATTCTAAATCCATTTCATGAAAAAATTTCAAAAAGAAAAATCGTCTGAAAATTTTGTCAAAGAATTTTCTAAAATTTTTTTACCATAGAATATATGACGGATTTTTTTTTTCTGCTCAAATATAAAATTTCCAGGCTTCATCACATTCTAAACCTATTTCAGAAAAAAAAATCAAAAGGAAAAATTTTTTGAATTTTTTTCTTATTACTAATACCTAGAATAAAAGGTGTAAAATTTTTTTTTTTGCTCAAATTTAAAATTTCTACGTCTCATGACACTCTAAATCTATTTCAAAAAAATTTTATTTTTTCAAAATTGAACATTTTTTAACAGTAGAAAGATGGCAAATTTTTTTTTTTGCTCAAATTTAAAATTTCCACGTTTCATGACATTCTAAATCCATTTCATGAAAAAAATAAAATTTCGAAAAGAAAAATTAAAACATTTTTTAACTATAGAATACTTATATGATGGAATTTTTCTTGCTTAAATTTTAAATTTCCACGTTTCATCACATTTTAAAACTATTACAGAAAACAAATTCAAATGGAAAAATTTTTGAAATGTTTACTTACTACCTGCAATAAAAGGTGGAAATTTTTTATGCTCAAATCTAAAATTTTCACGTTTCATGACATTCTAAACCTATTTCAGAAAAAGAAATAGGTTTCGAAAACTTTTTAAAAAATTTTTACCAGTAGAAAGAAAGAAGAAAATTTAAAAAAAATGTTTTATAACTATAGAATATATAATGGAAAATATTTCTTTGCTCAAATTTAAGGTTTCTACGTTTCATGACATTCTAAACCTATTTCAGAAAACAATGTTTTGAAAATTACAAAAATTTTAAAAAATTTTCTTACTATAGAATAGATGACGGAAAGAAAATTTTTTTCGCTCAAATTTTAAATTTCCACGTTTCATTACATTCTAAACCCCTTTCAGAAAAAAAATCAAACTTTTTGAAATTTTTTTTATCAGTAGGAAGATGGATTTTTTTTGCTCAAATTTGAAATTTCTACGTTTCATGACATTCTAAATCTTTTTCATAAAAAAAATAGAAAAGAAAAATTTGAAAATTTTCTCAGAAAAATTTTTCTCAAATTTTTTTCTTATGGAAATTTTTTTTTACTCAAATTTTGAATTTCCACGTTTCACCACATTATAAACCTATTTCAGAAAAAAAATTTCAAATGGAAAAATTTTTTGAAATTTCTTACTAAGTACCTAGAACAAAAGGTGGAAACATTTTTTTGCACAAATTTTAAATTTTCACGTTTCATGGCATTCTAAATCCATTTCATAAAACAATTTCAAAAAGTAAAATGGTCTGAAAATTTTGTCAAAGAATTTTCTAAAATTTTTTTACCATAGAATATATGACGGATTCCTTTTCTGCTCAAATATAAAATTTCCAGGCTTCATTACATTCTAAACCTATTTCAGAAAAAAAAAATCAAAAGGAAACATTTTTTGAAATTTTTTCTTATTACTAATACCTACAATAAAAGGTGTTAAAATTTTTTCTTTGCTCAAATTTAGAATTTCTACGTTTTATGACGTTCTAAACCTATTTCAGAATTTTTTTTTTCAACATTTTTATCAGTAGAAACATGGCAATTTTTTTTGCTCAAATTTAAATTTCAACGTTTCATGACATTATAAATCCATTTCATGTAAAAAATAAAATTTCAAAAAGAAAAATTTAAAATTTTTTTAACTAGAATATATGATGGAAATTTCTTTTTTTTGCTTAAATTTTAAATTTTCAAGTTTCATCACATTCTAAACTTATTTCAGAAAAAAATTCAAATGGAAACATTCTCGAAATTTTTTCTTACTACCTACAATAAAAGGCGAAAAATTATTTTTGCTCAAATCTAAAATTTTCACGTTTCGTGACATTCTAAACCTATTTCAGAAAAAGAGATAGGTTTTGAAAACTTAAAAAAAAAAAATTACCAGTAGAAAGATGTGAAATTTGTTTTTGCTCAATTTTAAAATTTTCACGTTTCATGACATTCTAAATCTATTTCATAAAAAAAAGTTCAAAAAGAAAAAGGTAAAATTTTTTATAACTCTAGAATATATAATGGAAAATTTTGTTTTGCTCAAATTTAGGGTTTCCACGTTTTATGACATTCTAATCCTATTTGAGAAACAAATGTTTTGAAAATTTTAAAAATTTTTCAAAAATTTTCTTACTATAGATGGACGATGGAAAGAAAATTACTATACTAATACCTAGAATAAAAGCTGTAAAAAATTTGTTTTTGCTCAAATTTTAAATTTCTACGTTTCATGACGTTCTAAACCTATTTCAGATTTTTTTTTCAAAATGGAACATTTTTTATCAGTAGAAATATGGCAATATTTTTTCGCTCGAATTTTAAATTTCCACGTTTCATGACATTCTAAGACTATTAAAAATAAATGAAATTTTTTAACTACGTCCACTCCACTGCGGGAATATGGAACTGAAAAAATGACAGATGGCAATAATATTTGACACATAGTTAACGCATTTGGCAATAAAGACAACTATTATAGTTTGAAAAATATACAGGGTGGTCATCTAAAAAACAATTCAACCATGTTGGAAATTTGTAAAGGTATGTACGCAAGCCTTCCATATTTAATATCCTTTATTTAATATTGAATTTTTGTCATCAGATGATCACTTTGTATATTTTTTTGACCAAAAGTTATCAGGTTTTCTTTGTAATAATACCTTCCGATTATTATTCTCATATATGTGGTTTCGTAATTAAAAATATTTTAGAGTGACCGCTCGGTATAAATAAAGAGGAAAGTTCTGTGTAAATTCAGGTTATCGAAAGAATGCAAAGATTGTAAATCAACAATTTTACAAATAGTTTTTATTTTAGTTTAGTTTTTTTCTGCTGTTTGCAAAATCCTATAAAAAATACATTTCATTGCAAGTATAAGCAAGCACAAAATAATTAACTTTTAAAGATTATGATAAATGTTATTTAGGTCGGAATCTTGATGACAAATCCAAGTTTTCGACCCTGGGGAGGGGAGGTGCGCACCTCCATTTTGGATTCGTGGTGCTAACAATTGGTTCATTCAAAGTAATGACTCAACGGATGGTCCTATAACAAAAATGACTTAGACAAACTTGAAGATAACATTTATATATTTGTATACATATTTGTTATGTAATTCTAATATGTAAAGACTTACAGCGGCGGAAATATGAATATTCTTCGTCAGAGTTCTGACAAACAACATATATTAAAATCTAAAAGCAGAGTTTAATATATAAATAACAATAATTTTCAAGATTTTTCCCAAGGAACCTACCACTAATTGAGTTCTGTGTATTAATAACTCCTGTTAATCACATCAAGTTGTATCAAGTACCGAAAATAATTGGCTTAATTATTATATAAATATCCTGAAATAAAATGAGGAGAAAATCCTATATGAGTAGATACTCTATGTTTACAGTACACGTAATCTGGAAAATAATATTCGGCGAGAACAGACGGACCAGTTTAATTTTCAGAATTTAGATACGCTATTAGGGGCACACTTTAATTAAATCTAACTTCACTGCATCATCCTGAGCATAACGCTACGAATAAGCATGTAAAAGGCTGTTGTTTAGATTGTAACGGAGCTAGATTTATGCTAGTAGTACAGTACTAACCAAATTCCATTAAAATTATAATTTACATGAATAACTAACCGAAAACTGAAACTTACGGTAAATTCTCATATTCGCTTCACTTAATTAGGACAAAGTATGTCAGAGTATGTGAAACAATGACAATTTAATCTTCAAACAGCAAAGCTTTAGTTAGTTCAACTGCATATAAGTCGATGATTAGTTGAGTTAGTGAACCGTTGAAGATAACCAGCTAAGTTACTAATGTTGGCAATACAATTTTGCGCATTAGTAATTCTAGTTACATCTATTTCTCTTAAAGAGTGACGTATTGTTTATTTAAAAAGGTGTTTCGAGTTTAATTATAAACCTTTTTACAAGCAATTAGGTAAATTACCTTTAAAATATAAAGGTTTATGGGCAATCTTTCTATTTTTGTAATACTAGATATAAGGAATTTAGTTAATTTCCACAAGACGGTTAATACAGTGTTTACTAGAATTTAGCGATGTTACTTGAGAAAATGAGAAATTATGACTGTATGCGAATATACACTTCTCCAAAAACTTCATGCATATTTCAGAGAAGCGTAGATATTTTTTTTACATTATATACTCTATATTTTACTTGCTAATAATTTGTTTTATTTTTCACCTGCATATTATTTGTTAAGTATATCTTGGATACGGTTACCACAAATACGCTCATTATAACCACGGGCATAGTGAGCGGGCGTTATGGGCCATAATGCCCTGTTATTTGGGAAGCAAAGAAAGAGTAAATGTTTCATATTCCTTATCGTATAATGGTTTGGATTTAACCGGCATTTCATTTTCTGTGGCTTCTCATCCATTGTTTTGGATATTTTGTGGTATTTCCATATTAATTTTCCTTTTTCCTATAACATCAACAACGTCAAAACATCAACAACTGTCAGATACAGTTAATAAACGTCAAGTATCAGCAAATGTCATAGACCACTAAATGTATTTGAAGAATGAAAAGTCAATTTTTCATTAAAAAAATATGTTTTTCGTGAAAAATAAAATATTGTATGCACCGTGAGCGTTATTAGATTATAACGCCCATCAGGCAACATACATCCTCGAGCTGCATCATGTTACCTTCCGTGCGTTATAATCCATGCAACGCACTTGGTGCGTAAAATACTAGTATATTGCTTGGATACGAGATATACAAACAAGGCCATTATACCCTAGGGCCAAAAAGAGCCTACGTAACGACTACGTCCGATTATGCCCTCCAATACTCCCTTTTGAAAAATATTGAAAAAGATATTTTATTAAAACGTTTCGTTCAAGGTTCTTTAATGCTATTAGCTACACAGGTACAAAATTATTTACATTATGGAGACCTATTACTTGGAACGCTTAAAATTAAAAGAACATTTGGAGAAGGAACCACTGAAGATGGCATTGCTTTGTGATGATAAATTTCCCGAACCCTGCACATTGCTTTGATTGATTTCAACTTTGTCATTACCAGAATCTCCAACAGTGAATCTAGATATCTTGTTTTAGAGGCCATACTGTCCTCAATATGTCCTGACGCAACTGCGTCACTTTTCCACTTCCTATGCCTTTTTAACGTTACCATGTCAGCAACTGCATTCACCAGAAGAATTGCCGATGTAGTACGCAGAGAGTGGCCTGTATATTTACCATCATCAGTATATCCAAGAAATTTCGCGATTTTCGAAGCTATACTTCCAAAGGTATTTTTAACAACTGGCCACGCAATACGTCGACCACAGAGATAGTTCAAGAAAAAGCGATGTTCCTTTATTTCCTTACATCGCAAGGAAGCGTATAGGGTCATGGAATTCATTTCATTCTCCTCCACAATGGTATAACTGTTTCCTTCGCCTGTCTTTTTGTATACGGAATGTCGACTACCACCACTGCTCTCCTGTCGTACACGTCGTTCATACTTAACTTGGCCAGTTCATCCCTTCGAAAGCCTCCAAAAACTCCAATAATCAGAACAACATACATGAAAACCAAATAAAGCTAATGAAACTAATGTCACCTATACACAATTCCTTTTCCAGCAGGTATGTCTCGTCCGAAGCTTCTTTGAAAAATTTTAAAATATCATCCCGTGTCAGTACGTTGGGTTTTTTCGGAAGATATCCGTTTGAAGATTGTTTCAGAAAGGCCTCCAGCCGATTAATCTCCTATGTTTATTTTTCTATTCACCAACAATGTTGCCTTCAGCATTGGGTATTTTGACCATAAAGTTTTAGAGCAGAACGTTTCCGTATGTAAGGATAATAATTTATCAAAAAACACAAAAAGTTAAAAATTAAAATAACAGGAACGTACCAGTTCGTGAAAACAATGTCTCGATGACAGTTACAGAATTTTTGTTAGTCCATTGTTGAAATTTTTCATATTTATTCTCATATAATGATCGAAATTTTTTTGGTAGTGGTGCCTCATTTACTTCTGCGGCCCTTTGGGTGGAAATTTGTGGAATTTCTTCGTCCTGCCTTATTACATTTGGAAAGGTTTCAACACACTTTATTACTTGACAGACAGAAATAAATAAAATAATGGTCACATCGGTATGGTTACAAAGACAAACGCAAGGACTAGCAACCGCAAAGCCATACCTATTTCATAAATTATTAAATTCATGTATTACATTTAAATTATGTAGGTATCTAAAGTAGAGTGAAATATAAAACGTTGTATGCACCACTGGCGATATAGAATCTTTATGCCCTTGTGTAACTTTTTATCCTCGGACCAAGGTCCTCGGACTAAAATTCATCACTCGCGGGCATAAACATCTCTATATCGCCCTTGGTGCATAAATAACTATTTAGAGGGCTAAAAATACTCAAAACGTAATCTTTAATTTGGCTAATATCATATATTTCCCTCACGTGTGGTGGGAACTGTTGGGCACCAGCTTATCATACTCATTGCTTATGAGAGCTCTATTTTGATTCTGATAATAGATTTCCAAATTTCAAACAATTTCTCTCTCAGCTCATTACAAATGATGGAGGTCAAGTCAGGACCTCTCGCAGGCCAGTTCATTACTGCTTCACTTCCCATATAAACATGCTGGCGGACAATCCAACCACAAGCACAGTGCCATTTTGCATTATTCTGGATAAATATCAAGTCCTCACCAGAAAATGGAGCAAGTTGTATAACGTGGAGTGTTATATATTGCTATCTATTAAACTGAAGCGGAGCTCTAAAAAGATCTGCAGTCAACAGAGAATTTGTAGCTACTCTGTTCCAACCTTCGTCGATTGGTATTCTGACTAATTTGAATTTTAGGTGTGAGTCAATCATCAATTTTGATCAAAAATTTAAAACAGCAATTTTATCGAATATTCTTTTAGGAAAAATGGCACTGAACACGATGATGACATTAAAAACATTATAAAACACAGGCTTCATTATTAAAAACCGTGGTTTACAGCGAGTTAATTTCTTATGTCTATCCAATTGGCTTACAGCCCTCTGGCATTTCTAAACAGTTTTAGAATTACAGCAAGAGAGATCAAAGAGAGCTTTAAGAGCTGCTTGGTTATCTGAGAAAATATATATTGATCTGTGTCTGAGATGCACCCATTCCAGCTTCCATACACACAGATCAATGGCATAGGTTTTAATTTAAAATATAGTTGTATTACTACCAAGTGACAGTAATCAGTATTTTCTTTGCGTTCCAAATGTATAACTTGGCTCTAGTTTCTGCAGGGCTATTGGAACCATTATATAGTCAACTGCTCTTCTGCCTTCACAGGTCAGCCCTTCTTCAATCCCATTCATTTCCTTCAAGAAATAGGATGTTAAAGGACGGTTTGTAGTTGGTAATGGCAAGTATTCACGTCCTCTCTACTAGTAAATATAGAGAGGACAATTCAGGATAATTGAATTGAGGAAATGAATATATTACTAGCAAAAAATACTCGTAATTATTTCAAATTTTTACTAAAGACTTATCATAGATAAGTACAGATACAGATACAATACTCAATTTTGGATGTTCGTTGACTTTTTCAACTGTTTTTCAATTGTCACATTAACATTTTTTTTCTATTCAATAAAAAGTTCATTTTGTTCATAGAATTTACAGTCCCATTTTTGTGTCGATATCTCGCGTATTTTGCAACTGTTTAAACAAATAATCTAAACTGTTTATTAAGGATTTGCGACGACCGGCCTACACAAATCATGTTTACGAATATACGAGAAGGTGCATTTTTAGTAATGTTTGCATATATTGCTATTGTATATATCTCGCTGGAATTAATATTCAATTACCTGAACTCCTAAATAAAACTTTAATAATTACAAAACTGCTGAAGATGAAAAACACTGACTTCTTCAAATGACTAATGCCAATGTAATAAAAACAAATGTCTAAGAAGAATTATTGCACTTTCTACTCGATGATGTTTGCGAATGCCAAATTTCATACATTTAAAAAAATTACGACAGTTGTAATGTTTTTATTTGAATATAAATTGAACTATTCGTGTCAGGATACATAATATTGTATTTCTGTTGCAAATAAAATTTTCAATCTTGACAATTTTCAAGAATTTTATCGCCAAAGTATGCAAATACAAACCAATGCAAGGTCCATAAAAAGTGAATTACGGGCTTTCATAGAGACAATTAACCACCGAGATACCTAAAATACCCCAGGTTGTCATTCTGAGTGTTGATTAAGATATTTACGTCACGCAGCCACCATGAAATACCTTAAAATTCCCTTCAAAGTCACGCACGAGTTTAGTCCCAAACTCAAATTATACGTTAAAGTTTGATTGAAACTAATTAGGAACTACAGAAGTCATTAATTCGGTAAATAAGTAATGAAAACAACCGTCTAACCGCCAATTACTGAGGGTTTATCTATGTCAAATTAATATTTGTTAACTGGGGCAAATCTGAACGGAAAATTTAATGGGAGTTGTTTTTGTGTCTGCACGACAAGTCGCATTTAGTTCGTCAAGGTAAGAGGTGTGGAAAGCAAATACAGAGAAGTTCAGGGAGAAATTAAAAATAAAGACAGAAATAAATAACTCACTAAAAAGTGTATCGGTTAGAAGTATTTTTAAATGGCGATGTAAAGAGATAATAATATGCCGGTAGCAAATAATATGTCGATTTTGTTTCTAGAGAAACTGTTATGTTTAAAAAAAATAGCTTTGACTTGTGTGTAGTACACTGAAATTGCTCCAGTAGGGGGTTTGGTGCAGTCATTTAAAATAACAGGTTTGGACCTGCTACAACTTATTCTCTTGTATTTAATAATTAATTTCAGAATTACCAGTTGTAATTTTGAAAAAATATTTATTACTGACAGATTTGTCAAACACAATTAATTTTGCAAATATGCGTTCCAAACTACTAGCATACACGAAGTTGTCATATTTCATATGTATTTGAGGATTTAGTTACTTTAATATAGTATATTCTATATACCTTTTGTCTTTACTCTTCGATACTTCGATTGTCATTAATTCGATACATTACAAAATACATTATAGATGTCATAAAAATATTTAAGAGTTTGGTATCTAGTATACAGGGTGATTCACGTAGGTCATTCATTAGAAGTTTTTCAACTTGCAGTTGGATTAGAAACTTGAAATTTGGTATGCAGCCATAATCGATCATGCCCGTTCCATCTAAAATATTTTCAGTCCTCCAACTATACAGGGTGTGCCAGAAATTGGTACCAACTTTCTTATTTTAAATAGAAACCTATATTTTTCTTTACATGGTTCGATTGGTCTTCTAATTCTGAGTTTAGGGAATCTAGGTTATGTTAACTTATCTATTACAATTTTTGACATATGTCCAATTTTTTGAAAAAAATTGCCGCTGTAGTAGTTTACGAACAAATTTGTATCTCGCAAACTTTTCAAAATTATGAAACCAAATTTGTGAAACAGTTAGCTGGAAGTCCAGGCTAACTTTTGATGTCCCATCGGTGGTTACATTTTGTACCATATGGGTGCAGTCGATTTTCAAATGTCGCAATCAAAAATTGTCAAAAAGTCAATTTTTTCAAATGGCACCTACTATTTTTTTTCACACCATTCGAAAGAAAATTGAATTTTAGAGTGAGTTACTTAAGCATTCCCTATACCTAACTTCACCCCATATCGAGTTATTCAATAAAAATCAAGAAATACCTTATCTTGCCGAGAGATTCCTTAGTTCATCAAGTATGCCATGAAAACAAAAGACAGTTGTAATGATTTTTAGAGAAAAATATGGATTCTTATTTAATTACACACAACACCAACAAATTCTTATTAACGAACAAGAACAATGTTAACGAAATTCTGTCAGTGAAAACGGTGCACACATTGAGCATTTGTATTGAAATAATTATTTTGTTAATCTGTTTATTTGTTGTTATTTTGTTGTTATTATTTATTATTGTAATACGATTTTTGAATAAAAATTAAAACGAAATGATTGTTTCCAAAGCCCCTTGAGAAAAAAAACAATATTTTTTTCAAAAAATGCCAATAACTCAAAAACGACTGTAGATAGACATACACAATGTTAATAAAAGTGGCCCTAAAATTCAATTTTGCATTGATTTCTGGCGTCAGAAATAGTAGGCGCAAAGATGTGCTACGCAATCTGTTGAAAGTAGAATAATAGAATATTTGAACAAAAATATGGTGGTCACATTGAACATTTACGTCAGAATTTCGTCAACATTGTTCTTGTTCGTTAATAATAATTTGTTGGTGTTGTGTGCAATTAAATAAGAATCCGTATTTTTCTTTAAAAATTATTACAACTGTCTTTTGTTTCCATGGCATACTTGATGAAGTAAGGAATCTCTCGGCAAGATAAGGTATTTCTTGATTTTTATTGAATAACTCGATGTGGGGTGAAGTTAGGCATAGGGAATGCTTAAGTAACTCACCCTAAAATTCAATTTTATTTCGAATGGTGTGAAAAAAAATAGTAGGTGCCATTTGAAAAAATTGACTTTTTGACAATTTTTGATTGCGACATTTGAAAATCGACTGCGCCCATATGGTACAAAATGTAACCACCGATGGGACATCAAAAGTTAGCCTGGACTTCCAGCTAACTGCTTCACAAATTTGGTTTCATAATTTTGAAAGCTTTGTAATATACAAATTTGTTCGTAAACTACTACAGCGGCAATTTTTTTCAAAAAATTGGACATATGTCAAAAATTGTAATAGATAAGTTAACATAACTTAGGTTCTCTAAACTCAGAATTAGAAGACCAATCGAACCATGCAAAGAAAAATATAGGTTTCCATTTAAAATAAGAAAGTTGGTACCGATTTTTGGCACACCCTGTATAGTTGGAGAACTGAAAATATTTTAGATAGAACGGGCATGATTGATTATGGCTGCATACCAAATTTCAAGTTTCTAATCTAACTGCAAGTTGAAAAACTTCTAATGAATGGCCTACGTGAATCACCCTGTATATACCAAATGTCAAGTTTTTGAACTCTTTTTTTTTCCCTTCCCTTGGCTTTGGATGAACCATCAGCCAGTAGCTCTTGATTTGTAATATGCAAACAAAATGATCCCAGCGTGTTCTGATTCTTAATCGTATCTTTCTTCCTAATGAACTACCTTAAAACACATATACAACAATGTTCATACATACTACAACACATATATGTAAATACACACATATATACACCAATGCGTACCAATCTATCCACCACCGGGATATGCACGGGCTCACTCGTTTCACGTCAAGGGATCCAACTTGACGACTTTATAAAGACGTAGACAGAGGTAGGGGGACCACGGTATGGTAAGGTTTAAAAATAACATACAATAATTATAAATAAAAGTATTTTTTTTTTAAGTTACAATACCTCGACAAAATAAATACAGATGGACTAAAAGTCAGCAGGGCGTGAGCTGTGCATTCTCTGTGCCACTAATAAGTCATGCAGAAAAAACAAAACTTTCGAGACATGCCTCAATTTTGTCTTCCGAAACTTATGTTATAATAGAAGCCTTCAAGTATGTGCTAAACAATAACATAAAGAAACACTTATTTTAAAATACTCAAAGTCCGTCGTAGAGTCTTTGAAAATTATAGCCAATATTAAATCACAGCTCATTGGAGAGACTTTCAAAATATATCAGCAGGCAATACACGTTAATTTGATCATTAGAATTATGTGGATAAAGGCGCATTGTGGCTTTCAATATAATGAAAGAGTGGATTATCTGGCTAAACAATCAATTATGAATTGCACAAGGGAAATTAGAGAAATACCGTACAGTGACCTAATCCCAATATATAAACACAAGGCAAGAAAAGATGGAACAAATATATAATAATGCTTACGTCGATTAACCAACAAATTACTTTCTGATACACACTAAACTCCCCAATAAATATTGGTACAATAATATATCCAGACAATTTTATACATCTAGACTTAAATTTAATCATGGCCGATTCCCATCACACCTTTTTATAACAAAAATACCTACGGATAATCTTTGTACATATGGGGACATAAATCATATATTTTTTAATTATGTACATAACCACAAGAAGGTTTTAATAGACAAATTAATAAAACTAAAATCTGCCACTAAATATTTATAACATACTAACATCAGAAGATTTCGAGGCTTCCACATCACTATTTAATTTCCTTAAAGCAACAAATAGAACTTTATAAACGATTGACAGACAGAAATTTTTTTTGCTCAAATTTACAATTTCTACGTTTCATGGCAATCTATTTCAAAAGAAAGAAATTGTGAAAATATTGTTACGATTATTATACGCATATTCCACTATGTGAGTATGGAAGTAAAATTAGGTTAGAATGTAATTAAGCTTCGTATACACGTTAATAATGATAACGTTTAATTGAAGAAGTGATTACATAACCTAATCCACATGTTAACAAATATGCGAGACAATGAGAAGTCGAGATGAAACAATAGATTCCTGCTATTCAGAAAAGACCCGCATAAATATTAGGAAGCTATCTGTTACACGTCGTTGTTCTGAAAGCCATTTCTAGACACCCTCTTTGTTCCATCACATAAATAAATAGTTAGTGAGCAGTAAATAGCGAACTTTTTCTTTGCAGTGGAAGGAAAAAGTAGACTATTACACGAGTGGACGACTTCGGGAAGAAATATGGCAAATTGTTCTTCCAACACACAAAAATATATATTGTTTCGTATTGTAATTTGAATTAATATTCCCCTTGTAACAATTTATTACAAGCACCGTGACCTTTAGAGATATATCTTTAACGTTTTTGCAGTCATTAGTCATTTGATCAGTTAAGGCACTCCCCAGTAATATATTATACTATGCCCGTGTACCGTGAAAGCGATACTTTTGGATAACAGAATTAAGATCTTGCTGAAATCCCATTTTCAGTATATTTAAAATTAGTGAGATTCTCTTCCAGTTTAAGGTATAAAAATTTTAGTTGAAAGCTTGTTGAGAATTCACGCAGATGAAGCTTGCAGCGCGAGCCGTAGGCGAGTACTGTAAATCATCAAGTGTGTTATTACCATTATCGCAAGTTGAATACTATATAAGTGCCTGTTAGGATAAGTACTTTTTTATGTTATTATTTAGCACATACTTGAAGGCTTGAAGGAAAATTGAGGCATGTCTCGAAAGTTTTATTTTTTCTTCATGACTTAGTAGTGGCACAAAGAATGCACAACCCACACCCTGGTGACTATTTGATCCATCTGTATAATTTTTTTTGTAATCTTCGAAGTGTTTAAAAAACACTTTTATTGATGACACTATTTTTAACGAAAGGTGGTATTAACTGTCGGAATTTGATAAAGAAACCATTTTAAATTTAATAAATTTTCGTTAAATTATGAATAAAATTGTTCATGAAATTTGTAAATAATTAATAAATGTTAGATGTAAGAACTTTAATATGTTGTCTCTTGATTATTAAGTTTTATTTTATTGCATCCGGTCAATCACAAATACAAATTCCATAATTCACTGTTCATTGATCCAATGATATTTTAAATCGACTTCGATCAACTCTTGCTAGAGCTGATAGTCGACTCGCTGACAGTGACATTAGTGACAACCAAGTATACAGTCATATTGTTTGTTTACGTTTTCCACTTCATACAAATAGGTATCGATTAATGCTATCAAATTTCACTCTTATTTATTTGTTTAATAGGTGTAGAAAAGGCGTAGTATTAAATTCGCGATTATGATCATTATTTACTCAGAAGATTTGTGCCACTCGCCTTTCGGCTCGTGGGATCAAACATTATCTTTGTGAATAATGGCTATCGTAACTTCTCATATAATAATATACTATTATTTCACACTTTTTTCTTGATTTTTCACTTGTTAATAATGACATTGTTTTGATTCATTGAAACTGTCAAATAAATGTCACTTTAGGATATCGTGTTACAAAAATGAAATTATTTGCTTTCATTTAGCGTAAATAATAATGTAAGGTGACGTCAATGAGTAGAGTATAAGTGTTGTAAATAAGAATTATGGGCAACAAGTGGGGCTATCTTTAATAAGTAACATTTCATTCACACGCACAATAAGCTGCAAAATAGCTTCAGTTTACAAAGTACCAAAACTGGCCTGGGGCATTAAACAACTTAGTACTACGTAAATTTTGGTGTAATTAAATGTGTACCGAGGTAGCAAATAGGTAAAAGTGTTTCATGTAAATGTTTTGAACTTATGGTTTTACTGTTTACTAAGGTTTAAATTTATGTTTCTTGAGCCCATAATATAAAAATTCATTCAAACAGTCATTAAAAAATCATAACTTAATTCTTCAAAGTACGTCAAGCCACATGATAAAATTTAACAGAACAACCAAGCACATTTTTCTGTCTTATTTTAATCAGACTAATGTTCCTCGTTATTTAGAAGTTAAACAGTCACACAAAGGAAACTACGTTTAAGGTTTTAGAGGAAAAGACTCTTACTTCCTTTAGTGTAAACTATCCGGGACTTTTTACAGGAAGGACTTCGTTCTTTATTCGAATTTAATTGTGTTAAGTTTCCACAACGGGACTATTATAAATTGTCCGATGGGAATGAGGATAGCACGAATCGCAATTTATTTTACTTCAATACACTGCTTGCCAAATTTCGATGCACATTGTTTCATAATGTACACTTTGAACATAGATAATAAGAAATATGCTTTATTTGTTATTAATTTTAAAGCCAACAAGTTCATTTTCATTGACCAGCTAATTATTTGACGTGTAGTGATAGTGTCGATAATTGAACTTGCCTAAATTCGCTTTAAATTATTTTCAAAACTGAACAAATCAATTCACATTTCTTTAGTTTTCAAAGCAGAAACAGAAAGTAAAAGTTGTTTATCTCCCGTCCGAGCAGTTGAAACAAAACTCAGCAATTGTAACTAGGCAGATAGGGCAGATGTTGATTGAAAACACATGCATATAAATTAATAGCAACTATTACACAAATAAAATACCTGTTTTATAACAAAATGCCTACACTTAAGCAATTTCATGCGAATATTGCGGATTGTAGGTTGCTTAGGAGTCCTTCGGCGCTTTAAGTCCTTCTTCGCATCGACCTAATCTTTTGTGAAATACCCTACAATTAGTTGGTACTCAGGACTCTCAAACTTTGGTACTTTAGGCATATTGCATTAGCAAAGAATATATTTCGCGGTTTCTGTTGCAATATCACAGTATCTCTATTCACAGTATTCTTAAGATGATATCTCAAGTGGCAATGGCATATCATGAGGCCTGTCACCAGCCTTAAGTCAGAGTTCTCGCTTGTCTTTGGTCCTGGAGTATTCCTAAAGTAGGACTTTTCTGCTCCTTTTCCCATTTTAGGATCTGCTGTTATGTGTCCCTTGTATAAGTCACAAAACGCTTCGGACCTGAACAGTGGAGCTTCAACACTTTTTATTTCCCTTCTATTCTCTCATGCCCTGGCAGCCACATCAAGGTAACCTTGTTGATCTTTGCCAGTTTCTTCGGGAATTGTCTGCACTGCCTGGCAATTTAAGACTCAAAGTTGTAGGACCTGAGAGCTTTTAACGTTGCCTAGCTATCTAAAATTATATAGATCATTGCAATTCGAATGGCTTTATTTATGCATTTCTAGGCACACATCTATAACATAGAATGCTGCTTGCAAGATGGTTGGGATCTTGTCCAGGGCTCTGGATAGCCTGCAGTTAGGCCCCTCTACGCCCACTCTAAGTCCTTCAGCCATATTCGATCCATCTGTGTACAAGATGAGTGACTCTTTCTCCAACTGCAGTGCGTCCACTCTGTTTTCATGTGAATGTAAGTGATTCCTTTTTAATTTGTATACCAATAGCAAACAATTATCTTCTGCTATCAAATTAGTTAATGGCAATGGAATACTTTGTGTTTGGGCAGTGCAGAATATATTCTCTTATGCCGTGGCACCCACATCAATGTAACCTTGTTGTCTCTTGCCAGATCCTTCGGGAATTGTCTGCATTGCCAGGCAATTTAAGACTCAAAGGTGTAGGACCTAAGAGTTTTTAACGCTGTCGGGCTATCTGAAATTATATAATCATTGCCACTTGAATTCTGCTTGGAAGATGGTTGGGATCTTGCCCGGGTTCTGGACAGCCTTCAACTAGGCCCTCTACGCTCACGGCAAGCCCTTCAGCCATATTCGATCCATCTGTGTACCAGATGAGTGACCCCTCCTCTAACTGTACGGCTTCGACTCTGCTTTCATGCGAATATAAGTGTTTCCTTTTTAATTTACATACCATTAGTAAACAATTGTGTTCTAGTACCAAATTAATTAATGGCAATGCAGGACTTTGTGTTTAGGCAGTGCAGAATACCGTTATTTTTCTATGGTGATAGGAATGATTTGCTATTTGCTTGTATCTTGAACGTTCTACAAAATAAACAACCTGTAATTACTTTTCACAAACATAGTCGAGGAAATGAAGCAGGAAAAAGGCCTAAACCACAACACGAGACTACGTTCCACCTGAATTTTATGTGACATGGCACAAAATGTTCCTAAAGATGTATAGAACAAAGTCAGGGCCATGAGAACTGGAGCTTTTTCGATTTCTGGTCGTAAAGTGGGACAGACGTGCGCTATTTCCGGTGACCATAAATTTGTTCTAAGCTGAAAAAAATTATTATATTTTGGACAATTCTAAGAATTTTTTTGACTCTTGACCTTTTTACCTAACCTCACTCATTTCGAGATATAAGCGTTTAGAAAAAAAAAGAACGTGAATTTAAGCTTTTTGTTTTTTTCAAAAAACTAGTATTTATGATTATTTCTGGTTTTTGATTATCAATTAGAACATTGGTCAAAGACCAATAATATTCGTAAATACTAGCTTTTTTACAAGAAAAGCTTAAATACACGTTTTACTTCCCTCGCATACCGAAGGGAAGTATTGTATTCGAGAATAAATCACCCTCCGAGATTTTTTCGGATTTTGACGTTTCAGATCACGTAGATTACGAAAATACAGGTTTTTCAATACCGTCAGTCTGTCTGTCTGTCTGTTGGTGCATTAACTAAAAAACTACTTCACGGAGAGCAGTGAAATTTGGTAGGTAGTTGACCCTACTGTCAGCGAAGAAATGGTTAAACTTTCACTGGAAAATATGCAGGGTGGCCCCCGTCTATAGGGAATAAATAACGAAAACATTTTTTTTTGCTCAAATTTAAAAATTTCACGTTTCATGACACGCTAAACCTATTTCAGAAATAAAAAATTCGAAAATTTTTTCAGCAACATTTTTGAAAAAATTTTTTCCACTAAAATAGATGAAACATTTTCAAATTTTTTTTTCCACGAACAGATGGAACAAAATTTCTTTTTGCTCAAATTTAAAATTTCCACGTTTCTTGACATTCTACACCCATTAAAAAAAAATTACTACTATAGAATACATGAAATACTTTTTCTATTGCTCAAATTTAAGATTTCCATGTTTCAGGGCATTTTAGACCTATTTAAAAAAAAATTGAAAACTAAAAAAAAAATTTTTGCCACTATAGACTAGACGAAAAATTTTTCTTTTGCTCAAATTTAAAATTTCCAGGTTTCATGACCTTCTAAGCCTTTTTCACGAAAAAAGAATGTTGAAATTTGTTTTGCCAATATTTTTGAAAAAATTAGAACTAGAATAGATGGAGAAGAAATTTTTTTGCTCAAATTTATTTCATGGCATTCTAGAGATATTTAAAAAAAAAATTAAATTTTTCTTTGAAAAAATCTTTTTTTTACACTACCTACCATTGAATTGATGGAATTTTTTTTCTCGGTCAAATTTAAAATTTTCATGTATCATGACATTCTAACCCTAGGTATTCCAAAAATTTTGAAAATAAAAAAAATTAAAAATTTGAAAATTTTTCACCACCACAAAATATAAAACAGATGACAGGAAAACATTGTTTTTGCTCGTAATTAAGATTTCCACGTCTCATGACATTCTTAACCTATTAAAAAAAAATGAAATGTTTTAACCACTCCACTACGTGGCAATAATATCTGGATATACACCTATTATAGTTTTATTGAAAAATGTACAGGGTGGTCATCGCAAGAAATAATAAGAAATAATTCAAACATGGTGGACATTTGTAAACGTATTTGCGCAAGCCTTCCATATTTGGCACCTGTTATTTAGTATTGAATTTTTTCTGTCGGATAACCACTCTGTATATTTTTTTGACCAAAAGTTATCAGGTTTTCTTTGTAATAATTTGTGATGACTATATTCCGATTATTATTCTCAATGTCACTTCCTAAATAATAATTTTTTAAAGTGACTGCCATGCACAAATAAAGAGGGAAGTTCTGTGTAAATACCTTTACCGATTTTATTTTTCAACGCTTAAGTCTCGAGAAGAGTGAGCTTAGGTAAAAAATGTCGAAAAATGCTTAGAATTGTCCAAAATATGAAGTCCACATATTTCAGTTCATAATAAACTCTCTCAAATAATCGTAAATACTATTTTTTTTTAAAGAACTTGCTTAAATATACGTATTTCTATTTTTAAATGCCCATATCTCGAGAAGGGTGAATTTAGCCAAAAAATGTCAAAAGTCAAAAAATGCTTAGAATTGCTCGAAAATAATAATTTTTAGAAAATATAGAAATTAAATACACTCACACTATTACTTCGAGGAAAGAAATCACACCATGCATTTAACAAAGTATGTTTTAAAGTAAACCTATATTTTTTATGTCTCTGCTGACTGTACAACTACACTGACCTTGATTTGATGCATTTCCAAATAGTCCCTAGATCCTTGGTGATAGATCCTATTAACATTTTCATAATCTGTGTAAGTTTTAATACTTAATATCAGCTGATTGTTTAAAATAACCCACAAGTTAAAAATCTTTGGAATTCAAAAATTTTTAACTTCCAGCCACTGTAATTTTTCAGGGAATGAAATCAATTTTTTCATATGGTCATATGGATTTTTTTGTTCGGAAGCCCTTAAACTACTTACTCCCAAAGTTTGATAAAAATTCTACCGAAAAAATTATTAACTTCCAGTCACTGCAATCCTGCAGGGAAGACATAAATCAATTTTTCGACATGATATTTTTTGTTCGTAAGCCCTTTAACTACATATTCCCAAAGTTTGAAGAAAATTCCAGCGAAATGATTTTTCCAGTGCTAAGAGCGCGGGGTCCCTTGATTCCCGGCGACTGCGCCAGAACCTAGAAAACATATTTCCCGCTTCATGCTCACCTAATACTAGACATATCTTGATGAAATTAACACGGGAGCACCGCCGAGGTATACTCTACAGTTTGCAAATAATTTACATAGAAGTCGCTCACACCATTTCAGAGAAAAAACTTTGAACGAACTTAAAAAATATATATATATTCGTCGAAGTAAAAACCTTCCCCTTTCTTAAAATTTTGAAAATCAGGTAAAAGCACATGCTGCTTTGTGTTAACTGCACAAGGAAATTACTGTATAGTATAGAGGGACTTCACCATCTATATCATGATTAAATCATTTTTGACGATAACTATATGGCCACTACATAACCGAAGTGATTTGTAGCCGTCCCACATAACTTTTATACGGCGAAACTGTTTTATAAGTCCTTTATATAAAATAATCATGTCATACACCGGCTAAATAAAACCGAAAACTAAGCTATTTCTGACAGCACAACAGAGTTCTTCGTAATATATATTTGCCATATTTATTATGGTAACTTCGAGTTAAAGATAATATGCCACATTTTTCATTTGTAATGTTCAAGATTGTTACGTCATTTTATGTATAAGAGAGAGGTATTGGAAACAGATTTTAATGCAAAAACACAATTTAAAAGCAGACTGAACATTGTATAATTTTTTGAAGCAAATAATCGACGACATTATTTATTTTAACAAATACTTACTAAATATGAAGAAAGAGCCATTGCATTTGTCATAGCAGTGGCGGCTCGTGATATTGTCTGCAGAGGAGGCTTGATATTCTTAAAGACAACTGATGTGCAATATGACTACAATTTGTACATTTCCCCATCACCCCTGAGGTATTACAACGGCGCGTTACATTTTTTTGCCGTGGGTTGTTCGCCAGGATACCGATTCACGACTTGAGAGAATAGAACTAATAAAAGAATAGAATGAAAAGGAAATAGAAAATATGATGAGTTGAAAAAATCATTCTCATGAAATTCTCGTTCCTACGACTCGAGTATCGGTATCCAAAGGAGTCCTACTATCCCACTTGTAATTAAATTATATAACTTTTAATAAAAATAAAAATAGTTTTGGTAAAAAAATTAAAGTGTTTTTCTACAAACAAAAAATTGTATTCATTATCACTGCCAGGCGTGTAAAATTATAAGTTTTAATAGAAATTAAAATAGTTTTGAGAAAGAAGTTATATAAAAAAAAATATAACCGCGGAACTCTATATTATGGAGAATTATAAAAAATATTTCCTAAAAAATAAATAACACAAATAAATATTTTTTCTAAAATAACAACTACCTATATTAATCTCTGCTTTAAAGCCTGAATATTTTTATAAATGAGTGGTAACCTGCGATTTTTGGAACTAGCAAAATGGTTGATTATTTCATCATAAAATGAATCGCGTTTCCTCAATTCTGACAAAAAACGTTTTTCTATTGAAATAAGCGATACATTTGAAAGGCGGTCTTGACTCATTTTGTTTCTAGTAAAAATGTTTTTATGCGTTTAAGTGCTGAAAATGATCATTCTACAGAAGTTCACCGGAATTGTCTCAAAAAATAGTGGCGTTATTCAAAAAGCTCTCTAATTTTGGGTCATAAGTTTTTAAAAAATCTACCAGCTCTTTGAAATTTCCTTTATTGCACGATTCTCGTTTTTCGTCACGTCCTCGGAAATAATTTTCTTGTGAAGATAACTATATAACGGCATCTATTAACCTCTTTAATATTTTCCTATTCTCATGGACCTTTTCGTTAACATTTTCTATTTCTCTCTTATGTGCAGAATCCAAGAAATTTACAATATTTTGTTTACCAAACATTTCGAATTTAATGCAAGATGAAATGTGCTCCTGGGATTTTTCGTGCCTTTCTAAACCTCGCGACAAATTTTGGAAATTATTAAACCCGGCCCTGCCCCAAATTGAGGATTGATCATTAGTAAATAATAAACATCTCCAACAATATAATTTGTTTCTAACTGTTGATGCCGTTAACCACTCGACTTTTTTATAATTGTTATCACAAAACCCTCTGTTTTGTTTACCACTTTTAAAAACTAACGAAAGCATTGCTGGTGTAGGCCTGGCATTTCTTTTAATTCTGACCTTTTCGTCATAAACAAGAGTAGTAAATCCATTTAATAACAAATAATCCACCACGTCTGGACAACAAGACATGTTGTTGGGAATATTTTCACCTAGAGCACTTATTTCTAGCCCGCCTATCAAATGTTTTATGTATTTATACGTCAAGTTGTTCTTACCGGCTAAACGCAACTGTCAGACGTCAGTTCGTTTTCTTTGTGAATCACCTGACTCTTGAATGACCTGTGCACATGCGCTATAAAGAACTGAGATCTGGAGGCTAGCCTCATACTTGGCTATTCCAAGTGTTGCTATTTTACACAGCGCAAAGAAATTCAAGGTCATTCATGTTATAAGTAAATGCGGTAAAGTTGGAAGCTATTTCGTATTAGCCTCCAGCGAACCGCAGTGTTCATTCAGTAAAAGACCGGCCGACCGGGAAATATGCATACAAAGACTATCCGGACTGTAACGTTATAGGTATGTTTGTGGAAATGCAAAAATGTTATATATAAACTGAAAATTAATTAATGAACAATAAACAATAAAAAATATTGAAAATTGAGATATACCTAATAGAAATTTCTTAAGATATTACTTTTGAAGATATGGTGGTTCTTCCAGGGGGAGGCTCAGCCTCCCCTGCCTCCCCCGACGAGCCGCCACTGTGTCATAGTAACATTCATCATAACTGGAAAGAAAAATTGTTTCTCGGGAGAAAATAATCATCTATAGGACGGACAGATGCAGAGGTGAATCCATCGGTGTTCAGTTTTGTCAATTTTATGTTAAGAAATCGAACTGTTCTCTTAATTGGTTCACCCAGTATTATCTGCGATTATTGTAATATATAAAATATAATTATTGCTGCTATATATTTTTTAATTCCGTGCAAATAAACATACATTAACCGTACGGGATAAATTATTCCATTGTTCTCATGCTAATTTATATCGACCATGATTTATACTAATTATAACATCATCCGTGTATAATATTAATACACGATATTATACATTCAAATAAATTTTATATATTATCTAAAATTTTAGCTATAATGCTATTGAAAATCTGCTTAATCGCTAGTGAAATAATTAACACTATCACTGATAGCAATAAATTATCGATCATATATTACTAGATAGCATCCATAAACGGAATTCATATTCATATCACCATAATTTTCGCAAAACATTCATTTATATTAGGTTCGGGTTAAGCGGTCTGCAAAGTTACTAAATGAGTTTTGCAAAATGATATTATTATCTGTAATTTATAACTTTAATCTATACATCTATCTCTATTCGTTTTATAAACACAATATACACACTATGTAATGGAACTATGTTATATGAATAATTTGGATTTTAGTTAATTACCGACCACTTTTCGTAAACAGTTAGAGTTGCTGTATCACTCTGGGGAAATGCGGCATGTCCGCATGTATATCAAAGCAGCCTTTGTATATGAAACAGCAGGTTTTAGTTACTTGAAAGACGTTTGAATGACTGGAAATACTACTAGTTATTATTTTTGTGGTTTTATAATTTGAATTGCATAGTATATATAGAAGTATCGAAAGATAAATCATTAAGTACTTTTAAATCTTACAGAAAAACTTCATCAACACTGTGTGAAAATATTAGGGGTTTTTAAAGAAGATTCTTAGCCGTGAACGAGAGCAGACGTGTGAAATTAAAAGGACTCCTATAGCGCATTAGCTGTAGTGTCTACATGAGGGTACAGATAGAAATCTTTATGTATTTATTTATATAGAGTGAGTTCCATTAGTAACGGATAAATTCTGTATCTATATATAAAAACATTTACAAAAAAGTATTTATTGCTGCTAAGAAACTGTTTAATGACTCAATTTACTCAAAAGTTAACAATAACGAAATTGAGTAAAACACTACTATGTTTTTTACCACTATATTTGCACAAAAACGTGACTGCAGTTTCGACCCTTTTTAGGTCATTTTCAAACAATGATTCAATTAAGAATGAAATACAAAAGATTTGGTCCCTATTTAAATATGTTTCTGGATTTAAACAGATTAGAGAATTATGAAAGTATACAGGTATTTTATGATATCCTAACTATCTAAGGGTGGGGTTTCTCAGAAATTTTAATTACATCTTGGTAGCAGTAAAAAGAGGTGAGTACATAATATCCAATTGATCATTTAACAATATTAAATCATCTTTATTATTGTATTTGTATATTTCCAATGCTTCTAACAAATTAAGTTTAAAACCTTTGCTGGCATAGTGTAGGATTTCCATATTATTAATATCAGGGAAGTTATGTCCACTCTCTAATATGTGATTAGAAAAAGCAGAATCTGGTTTTTGTAGTCTGAAGGACCTATCATGATCGAGGTATCTTGTTCTAAAATTACGTCCAGTCTGACCTATATATACGCTATTGCACTCTGAGCAATTTAACCTATAGACTCCAGATTTTTCGTATTTATTTGTTTTATCCTTGGCGTTGTAAATTAAATTTGATAATTTTTGTTGGGGTTTAAATGCTATCTTGATATTATGTGCTTTGAGAATATTTGATATTTTCTCTGTCAGTGTATCACAGTATGTGAGTGTAGCGTGAGGTGTTTGTTTTTCTTCTCTGACTATGGGATAAATTGCTTTAAAAGTATACTGGTTTTGTTTCTGGTTTATTAATTTTGCGATAACTTCTGTGGGGAAGCCATTGTTCTTGGCTATTTTTTGAATTATTGAAAGCTCTGTTTTTATTTGCGTTTCTGATAAAGGCAATGAAAAAACTCTATGTAGCATTGAATTATACGGATTGATTAAAACACATAAACCGGATAACCCCATTAGGCCTGTAGTATCATATATCAATAGTCCAACTAGAGAACTAGGTAAGAAATTAAATCTAGTTTTTAAACAACATACAGATTTTAAACCTAAACATGGAATAAAGAATTCCTTAGAATTAGCAGAGAAGTTAAAAAATACACATTCCCCACATAATTCATTTCTGGTATCATTCGACGTTAAAAACATGTTTTCAAATATCCCCCCAGATGAATGTTTAAAACTTATTCAAAATTTATTAGATAGAAGTAAATTAAATAGCATTATATCAACAGAACTTTTACTAGCTTTCGACACATGCATCAGTCAATATTACTTTCAATTCAATAATCAATTTTATATTCAAAACAGCGGTCTACCGATGGGATCGCCTCTAAGCCCTTTATTAGCGGATATTTTTATGTCTAATTTAGAGGAAAGTATACTGAATTCGCAACCAGGCAAGAATCACATTCATTTTTGGTATAGATATGTCGACGACGTTTTGGCATGCTTTAAGGGTACTACTAGACAATTACACACTTTTCTAGATTCTATTAATAACATACACCCAAAAATTAAATTTACATTAGAACGAGAAACAAATCATACAATAAATTTTCTAGACCTAACTATCACACACAAAAATAACCAATTCAAATTTGATATTTTTAGAAAACCTACATATACTGATATAACTATCCCCTTTGATTCTTGCCATCCATATGCACATAAACTGGCAGCATATAATTCAATGCTACATAGAGTTTTTTCATTGCCTTTATCAGAAACGCAAATAAAAACAGAGCTTTCAATAATTCAAAAAATAGCCAAGAACAATGGCTTCCCCACAGAAGTTAGCGCAAAATTAATAAACAAGAAACAAAACCAGTATACTTCTAAAGCAATTTATCCCATAGTCAGAGAAGAAAAACAAACACCTCACGCTACACTCACATACTGTGATACACTGACAGAGAAAATATCAAATATTCTCAAAGCACATCATATCAAGATAGCATTTAAACCCCAACAAAAATTATCAAATTTAATTTACAACGCCAAGGATAAAACAAATAAATACGAAAAATCTGGAGTCTATAGATTAAATTGCTCTGAGTGCAATAGCGTATATATAGGTCAGACTGGACGTAATTTTAGAACAAGATACCTCGATCATGATAGGTCCTTCAGACTACAAAAAACAGATTCTGCTTTTTCTAATCACATATTAGAGAGTGGACCATAACTTCCCTGATATTAATAATATGGAAATCCTACACTATGCCAGCAAAGGTTTTAAACTTAATTTGTTGGAAGCATTGGAAATATACAAATACAATAATAAAGATGATTTAATATTGTTAAATGATCAATTAGATATTATGTACTCACCTCTTTTTACTGCTACCAAGATGTAATTAAAATTTCTGAGAAACCCCACCCTTAGATAGTTAGGATATCATAAAATACCTGTATACTTTCATAATTCTCTAATCTGTTTAAATCCAGAAACATATTTAAATAGGGACCAAATCTTTTGTATTTCATTCTTAATTGAATCATTGTTTGAAAATGACCTAAAAAGGGTCGAAACTGCAGTTTTTGTGCAAATATAGTGGTAAAAAACATAGTAGTGTTTTACTCAATTTCGTTATTGTCATGGATTACCACAGAGTAACGGCTTCCTCAATCAAGTTAACAATAAATCCAGAGCTGTCTGGTCAACAATTAACAACAACTTAAATAACAAAAACCCAAAAAATGGCATTAAGGAAATTAAAATTAATAACAATTAGGTAACTGATCCCTCTCTTATTGCACATCTAAATAAGTATTTTATAGATCTACCAGTTAAATTAAATAATGACCTTGGTGAGAATGTTACTGAAATCAATTTTGATCAAAATTTAAATTATCCCACACTTTTTTAAAATCTGCTTCGGAGTCAGAAATTTATAACATTATAATGAAGTTAAAAAATAGCTATTCTTCCGGCCTAGATAATTTGAGTTCTAATTTGATAAAAAAACTATTTAGTACCTCCACTTACTTTTTTAATAAATTTATCACTCTCAGAAGGAATATTTCCATCTATTTTAAAGTCAACAAGAGTCCTTCCACTGTATAAAAAACAGAAGATGATACATTATCTGAAAATTATAGACCAGTTGCTCTTCTGTCAACTATTGCTAAAATATCAGAACGGGTTATGTTCAATAGAATTGTTGAATTCGCCACACAATGTAATATTATTAGTCATTTTTAAATAATTCATATGAGAACTCAGAACAAAATAAAAAATGTGTAGGACTCTTTATGGATCTATATGCAAAGCCTTTGATCTAGTAAATCATATAACACTTTTGAAAAAATTGAATAATTATGTTTTCTTTCCGCAAATTCACGAGTAATGTTCCACTTTCTTATGGACTGATAAATCTTGTTGCCTATATTCTTGTTTTAACTAGCATGAAAACATTTGATATAAAAACAACATCACCTTAACAACAGAGAGATACAGGCCTTTTTGTGTAAAGTATCGATAACTTTTTTATTCTTGGCACGTGTGGAACCTCAGTTTTGTGACACTTCTGAGACAGTGTAAAACTGCCACGTTTAAGTGAAAGAGAACGCGTAGAACTTTTGATGATGGTTGGATATGGTGATAGACTGAGAACTCATCAGGAAGCACGTGATGTTTTCAACGCCAAGTATCCCGAAAAGCAAATTTCTAGTTCCACTGTAAGTAGATTGGTGGCTAGATATGATGAATCTGGCAGTGTAACTGACCTCCCTCGATCTGGTCGCCCCAGCACAAGCAATGAAACCAAATTAAGTATTCTTCTAGAAAGTGAGGAAAACCACCATCTTTCGACAAGGCAGCTGGCTTTAAATCATAACGTGATTCAAACTTCTGTTGTACGTCTATTGAAAAAAGAAAAATACCATCCATATAAAGTGAAATTAATCAACGAATTGAATGAGGACGATCCAGATCGGCACTTACAGTTTTGTGAACAGTTGATGACCTTGTGCGATGAAAACCCAAATTTTTTAAATAATTTTGTTTCTTCTGATGGAGCTACATTTTCTTTAAAGGGGACTGTACATCGGCATAACTGTAGGTATTAGTCACGCGAAAATCCTCATTGGACTCAAGAATCCCATACACAGCGACGAGACAAAGTAAACGTGTGGGCAGGTATGATTAGTGATCGTTTATTGGGACCTTTTTTTTGAAGAAAATCTTACGGCCCCAAGATATTTACAGTATTTGCGAGTTGAGTTAGTTATGATTTCGAACAATGAATATGAAGATATTCCTGCTGAAAACGTCTGGTTTCAGCAAGGCGGGGCCCCACCTCACTTTGGGATAGCAGTGCGTCAGTTTTTAGATGACACTTCTACTGGAAGGTGGATAGGACGTCGATTGAGTGGCCCCCGCGTTCACCGGATTTAGCCCCCTTAGAATTCTTTCTCTGGGCCTACTTAAAGTCAAGGGTGTATTTTAACAGACCGGATACCATAGAAGAATTGAAATACAGAATTGGCTTGGAGATGAGACGATTCAGAACAGCGTGCAAAGTGTCTACACCCGTCTTGGTCAATGCCAAATGGTTGGAGGGTCGCAATTTGAACAATGGAGATTATTTTTGTCTCACAATTACTTATGTAAGATATCAATCAATAAAAATATTTGTTTCCAAAAGAATGGCATAGGTAATACCAATTTTTTTCATAACACCAGAAAACTAAAGGAATATACCACCAAAAACAGTAAACAAAAATATCTGTTTCTATTAAAAAAAAAATATGATGACGTCATTACTCAAAAACCAATGACGTTATAAATTTTGGTATAGTGACAAAATGTAGCATTTACGAAATTAAAATCTACCTGTTCGAGGATTTTTTTGACAAATGACACATACCAAAGATATGAGGATAGGTGTATGGAAAAAAGTTTGTGCAATGCAGTTTAAATCCCTATATATAAAATTATATCAAAAGACTTTAGTACAGATGCCGATGTATTTCCGAATATTACATACACATATATTGTAATCATATGATTTTTGAAAGTGCATAATTAAAAGAATAGGTCCAGGCTATTCAATAGTCGAAGCTTACGAGTCTGGTGTGTTCCAACATCAACTTTTCCTAGTTGAAAAGTTTAAGTTAATTTAATAAAAACTGACATTTATTATTGCCACACTTTAGTATATGTACCGCCGAAGCGTTTTTTTCCAGCTGCCAATGAGGAGACGGCAGTAAAAGTTTCAGTAAAGAGAGGATGCCCACAAGGGGACGTCCTCTCTCCTCTGCTATGGAGCCTCATCCTCAATGGCCTATTACAGGAACTCAACAACGAGGACCTCTTTGCGCAAGGTTACGCAGATGACCTCGCAATCATCATCTCGGGAAAATTCCCAAATACGGTCAGCGGACTCTTGCAAAGGGCCCTTACAGATCGTACAAAGATGGTGCAATGACCAGGGCCTTAGAGTCAACCCCTCTAAGGCGCAAATGGTCATCTTCACTAGAAGACGCAGGCTAGACGGTTTCGTCGAACCCGTACTCTACAACACTACTCTAACGATCTCAAGGACAGTGAAGTATCTGGGGGGTCATCCTGGACTCTAAGCTGACCTGGACAGATGATATAGAGAGACAAGTACAAAGGGCCACTACAACCCTATGGGTATGTAGAAGAACCTTTGGCAAAACATGGGAGCTAAACCCCAGGGTAGCTATGTGGTATTATACTGTCATAGTAAGACCAATGATTACGTATGCCTCTGTTGTCTGGTGGCCTGCTGCAACCAGGTCAAACATACGACAGAAGCTAACACAACTCCAAAGACTTACCTGCCTAGGAGTCACAGGAGCAATACCCACGACCCCCACAGCAGCTCTGGAGGTCCTGCTGGACCTTGCGCCCCTTCACCTAGTGATTGTGGCCGAGGCTCGGAAAGCGGCTTACAGACTGGAATGCGGAGGTCAGTGGAAGAAAGGAGGAGTACAATCAGGTCACACAAGGGCCCTATCTGATGCGATAGGAGTCCACTCACTTCTGGAGGCCAGAAGTGACGACGTGGTGCCTTCCTTCTCCTTCGCATAACCCTTCGAGGTAGTCTTCCCAGAAAAGGAAGACTGGAGACAACTCGAGGACATACTCAGGCCTGTAGATATCGTCTGGATCATGGACGGATCAAGACTAGGCGCCCTCTAGGCGCCCCGCTTGAAGAAGAAGAAGAAGATTGCCACACTTTCACAATTAAAAACATAGCCAAAACTTGGAACTTTGTACAATACAATGTCCACAAAATATAATGAAAAGATCGATTAATTTCCATTTAACATCTTAAGAATTTGGATCTGATGTCCCTAACAAATGTGTAAATTTTGACGTCGTGCGCACACAATCTACATAAGTCACTGTTGCCAATGCGCAAATGTTGAGGGTACCACAAAATAGTGTGAGTGGCACTTAAAAAATCTTCAAGGAGCAACACGTTTAGTTTTTCTTGATCACACTATATTACCAATGAATTCAGATAGCATCTGTCAATAAGGAGAAAGAGTAGTAATTCAAAAATTTTATGCATTTTAATGTGTATTTTAAAATTTAATCATAAAACCTTTAATTTTTTTAGCTTCTACTGAATTTCAAATTTTATTAAATCTTCTTTGTTTCATAGTTGTATATTTGTAGCGTGACTTACAGTTTGCGGAAAACATGGTCTATAGCGCTACGCTTCTTTATGTTTCTGAAAATTAATTTTGAAACCGTCACTCATAAATTTTTAATTCACAAATAAGGTAGAGGGCCAGTCAGGCCTAATATTAACATCGATTTTTCGCCCCAATCTCTCACACACACTTGCTAAACCTGCTCCTAATACGAATTGATGGCTTGAGACTTGTTACTTCTCGCAGGCCTTTTGTTTGCCGTTCTTTTCGCAGATCCGAATATAATGTAAAGGAAAGATTAATAACGCCACCGATATTACCCAACAATATGTTTTATTGTGTCTGTATGATGTACGACGTGTATTATTTATTAAGCGCGGAACTAATCGCGTATAACGTATAATATGGCATTGTGCGAGTTCAAGATTTCTTTTGTGACGGTCGGTGCGATAATCCGTTGTTTTTGTTCAGCACGTAGCTTGAAAACATGCGGCTACAAACAAGGTCGAAATGTTTTCGAGGAGCTTGACACTCATTAATTAAAATTACTGCAAATATTTTAAGACGTGACAATTAATATCCTTCTGATCTGCTTGAGATTATTCCACCCAAAATGAATTTTATTTGTTCATGAAATTTTAATGAATTTAGATAGATTTCAACAATCTTTTGATTCCTATTGAGCCGTTAGTCGGCATGGTGGTGCAGTGAACTAAAGCGTGCTAGTGGTGAGCACACTTGGTCACCTTACCCAACGAACAAAGTTGCTATATAAATTTAAAATTATGCTACAATTTTATTTTATTACTGTTACTTTACTGCTCTGTAAAGGCTATTTTGTTTTATTAGAAACGCCAAAGTGATCGTTTAGTCTTCGCAACTAAATCATCATATAAATAAGTGCTAAGAATGTTCTTACAGCTAAATTATATAACATTTTGTAGAATTTGTCTTTCGCTCTCTAATAAACGTCTATACAGCAATTATTATAGAATGTTTTAGCTCATGGAGCAAAATTGATTTATAACAGATTTATAGCAATGAACCCCGGCACTATTTGGTCAATTTGTGAACATTTATAAAACTATTCTTTAAGAGTTTACCTAAGCATTAATAAAACAATTTTATTAGCATTCTTCTTAACACAATACTATTTCTGAGGGCATATTGCATTCGGCCGTAGCTACTAATCAATTGTTATACAAACGAAGCACACGTTGCTGTCATAAAACACTTATAAGATAGTTAAAGAACTAACAGTTGCCGTTAAAGGCTATAATATGTTCTGTAACATTTTTATAAAACACGGGTAGGTGTTTATGCGCCATAGTTAAAAAACTAAAAGTTGCCGTTAAAGGCTAAAATATGTTCTGTAATATTTTTACAAAACATGGGTAGGTGTTTATGCGCCATATTCAAAATCAAATCATATTTTCTCGTTTCCAGATTACGAAACTAACTTAGACAGAGAAATCGCTATTATTAAATAGGGCAAGCTATTATAAAAATAAATGATGGTTAGGCTATCCGCTGTCATATGGCGCGCCTAGTATAAAACTTAAAAATAAAGTTCATGTTCGATCAAGTAAGAGTTTTCTTTTTACAAGTAAAACTAGAAAATATTTCATCGTAATATTGATATATTTAATGTGTTATTTATCTCTTATTCCACAGACATTTTATTACATAAATCCAAAAGCTCAAAGACAAAAATAGTTTCATTTTACAACCGAAACAAGGTTGACAATCGTGTATTAGTCACATGACAGAAAGGTGTAAAATTAGTTACTACGTCGATCCGGAAATGTGTTTTTATAAATGTAAAGTTATAAAAGGCAATGACCACATGGCATGGGCTTCTTTTATCCTGAAAATTCAGCCTAATAACTTGTTCAGTGAGTTTAAGTCAATTAGCCATTTGGGTGACATGGATAATTTATATCGGAATAAAACTTATAATTCACAAGTTGATTGCAACTCCTTTAGTAGTGCAATTTTTTCGATTTTTAATCGGTTTAATAGAACAAGTGAGCGTCCAGATAAGTCTGGACGGTTTTGGTGAGGGCAAAGCCAATTAACGTTTGGTTAGAGCAGAGTTTTGGTTCGGGCACATGGTACCCGTTTTAGTATAATTTTGAGAGACTTGGCCGCATGGTAAGCCACCTGGTCAATCCTTGTAGTTAAAATAATTGGATATTAATTGTAAAACAAGAAGTTCTTGGTTGAATTTATGTTCTACAAATGCTGGTTTATGGAAATAACATATCAATTGACGAAGGAGACTATAGATTTGCCACACAAGATAATTTTATACCTGGTAACCACAATAATTTACGGAGATACCAAGTATTCCTGGAGATTAGTCGAGGAATCGCTAGGTACCCTGTGGATCTGGAGCAACAGGACTTCAGTGTCGTCCCTAATATAAAAAGATAAGTTGATTTCTTTTCTTAATTTTCGATCAAACGACTAGGAGCCAATATCAGTAAATTTCATACCTTTCATTTAACGTTTAATTTCAAATAATCATCGAAGTGTCGATTTTTATGTAATAAACCCTAGTATTTTTGTTTCACTATTTTATTCTTCTAACATGTAATTGTAGGTTAAGCTTTATATCAAATAGATCCACCAATACAATTGTAATCTGTGCAATGTTTAATGTTAATTATGTTAATAAATATATTTTGTCCTTTAGCTGTTCTATTTACTTGTAACCTTCTCTAACTCACACATATAGGATTTGTAAGACCTAGGACTTCTTTGTGTCAAAGTGTTAGATCTTTAATAATAGATAGTAACACAGTGTTTAGAGTGATATTCTACGACACTGGTTTTAAGTGAATTTTGACATTGTGGAAGATAATTTAATTAAAGAACAATCTTAATTTATCCAATGAATTAATATATACAGTGTATATGCCTTTAAGGCGTTGCACTGAAAAGTGTATTCATGAAGATGGAGGTCAGTTCATACGTTTTATGTTCTGAATAAGCAATCCTTTATTGGTACATTTTAGATTTTTTGCAAGTACAGCCATTAACATACATAAATTCTTCTCAAACTTTACATAACCATATGTGTTCACATTATTGACCTAGGTCAGTTGTTTCAATGTGTCGTTAGGAGAAAAAGTTATATTGGGTTTTTGCTTGTCCTGTAGTTCCCTAAATCTAGTTCTCTTCTTGACAAGAAACTAATTATACCCTGTATGAGTGTCCTGTAAGTACATTCAGAGAAATGAAAGTGCTTTATGTTTCTCAATTTTAACTCAGAGGAAATTTTAGCTTTCCCGTGGTATGTGAGATTGAAAGCAGGGCTACCTCGTATTAAAATAATTACGCCCTATTCTTTGAAACATCGCAGCTCATTTTAGGAACTTCTTTTTATGTGTCACTAGCGGCGGCGGAGGATTAAAGTGTTTAGGGCCCATCGCCGGAATCACCTTTTTATAGACACACATTTGTTCCCATTTCGTCCCAATAACTTTCCATTTACTGGAGCCCGAGAGCACTTTTACTGCTTGCTTTTGAGAACCGTCGTAATATTTGTTTTATATATCTTTTATTCGTTATTTAAAGCGGTTATATATCTAAAGGAAAGATATAGTTGGTATTATACACACTTTTGAATGTATCGATACATCAGGCGTAAATTATTCCTTTGGTGTCCTTAGAATTTATGAGAATTGTCCAAAATATAGTGATGGCAAAGGAAAAATAATTTTCAATTTAATAGAAGTAAGTAGCTAGCTAAAACTTTGCAGTCATATGGGCAATACATACACTTCATGGAAAATATTTTTTAAGCATTAACCTGCCGGACGTAAGGGCTGATTGTGTGTGCATCTTTGTGCACTTTAAATTAAATATCTTGTTAAATATGAATTCTTACGAGAAATGTAATTAGCGTTTTTAGGTAATAAAATTTTGTTCAATTTTCTTTTTTTTTGTCTACTTAAAACTTAATACAGATACAGTAATTTGAATACACCCATGTTATTTTAAATTTTATTGTTTTATGAATATTGTTTAGAATTTGTACTTATCTGAAAATACCTCGAAGAATACCCTCTTTATGAGAAACATAAATCTTTATCTCTTGCAAGTTTTCAACATATCTAACAATTTCCTTTTCTATTCTTTACGATACAAATTGTCTATTTCTTTATAAGAACCATTATGTCCTGCTAACAAAATTAAATGGAAAAGGGGGAAATATTTTTCATACTGTCAAATCTAAGGATCTGTGATTGGTTGTTCAAAAGAAGAAATTCTACCTCTGTACCAAATGTCAAATCCCTACTTCTAAAAATAATTTAAGTACATGGGGTCTTCATCTTAAGTGTGTCACAAAGTATGTTCAATTATTTTTGTTAGTTAATTAAATTAAATACTTAAAATTTAAAAAATGTTGGTTACTTCTTTTACGAACCGCATTACTTTCACATTTAGATTTCCCATCCAACTCTCTTTAAAGGAAAATATCTTGACTATATTTGCACTTTAGTATGTGGAAATAATTAGCAATAAAATGTTAGTATATTTGTGGCAGATGTCTTAAAAAAATTAGAATTGTTGGCTTCTAGAATATACGCAAAAAAAAGTTTCTGGTCTCTTATTAGCTTGCTTTACTTATTTCCCTTATTTATCACCCACCCCTCACCCCTTTAACGAAATCATCTCAATCAGATGTCATTTTAATACATACATGTACAGAATTTGAAGTGAAAATTTCAATTTTATTTTATCAGCCCCTTTATTGATGGAGTAGGGGGTGGTAAAGGGGTTGAAAAATCAGCTAAACTAGTATCTACATGATCATGTAGATACTAGTTTAGCCTGCTTAGCCGTAGGGGACTAGGTTGGATGCTAGTGTTAAAATGAGAGTGGCAAATCAGAATTTTTACTTGTTAGCATAACCAGAAGTCAGGTTATCGAAAGAATGCAAAGATTTCATTAATATTTTTTTATATATAGTTTTTCCTTTAGTTCTCATAGATAGCTTTTCTTTCCACTGTTTGCAAAATCCTATAAAGAAAATGTTTCATTACTATAAGCAAACAAATAATAAATAATTCACTTTTAAACATGCATAGGGTATATAGGCTCCAATACTAGTTAGCTAATAGATAGGTGAAGATCTGTTGCTTTTTATCAGTCAATGTCAATTATAATTATTTTATACCATTCATGGATATGTCTTAGTTGTGCATGGAACATCGTTATGAGTGGCTTTAGGCTTTTCTGATGAGTCCACAAATAAGGACGAAAAACGTTTCAAAGGCTAAGCATTTCCAAGAAACTGAATGAGATTTTATGAAAATGTAATTCATTAGAATGAAAAAATCTTTAAAGACAAGGTACGTAAATAAATTAATTTCAGGCCTTTGTTCTCGTTTTTAACTGAATTTACATATCGTAGGGGATCATGTAGATACGAGTTTAGCCTGATTAGCCGTAGGGGACTAGGTTGGATGCTAGTGTTAAAATGAGAGTGGCAAATCAGAATTTTTACTTGTTAGCATAACCAGAAGTCAGGTTATCGAAAGAATGCAAAGATTTCATTAATATTTTTTTATATATAGTTTTTCCTTCATTTCTCATAGATAGCTTTTCATTCCACTGTTTGCAAATATTATATTTGAAAGGCCCTTCTAGTATTTACACGAAATTCCAAATTTCTGTACTCTTACTGGCCTCCTTTATATATTTTCCCTTATTTGCAACTACTTAGCCCCTAACCCTTCCCCGGAGTTAGCGCAAAATATAATCCAGCTCCAGATCTCGTCATTACACTTATGTGTATCGAATTACAAGTCAACATCTTAAACCGTTTGTGAGAGAACTTGCGCACAAAAAAGTTACGGACCGACGGACAGACCGACAGAGAGAAATTTCTTTTACGCTTAAATTTAAAATCCAAACGTTTTATGATATTGGATTTTTTTTTACGATTATTATTCTTCCACCACCCACTTCGTGGATGTGGAAGTAAAATTCATAATAATCATGCAATAATTTGTTTAAAAATTATATGCCTTGTAATTAGATTATGCTGATTGTCCAGTATGTCAAATCATTGTTTTTAATGACTTTTTGCATATTGCAGCTTTTGTCTGTAGGAACACCTGATATATTAAATAGTATATTACGAATTAGTTAATAGCATAGATTGCACAAAAACTATGAAAATTGAATTATGATTTCTTCTAATATAATGGTTGCAAGCATATTTGACATTTTTATTATCTGTTAGTGTTATGTGCATATTTGAAAGCATAATGTAACAAAAATAATTAATATATTTATATCTCTTAAGATATTTTTAAACGCTGTTCAAACACAATGTAGATTAATTATTATTCATAATTAGTTTTACTCTAAAAACACAAACATTAACTTGAACTTCCAAATCACGTTAACAGAGCCTTTCTCCGATCCAAAAGCCGTTGCCTAAAGAATCACTACTTCCACATCCAGATGTCCCATCCGCCTCTTTAAAGGAAAACAACTTGATTATTATATTTGAACTCTTATACGTGGAAATAATTAGTAATAAAATATTAATAATATATTTAAGGCAGATGTCATAAGAAAATTTGTGACATTGGCTTCGCCTACTTACCCCCCCCCCCCCTTCAACGGAATCATCTTAAAATATAATCTAGTTCTAGCATCGCTATAACACACCGACTGACATATAGACAGAAAATTTTTGTTCACTCAGATTTAAAATCTCGACGGTCTATAACATTCTAAGTTTATTTCAACAAAAACAATTTTTGAAACTTTTATTACGATTACTATACTTTCACTCCACTACGTGAATGTGGAAGTAAAGCGGCGCACAGTGGGGCAAAAACAGACAATTCTTGGCAAAAATTCTAAAACTCATGAAACCAACTCAAAATAAGCTCGCGAATGCAGTAAAAATAACGAAAAAAATATGGCTGAATAGTTAGGGTAGTTTTGATGGGGTGGAAATTGAATTTACCGCCTAAAATTCTGAAACTTCGAGTTGGAATAGAATTCGAACTCCACATTAACAGAAAAATTGTGTTAAAAATAACTTGATGCAAGGGGGTGAATTTTTAAGGGTGGTAAATTAAAATATCTAAATAAAATTCTGAAACTTTGGATTTGTATAGAAATTAGCCTCCAAAATATTGAAAAATTGGTGAAGAAAATCCCTATTATGAAATAGGGTAGTTTTAGGTGGTGAAAACAAGAATATTCTGAAACTTAAGCTAAACAATATTTCAATATAATTACTATCTCTGAACTGAATTTGTGGTAGGTTCATGTGAAACATCTTGACAATAATTGTTAATTATAAATTAAACACTGCTTTTAGATGAATCAGTATATATATTATAGATACTCTACATATGTTTCGGCTTGTTAGGCCTTTATCAAGAGTAGTACAAAGTGAATACTAAAGTTTGCAATGTGGTTATTCTAATTTATACCTAAAAGTATTCATGCTTTAATCTATTTATGGCCTCTAATATATTTAAGACTTAAACTTTAATTTTGGGAATTTTTCAGATAGGCCTAAGCTGATTTTATAAATCAATGGATAACTCTTAGCAATTTGTTAAATATAGGGGTGTTCAAGGAATTTTGCTGGTCATTCGTGGTACAAGGGTTGTTTTTAAGAGAATTTTTTTATGTTGTCTGCAACATAAATTTGCTTCATTCAGAAAGAAAAGGTAAACGTTTAGATCTTCTTGAACAACTAGAAAGAGTGTTTAAGGTGTCTAGATAACTTAGCCTCAATCAGTAATGCTAGCGCATCTTCACCTGACATTTGGTTAGATTGAAATTGGAGAGATCTTTTATAAGCCTCTCTGATCTTACTTGCTCGTGTAGGAGTGGTTGCAGTGGCTTCTTTTACTAATTTAGAAGCTTCTGCATGGCCAGACGCCCTTAGAGTCATCTGGGTAGCGTAACTTAATACCGCAATACTGGTAGATTTTCGTGTCTTCAGTTTTTTTGCGCTTAGTGCGTTCAGTACTTTCTCCAAAATAAATTGTCGGACGTCCGCGCTGCTTTAATTTTGAAGGTTCGTAGCTTGTAAAAGAAATTGATGTGCCCAGCCAATTTCCATATTTCTTTAAAAACCTAGATTTCGATCTTCCCACTCTCATCCACCTCGACTTGAAATCGGATTTAAAGTGGTATATTTTGCTTTGTAAGCACTTTATATATCGCTCAGGACAACCTATCATTTCTTTGATATGTGTTTGTAAATAAATAAACTGATCTTCCATTTTTTTCTGACCAGAACCTTGTAAAATGTCGAAAAGTTCTTTTCGGCTCATTAGAAATTGTTCCTGAAATCAAGAAAAACAATAATTGTTAAAATGAATTCAAAATTACCATAATTTCCGTAAGAAAATATTTTTTTATCATAGAAATGCAAAAAAATCGCAAAATATTTTAATGGCCCTAATTTGTACATTGACAACACAATTTAATAACGCAAACGAAAGTGCTCGAGATGCCTCGATACACAACTAAAAGTTTCCCTATTTCTACAAATCCACTATTTTTATAAAATTTTACAGTAATGACTAAATACTTTTATTTAACGGTGATCAATTTTTTTTTTACACAATAAAAATTACTAAAAATATAACACATACCTGAAGCTGACGGCTCCACAATCAAAACGGTAGAATTTTAAGAATTTATCACAAAATACAGCATTCAAAGTTCACTTAACAAATCGGCTCGATAAGAATACATATGCGCTCTCCGCAACTTACTGCTCTTAACTGAATTTTTAAGGGTAGGGCAGGGCGCGTTGTAGTATCTGATCATTTCTGTCTTATGCGCCCAATAGTTGGCTACACTAGTATCATAAAATCAAATATGTTTACAGCACTTTAGTTTTTGAATTAATACCAACTTTTAGGGGTTCTGGCCCCACTGTGCGGCGGTTGAAAATTTCCCCTTACATCATTTATTAATCTTCATTCACCCCTTTATTGTAAGTGTATTTAATTTCACCCATTGGTTTTGGTTAACAAAACATTGGCAAAAAGTTATACAGTAAAACGCACTTAAACCGTCAATGGCTTTTAGATTTAACACAATGCTAAACGAGTGGGCTTTAGGGCCGTATGTGATATATTACGCCCTAGCCCGAGGATGGGTTTCCATTTCTTGTTGTCAGCAAATTTTATTGCCACTGTTTTATAAAGTAAAAGCCAACTAAGTGATAGCCATTGTGGAAGTAGATTGTGTTCAGTTGTTCGCTTTCTCATTTCCCACACAAATGTGCTTATGTTTGCTTTTATATTTCAGACATTTTTGTAGATCATTAACTTGGAGGTCGAACGGTGTTTTGTTGAGTTATTTATCCAGTCGACAAACTTGTAACAAATTATTTGAAATTCAGCACAGGGAGTACAGTATGTGGGGAATGATTTACGTCAATTGTACAATAAGTGGAATATCTATGACTGAGAATTATAGAATGGCACTGCCTTCCTTGAATACCTATTTCAGTAATAGTTTACTCGAATATGCACTATTAAATTTATACTGGGTGTGTTGCTGAATCTAAATATTCTATGTATTTTGCTGCATTTAAATTGTGGTAGTAAATTACAGTAAAAAGTAAGACCATATAAGTATAATAATGTCATATTGGGCTGAAAATCAACCGCATGAAGTTTTACAAATTAATTTCTGGAACTAGAGGATTTAGAAACGTGGTGTGATAAATATTGCTATCTTCGAGGGTGAACATCTTGAGGCAGGAGATAACTGATAGCAGAATTATGAACACGGACTTTGAAGAGTAAAATTACAAGTTGGTAACAGCCATATAAAAAAATTGAAACTAGAGAAGAAGCTGAAACGCTTAAATCAGTTGGTGAAAATGTAATAACAGTCTTTAAGAGAATTTGCAATAATATGGGAAACAGGAGCCTGGCTCGATGAATGGAGATTTTCAATATTCAGCCCTTGGCTTCCTCTTCAAGTAGCTGGAATCTCAGATCTCTCAAGATCATAAAGAGTCTTTACAAGTAAACAAGCTTGTATAAATTTATAGTTTAACAATCGTTCCGTGCCTGTGACAAAAACCATTTCGGTAATAACAATAAAGTTTAAAAGTGAATTATTTACTATTTGTTTGCTTATAGTAAAGAAACATATTAACAGTGAAAAAAAACCATCTATGAGAACTAATAGAAAAACTGTATGTAAACAATAATAATGAAATCTTTGCATTCTTTCGATAACCTGACTTCTGGTTATGCTAGCATATCAAAATCCTAAAATGAATTAGTCCAATTTCTTTTTTGACATTCTCATTATAACACGAGCAATTCAGTTAAAAATAGGAACAAAGATCTAAAATAAATTTATTTACCTACCTTGCCTTAGATATTTCTACATTCTAATGGATTACATTTTCACAAAATCTTTCATTCAGTTTCTTGGAAATGCTTCTTAACCGTTGAAACATTTTCGCCCTTGTTCTGACCTCATCAGAAAGGCACAAAGCCACTCATAACGATGTTTCATGCAAAACCAAGGCAATATCCATGAATAAGTATGAAATATTTATATTTGACATTGACTGATAAAAAACAACAGATCTTAACCTTTAAAAGTGAATTATTTATTATTTGTTTACTTATAGTAATGAAACATATTATTTATATTTTTTACATACGGGGTGTCCCAAAAGTCAACGTCATCCCTTGGAGGGCAGATAGGCCAGCTCATGATTGACCAGAATATCAAAATATGGCCTTAGTAAAAAGTTGTTAGTTTTAGAAATATTGGCACTTTTATGAATTTTGTGAAGTTCGACACCTTAGATCAGTTTTTCGAGTGCCACAGCTACAAAATGCCATATTCTAAGATTCTAATTTTTGTTACGTACCCCTGAATAGCCCTGCTATTGATCACAGTCCAAAATAAAAGTAATAGTGCCATACATTCGGGAAAAAAACATTTTTACTCAATTCATGAGTTAATTTTTTTTATTAGCTAACTTAGACTCTTCATACTGTAAAGAAAATTATAACGTTAACCTGGCAAGTTATTTAAAAAAATTGCTCATTTAATGTGGTTTTTAAAGTGATATACACATTCTCTATGTTTTACATTGGAAAAAAGATATTGCTATTTTACCGCAAAAGGAGCTTATTGTGAAATTATTTGAATAATAACATAGGCACACAAAATTTAAAAAAGTCGAGAACCAGAGGGTAGACCCCACTACCCCTATGTATTTTGGGACGCTGAACCCGAATATCATAATAAAAAGAAGTTTTAATTACCCAATTTTTACATAGCACCCACTTGCATGCGTGAAGGTTTCGCGTAGTGTAAACCCACCTTTAGACTACATGACATACTGACATGAGTTAGCGTAAAGTGACACTTCTGGCTGTTAATGTGTTTATGTGTTTAGTAGTATTTACGCTACCTACCTTCCTGTGCATCGTTTCACATTCGTATTGTTCTTGTACCGATATTAACGGTTTTTGTTTTGATTTTTTTGTATTTTGTTTTTGGACTTGTGGGTTGCCTAGTAATTTCGATTTATTGTGTTGGAGATAATAACGAACTGACCTGGCTTTCTTCTGGACTGTGTTTGTGTTAAGTATTTGAGGTCAAATAGTACTCATTATGCCGAACCAGTATTCTTCTCATGAATACGCTAACATGCATTACACTTATGGGAAATAGAGAGGAAATGGTGCTGCTGCAGCTATTCAGTATCAACGAAGATATCCGAATGCCTTGAAACTTCCTGATCATCGCGTGTTCATAAATGTTCACCTAACATATTCGGTAGGCAGAATGCCCCACATTCACGTTAGGATAGGAAGACTAGGTAAGGATTACGATGATGACGTCTTACAAGAGATTGAAAATGATCCGACTATTTCGGCGCGAGCAATTGAAAGAAGTACAGGATTACCGAAATCCACTGTACACAGAATTACACGACGGGATCAATATCACCCATATCACGTGCAACGTGTGCAAACGTTACTTCCTCGTGACTACGCAAAACGTGTCCAATTTTGTCGAAGAATGCTGCAGAAACATAGGGAAGACCCAGAGTTCCTAGATAAAATTTTATGGACAGATGAAAGCACATTAAAAAAAGACGGCTTCATGAACATGCACAATCTTCATAGTTATGCTCTTGAAAACCCACATTTAATGCGAGAACAAAAATCGCAGTATCGCTTCAAAGTAAATCTGTGGAACGGCATCTTGAACGGTCAAATAATTGGCCCCTTTGAATTACTTGAACATCTAAACGGGGAAATTTATCACGATTTTCTAGAGGATGGACTGCCAAGACTTTTGGAAGATACACCTTTGGCCACACGTGAGGCAATGTGGCTTCAAAATGACGGCTGTCCAGCTCATTACGCACGAGGTCTGAGAAGTTATTTGGACCAAACCTATCCACAGAGATGGATAGGCCGTCTTGGTCCCATTTTGTGGCCTCCCCGGTCTCCGGATTTAAATCCTATTAATGAAGCCGCACAACAAATAAATGTCGTAACAAGTGCAAGGCGGATAAAAAGATCTTTTTTAAAAAGATGCCGCGCTTGCATTCGACTTGGTGGCAGGCAATTTGAACACATCATTTTATTTTTATTTGTGTTCTGTTTAGTTTTTAATAAATACCTGTCACATTGATTTAATTTCTAATTATTAAAATACTTTTTGCAGTAAAATAGCAATATTTTTCTTTCCAATGTAAAACATAGAGAATGTTTATATCACTTTAAAAACCACATTAAATGAGCAATTTTTTTAAATAACTTGCCAGGTTAACGTGGTAATTTTCTTTATAGTTTAAGCGGCACATCGAGAAAATCGGCATAAACTGACGGTTAATGCAGAAAGCAGGAAAATTCGCATGTGATTTGTACACATTCATTGTATTAAATTTACCCGCAGCACTTCGATTTCCGGACATGTAAATCCAAAATGGCGGTCAATTTGTAAAAAAGTAACTTTTATTACAATATAAAAATTGAACTCCAATTCATGCTTTTCTCTCATAAATTTGAATTTTTGGCGTTGTTCTTCTTCCATAAAACGTACCTTTGCTGATTCTACAGCAGATTTTGCATCTGCCTACTGGGAAACTCTACTAATTGCAGCTTCAGACCTGCATCGAGTATTATTCTTAAGTGCTTTAAGACTTACTTAGCATGGCCGGACTGTACTTTCACCAATTTTCTGATTGATTTTGACTTTGAGACACTACAAAAGTAAAATAAAAATATAAGAAAATCTGTGGCGTAGGTACTTATTATTTACTTTTGCTAATTTCTACTGTATTTTCTATCAGTGGCTGAATTTCTTTCTTGTTTTCGGGTAGAACTTCAGTATGGAGCTGCGATGGGCTCGAAGTGCAGACATATACTGAAAAGGAAATAAATCGAATATGGACTTATATAAGTAGTGCGAACAACTTACTGTGGTCTTCTAAAACGTCCAGAGATACAGCTCCTTCAATAATTATTTCGTTCAAGTCTTCTTGGCTTAAAACAGACTTAGGAGCTTGATTATCTCCATCGGATTGCTCCATTATTGCTGGAATAAAATGTTCAAAATAATTTGCAAAAGAAACGTATTATTGTAGACTAACAATTTTTAAACAGATATTTTCAAAGTATATTTGTATCAACTTACTTGTATCTCCATCAAACTGTGAAATGTCTCCATCAACTTTGCTCGAGCCAAGAAGTTCTTTGACTTCCTCTTCCAGTATCGTAACTTTGGTTTCTCGATAAAGACCACCACCAGTACCTCGCACATACAATTTTTCATCAGCGAACTTCTTTTTCGTTCTCTTTTTAATATTATCGTTTTTTTTTAGAGCTTATCAATACGAGGATTCTCTCCAGAAATAATATTAAATTCACTTTCTATTTTTCGCCAAGTCTCTCCTTTCTGGAAATTTGCTTGGGAATCAGAAGGCTTGAATTCGACGATATTTCTATATTTTCTTGCCAAGGAGATTAATATATACTCCTCTTTGGAAGAAAAGTTTGCAGATCTTTTTCTATCATCCATATTCCCTCAAAACAAAAACTAAGGTTCACGTTTGTATTGTAAAACTCTTGAATATGAATCACAGGTAACTATCATGAATGCCGAATGTCTAATGTCCACAAACTACCCACTAGTTTGTGCTAATGTCACATCACAAATTCTTCAAAATCTACAGTGTGCAAATTTCTTTTTTTTACAAGCCATCTTATTCCAGTAGCAATAACGAGGAGACTGTTATGATTTTATTTTGTATTTTGTTAATAAAAGCCATCTTCCTAGCTTCAGAATTGTATTTTTGTTATAATTCTTTCCTTTAGAATCTTGTATTTTTGACATCACTATTGGAATCAGCGACCTCAAATTATACTCAAACGATACCTCACATGACATATTGCATTATTAAAAAAAAATGTTATAAGTTTAAAATAGCCGCCGAGTTTTTAAACAAATTCTATTATTCTTGCACTATGACTATTTTTGTTACATTTGCTAACCTTAAAGCGTTCACCTACGGTTTGAAAGCAATCTTTGGATATATTCTTCTTTTATTGTTAAACATTTTACCCGAATTTTTGAAAATTGCTGCCATTTTTGTCTGTGAGGTCAGGGGTCAAAGTGCTGCGGCTCAAATTACTTCTATAAATATACAAAGCACACATGCCAAAGGACTTGCTTTCTGCATTATTCGTCAGATTTTTATGCGTACCGCTTAAGCTATTACCGTATGAAGAGTCTAAATTAGCTAATAAAAAAAAATTAACTCATGAATTGAGTAAAAATGTTTTCTTTTTCCCGAATGTATGGCACTATTAATTTTATTTTGGACTCTGGTCAATAGCAGGGCTATTCAGGGTTGCGTAACAAAAATTAGAATATTAGAATATGGCATTTTGTAGCTGTGGCACTCGAAACACTGATCTAAGTTGTCGAACTTCACAAAATTCATAAAAGTGACAATATCTTAAAAAAAATTTTGTTCTCGTTTTTAATTAAATCTTCATATCGTAGGGGGTCATGTAGATACTAGTTCAATCTGCTTATCTGTAGGGGACTATGTTGGATGCTAGTGTTATAATGAGAATGTCAAATAAGGAATTGTACAAATTCATTTAATTTTTTGATTTTTTTTGAGAATGCAAATGTTTCATTAATATTATTACGTAATAACTAATTATGAAAAATTACGAACGTCTGAAAAAACTGAATGAAGAACTTGCCAAAGAATATATCTGACAAACTTTGGCAAAAAATTCATTATTAATTCAAAATATGACTATACCGAATACCTTATAAAAAGCACATTATTAGTTTTCCTACAAAAAATATTTATTATTAATTTCCTATCCAACAAATTTTTCAATTATTTTTATACACCCTAATTTCTCTTAAAAATACACTAATTAATATATTACATGAGCAACCGTAATTTTCAAACGATTCAGTATCAATTGCGTTCTAGTCATTGTTTTTACAGGTCATTGTAAGCTAATTTTCAGTTCATGTAAATTTTCGTGGTACGCTAACCAAATTTTTATTCGGTATGTTATTATATCATATTAGCACTAAAATATTTTAGTGACTCATGAACAAAGTAGGCGAATTTGTGTGGCGTGTTTCTTATTTAGTTCATTGTTAGCGAAGTCCTTGAAAGTCCATTATGTGTATATTACAAACCACAGGAGTTTGTAAACACAATCTGCTAGGAGCTATTAAACCCAAACACTCTGTACCTATAACTAATATTTTATATGACAAATGGAGCCGGATTGTGTATCGTGAAGTGGACAGCTTGGACAAGGAACAGATTTATCGTTTGAATTAGTATCCCGGGATGTGCACAGATATAAGACAGTTATACGACGTTGTGGGATTCCGCAAAACAACACGCAACGGTATCAACAACTTGGTTCCCATCGGTCCTTTCAGGGATATCCCTTTCTCCTGGAATATTCCATTTTCTTGATGAGACAGTAGTCCTTTATTGTCAAGAAGTAATGCAGACAGCTAAAAAAGAAATGAGCCGAAATGCCAGGATATTAAACTTAAGTTTAATTCTAATTTAAAGCGATTAACATTATTTCGCTTAATGTCTAGAACGGGAGTTGCTTACTTGTGACACAAGAAAAAAACGAAGCAAAAAATATTAAACATATTAAAATGGCAAGGCTATTAGTCAATGAAATAATAATACGATATAAGTTTGTAGACATCTAATGGAAAAATAGAGTCAAAACGACTTCACGAATTCAATATTTAATTCTTTATTTTCGACTCTTTATATTCTTTTCATCTTTGAATGTAAATCGAAATTGGCAACTTACAATTGACAGTTTTTTAGTTATTATACTCTTCCCAAATCCAAAAAGAACGAGTATATTGTATTTGATCGGCATATTTCTAAAACTGGTAATAGTGCTCGTAGAGAGAAAATATTCGTATCACTGTGTTGGTGATAGAATTATTTCAAAATGTCTGTCGGTCTAAATTTCATTGACTTTACATAATTTATTAATTTATTGGTATTATTATCTGAACACGGCATATTTCAAAATAAGCGAGTTATATCGTAGACAGCACATTCGTATATTAATAATTTTATTATTCGCTATATTCGTAACTGCTGGTTTTATAGGACCATGTATATGTAGCAGAAATTCCCAAAAATAACATCGAAATATTTTAAAACTATGCCATGCTACAGTCCATATTTAGATAGTGTATTTAAATGTATATGTTTTACATGTGTATCGATAAACAAATTCAATGGTTTTCTAAGTGATAAGTAAGCCAAAAGCATCTGACATTTCTCCAAAATTTGTTTTAATTGGCGAGTTCGAAAGTTACTTGGCAAAAACAAATTATTCATAACAACTTGACATTCAATTGCCATGATATAAACATGTTTGTGAATATTCCAGCCTTTGTGATAGGACTGACTTTTGAGGAATATACCAATGACTACAAAAAAAATATGAAACGATTCTAAACGCTCGATTCCCAACACGCGCTGTTGAAATTGGCCGTTTTAACATCCATGTAAGCTTTCATTTCGTTGTTTAATTGTTCCTTTGTCCGCAATATATATTTTTAAGCACATAATAGAAACATAGCGTCACGCAAATCGAACAAAATTACATTTCAATTCAGATTTATTGGTTTTTGATGAAAGGAAATAATATATACATTTACGATAAATATAAACAGCTTCATCGATTTGATTAGAAAATGTGACAAGGCAGTTTTTATACGACAGAAAGTTATCGAGTGGTGTAAATAAATGAAACTGTTAGATTTAAAATACAGTTCGACAGAACAAAATTTTTTACTGATTTTTTATTTTAAAGTAATATAAGTACTTAAAAAAAATTAAAAAGTAGGGGGTTCTGAATTTTACCCGTATACTGATTATAACAGAATCGCGGTACACCTCTCTTTGTAGTTTTGAAGATAAATTATTGAAATTTGGAACATCCTGTTTACCTACTTAATATACGTCATGTTTCACACAAAGTGATTGTCAAATAGACACTTTATTTGTTAAACGTATTTTTAAATTCTGCATAACTTTCTGAATTTAGTGATACCTAAGTGACATTTCAAAGGTAAACATTTATTTTAATTTAATGTTTAGTTTCAATTTAAGCGTGCTATGAACGTCCCGATGTATTCTAATTGAACCGTATAACACTAACAAAATCGAAGTCCTGTCGAGAGTATTAAATTAAGTGATTTATAAGCAGATAAAGTTCAAAAGGCAATTGGTAACGTAGTATCATCAATTCTACATTAATTAGGAATTAACTCACATGCCACATTAGAATATGTGATACATACAATCTAAATTATAGGACAAAACGTTATTTTGGCGGATGGTTCTGTCAGGTAGTCTCCAAGATCACCTGATTTGACTCCTTTAGACTTTCATGTTTGGAGTCATTTAAATACTATTGTCTGCGCAACCGTCGTTAAAACCAGTAATAAACAGGAGTTACGAGTAAGACGCGCAATTGGTGAATCTTCATCGAGATACAGCTATACGAGAAATTTTGAATTAAACTCAGAAATGGCTTTTAGGGGATTTTCGAAGCCAGAGATTTTATATATGAAGTTGACAATTCAAGAAAAATTGTTATAAGCAATTTAGCAACAAATCACACACATTCCACCTTAAAAAAAAGTGTTTATCATACCTAAAAATCAATAAAAAAATTAAAGAACAGTTAAAAAGTGTTGGCACTAATTGTACAAACCGCCAACACTGGCAATTGGAGACAGCGCGAGATTTGCTACAGCAATTGATGTGAAGAACGCGTTTAACTCGGCAACACGGAGGCCAATCGTGAAAACGCTCGAGCGAAAAGGAGTGCCTGCCTACCTTGTGCGGCTCATAATGAGCTACTTTACAAACAGAAGCAAGCCTGCTGCTGTCGGAAGGAGAAAGAAGTATGGTCACGTGCGGTGTCTCCCAAGGATCGGTCCTGGGGCCGCTGCTCTGGAACGTTCTTTATGACGGTGTACTGAACCTTGACTTACCGGTCCCCATGACAGAATACCGAACGGTTGCATTTGCAGACGATCTTATAGTTATTGTCATCGACAAGACGCTCTGGAGATCGCCCCGGAGAAATCCGAGGCGATCGCCCTCACCGGCAGAAAACGCATTCAAGAGATGACGATCAATGTATTAGGCACGAATACCACCGCCAAGAAACACCTGAAGTATCTGGAGGTATACATTGACCACAGGCTTGCCTGGAATACCCACATAGAAAAGACCGTTGAGAAAGCCGAAAAAGCAGCCATGGCAATCGCCAAGCTTATGCCCAGGACCAAGGGCCCTTTGACCAGCACCCGCCGACTCATTAGCTCGGTGGTAACGTCTATCCTGCTGTACGCCGTGCCAGCATGGATGGAAGGACTTAGTACCAAAACCAACAGGAACAAGCTACTTGAAGCCCAACGGGGTGCACTAATCAGGATTTGCTGCGCGTACCGAACAGTCTCCACGGTTGCCCTGCAGGTCATTACTGCAACCCCACCAATCGACCTGCTGGCCAAGGAAAGGGCTTACAATCACGGGGCTGACAAAGACGCCAAAGCTTACAATTGACGCTGCTTAATGAAACGCTCGCAGACCCGCTGGTCCAACGCCGCCGAAGGGGGATGGACCCGCACCCTCATCCCTAACGTCCAGCCGTGGGTCAAGCGCAAGCACGGCCAACTGGGCTATCATCTTATGTAAGTACTTAGCGGACGCGGGAACTTTGGTACTTACCTCCACAGGATCGGGAAAAAGGAATCCAACACCTGCCCCTACTGCCCTATGAGCGACACCACGGCTCACACACTGTTTAGCTGCCCCCGCTGGAGCACCGAACGAGCTAATACGGCCAGAATCCTAGGACAAGCCCTGAACCAAGCTAACCTCGTTGATAATATGCTCAGCTCAGAGCAGAGCTGGCGTGCGATCAACGACCTCTGCGTCACTATCCTAAGCGCTAAAGACACGGATTATAGAGCCAACTAGAACACAGCAAGCCAGCACACCACTGTAGCAATGCTAACGCGGTTCCGGATGATGTGCTGAAGAACGGAGGGGTTTTAGCCGGTAAACGTCCGGCACTACCCGGCGTTCTGAACAACAGCGTCGGTGTCCATGAGGATTTCCCCTCTCTGGAAAAAAAAATTGTACAAACCGAATTTTCAATTTAAACAATTTTCTACCGCATAGATTTCGAGTAAAATCTGGTTTTTACTGTCAAAAACCGTATTTTTACTAAAAATCCACGTGGTAGAAAATTGTTTTAATTGAAAATTTGGTTTTAGCACTCAATAGCATATAAAGAATTATGGTCTAGGTCGCCAGATCACAGCCTTTCTTTTGTAAACATGTGTTGTCTAAGATAGATTGGGCATGGTAGTTCTATTGCACGGCCTGCTAGATTTCCAGATTACACTATGCTTGATTTTTACTTCTAAGGGTATGCAAAAGACAAATTTTACATAAAATTCAAGTAATTATTAGAAAATATTTAGAAAGTTGTCCAAGAAATATGAGAAATAGGTGGTAATAGAATATTTATCGCCATGCAAGCCTAAGATTGCAGATAGTCAGGGGGAGAATATTTTGCAAATATCATTAATCAAACATTTGTTGAAACTAAAGAAAATATTCCTACCAGTTTTGTGCTTTTTGTATGTTCCTACTTTATGCTTCAAAAGTTTGAATATATTTTGCCAGCGGACAAAGGTAATGCCACAGTCATTATAAATAAAAATACATATGATGAAAAAATCTTGACACTTATCAGTGAAGGACCATACTCAAAATTAAGTAAAAACCCAACAAAATCAATTGAGAGCAAAATTTATAGAACTTTATTTAAATATAAAAATTAATTTAATGACTTTGAACGACGGAAGCTTACATCGCATTATAGCAAGCCTCCTCATTTTTATGGCTTTCCAAAAACACATAAACAGAATGTCCCATTAAGAGCAATTGTTAGTTCCATTAATTCGTCATGCCACAATTTGGCAAAATTCTTGCTTAAAATTGGTAATCCATTATCTGGAAATAGTATATATATCTTATATAAAAAATAGTAAACATTTTATCGAAAAAGTTTTATGAAAACAATATTCATAATACACATCTGATGGTTAGTTTTGACGTAGTTAGTCTATTCACTAACACCCCAGTAGACAAAACTTTAAAAATAATCAAAGATAAATTGTTAAATGAAAATCATTTGGAAGCTAGAACTAAATTGAGTGTAAATACCATAATGGAACTTTTAACTATGTGTATAAAAACAACTTATTTTCAATTGGAAAATGATTTCTATCAGCAGGATTTCGGTATGGCAATGGGTTCTCCATTGTCACCGATTTTAAGCAATATATTTGTGGAGGATTTTGAGACTAGACATGCTCAAAATTGTGCATACAAACCGGTTATCTGGTGGAGATACGTAGATGATATCTTTGCAATCTGGCCTCAGGGTATTGAGCTACTAGACAGTTTTTTGGAACATTTAAGTGATAAAGAAACTTCTATTAAATTCACTTTAGAAAAGAAAACTAGAAATAAATTACCATTTTAGATGTTTTCATTAAAAGAGTACATGGTACAATTGAAACAAGTGTTTATAGAAAACCAACACATACCAACAGATATTTAAATTTCAACTCAAATCAGTCGATGCACGTTAAGAGGGGTGTTGTAAAATGTTTGTATGTATCATTTCTTCTAATGATGAAATACTAAACAATGAGAAGCGGTTTATAAAGGAAGTTCTTATAAATAACTAATGCTCTGGGGGATTTGTCGATAAAACCTTCATAAATATTGAAAATAACAAACAGAAACGTTACACAGCGTTAATTCCTTATGTATGCGGATTATTTGAAAAGGTGCGCCGCATCGGCGATAGATTTGATATTAGGACGGTATTTCAAACAAACAACACTTTAAGATCTATTCTGACAAAGACGAAACCGAAGAACCACTAGCAAAATTCAAAAAATTGCATTCATAGTATTCCGTGTGAGTGCAACAAACAATACGTGGGTGAGTTATCCAGACCTTTTAGTGTAAGATTGGGCGAACGTCAAAATTATATCTGAAGAAATGAACTTCAGAGGTCCAAGATCTGCGAACACGTTTGGGAAAACGGACATAGAATAAACTGGGAAAATTTTAGCAAACGAGACCGATAGCAAGAAAAGAAAAATTAAAGAATCGAAGAAACAGATTAGATTTCCGAAACGTCGGCGAAATATTTAATTTCAAATTTTTATACTTATTTGTGTTGTTTATTTGAAAAAAGCAACCTCTAACTGATCCTTTGACGTAAAAGTCACAGGCGTAGAGGTTATTTACCAGAAACATACAGGCTAATCGTGATATTTTTTATATTCCCCGAGCACTGCTTAAAAAGAAAAAATACATGTGGCAGGAAGTCCCAAAGAATTGAAGAAAAAAATTAAGATAATGCCACAAATAACATTTAGACAATATTTGAACATATGGATACGAATCACATTGTATAATCAGTTAAGTAACCACAAGTTTAATGCCGCTAACCGATCACTTATATTAGCTATAAACGTCAGTTCTTAAAACTGCATAACATAAAAATACAAAAATACACTTCATTTATAGTGAAACACACCTTTCATTTCAGTAATTCCAATTACATTATTAATAACCATAAAGCAGCCATTATTACTATTGTTACTACCCAGAAGGAAAAACAATACAAAAAAGCACCCCTTAACAACTTTTTGCTGCGTGTTTATTCCAATTATAAGGTCCAACACGAGGTTAATTTATCAATTCCCAGACAACTAACGTATTATATGGCGTATATTATATAGTATAAAATACAAGAGAGCTATTACCACAAACTTAGGCTGTTGATGATAAATGAATACTTGAGAGTTGGTGGTACTGACAAAAAATCAGAAGCTAAAAAGGACTTCGGCTGATCCTGTGAGAGGGTCGAACGATGACTATAGCATAAAAACCTCACTCTAAAGCTACATTAGCAACTTTTTGTTGTGTTGTGTGCTTTACTAAAAATGTTAATGTTGTAATAATGTTCCAAATTGATGGGTTTTTCTTTCTCGGTTTTAGTGAAGTGAAAGTTTCCGCGTTCTCCTCCTACTGTTACATTTTAATGTTTCCTAAGTACTTGTGGATTTCATTTCTTAGCTGACTTGGAAAGAGAGTTATTTGAGTGAGTAAATGATTAAATAGAATGATGTAAAGTGTATTTAGAGATTGAAGCGCTACGCTGGAATAAACGAAGGAGGAATTAATTCAAAGGTGAAATTAAATGTAGTCTGTAGGTAATCGTTTTACTTCTAATGGAGGGTTAGCAAATGCTATTACCAAAGTATTGTCTATAATTATGCCTTTGCAGCGATGGGTATATATTAAAAATGGATCCAGGGTTATTTCCCTTGATGCGATGTTAGGTAATTAAATAAGTAGTAATTAAGTAATTATTATTCGCCTAAAATATACTTAATTGATGACAATGCAGAATATGTTTTTTAATCGGCATGAGCTACCGAAGCAAAACTAGTGTTGTGGGATTTCACATATCTGAATGTTGTGCCAAATGTTTCAATAAAACTGGTCAAAGATCGGTAAAGGTATTTACGCAGAATTTCCCTCTTTATTTGTGCGAGGGTCACTCTAAAAAATTAATAATTACGAAATGAACGAAAATAATAATCGGAATATAGTTATCACTATTATTACAAAGAAGACCTGGTAAGTTTTCGTCAAAAAAATATACAGAGTACTCATCCAACAGTAAAAGTTCAGTACTAAATAACAGGTGCCAAATATGGAAGGCTTGCCGCAAATACCTTTACAAATGTCCACCATGAATTATTTCTTGGGATGACCACCCTGTATATTTTTCAATAAAAGTATAAAAGCATGTGTCAAATATTATTGGCATCTGTCATATTTTCAATTCCGCATTCACGTAGTGGAGTGGAAGTATAGTGGTGGTTAAAAAATTTAATTTTTTTTTTAATTTTTCAAAAATGTTGGTTAAAAATTTTCAAAATCTTTTTTCTTCTGAAATAGGTTCAGAACGTCAGGAATCATGGAAATTTTAAATTTGAGCAAAGAAAAAAATGTTTCCATCTTTTAGTGGTAACATTTTTTTAAAAAATGTGAAAAAAATTTTCTCTTTCTTCTGAAGTAGGTTTAGCATGCCATGGAAACGTGAAAATTTTAAATTTGAAAAAGGAAAAAAATTTTCCATCTATTTTAGTGGTAAAATTTTTTTCAAAAATGTTGGTAAAAATAATTTCAAAAAATTTTTGTTTTGAAATAGGTTTAGATTGGCATGAAATGATATATTAGGTTTCAAAATTTTGTACAGCCGTATATATAGATCACGCTTATTTTTGAATATTCATACGTTTTGTAATTGAAAATTTGCAAAAGATGTAGTACATTATTCATCGTGAAAAAGTGCCTGTAACTCGGAAAACTGGTAGGTTACAAAAAAATTCAAAGAGACGAAAAATGTTTAGAAGGCCTCAATGCATACGTATGAATTCTTTAAAATTTTTAAATTACATATTTTTAAAGCGCTACAATTTCAAAGAGGTAGATTTTCATGTTTTTCCGGAAAAATTCAATGAAAGCGCACTTTACAGAAAAGTTGCAAAGAAAAAAATCAGATTTTTTACATTTCCCTTCCCCCACTTTCAGAAATTTTGGAATGGCCATATCTCGAAAACTATGCGTTTCTCGAAAAAATTCATCACAGCAGAAACATCTTATTTTGGGCCAAAAAAGGTACACATTTTTTTTCATTTTTGACCTAGTTCTACAAGTTACCGAACCCGTGATAAAAGAGGTGCTGTGCTCTCTACCTCTTTCGATCATTTTCTACTCTAATCCATTATTCATCTTTTTTATTAATGTATATTGCGTTTTACTTTCTAAAACGTATTCATGCATTATTTGTTTTTGCTGCTTTCGCTGCAGATTTTCAATTTTAGAACGTCGCTTTTTCAAAACATGTATACGCATTTTAGTGAAAAGGATTTAGTTAACGGTTATAAATGTAAGACATGGGTATCGATCAATTAATAAGGGATGATAAAGGAATTTATATGTCAGTGGGTCAATCAAGTCGTGTTTATGTAAGCTATGTCTAGTATACTATTCTATCTACCATTTGCTTTACCTTTAGAAATATGGGGTTTTCCATATTTTCACCTACAATTTTCATGTCTCTCTGCATTTCTTCTCCATATACTTGATATCTATTTCGGAAAATAAAAAACTTTCCCGCTTATTGTACAAATTCTCACATTTTATCAAGCATTTTATTACGCTTAGAAGGCATTTAATATGTTCTATTCTTATTAATACTCGACATTCATATTCGCAGTTTGATAATAAATATATAACCATAACAAGGTAAAAATTTAAAATTAAAATAATGCCCTGTTTTTGAGTTACAGTTAACTATTTATTTTTTTTTTACATTCTTGTATCTGTCTGTTGTCGGGAACAAACAAAAGAGTAAACTTTGTGTTCTATCGACGTACATAGTGAGCGAGAATATATGTTTCTCTCATGGTATCATGGGTGAAGTTAATAAAAAGTGTTAAAAAATTGAATTGTGAGGCTCCTATTTGAGACACTATGTATATCTTTTTTACCGAGGCTTGCCTTATTTTATTAACTTTACCGACGCTCATATCCTAGCAGCTAATATTGTGACCATGGAGAATGCAATATTGTGAAATTCATATAAAAAATATTATAGAAGTAAGCCCACATTTCGCTTTTTTTATAGCATTCTTAAGAAAGTAAGTCATATTTACCTTGTATCTGCCGATATTACTAACACTGCATGTTAGAACGGCCTCTCTACCGGCAGCGATGGTCGTATTCTGTATTGGAGTTACAAAGTCTGGTTCGTGAGTAAGCCTCGCCGTTGACCAGTCTTCTGAAATAAGAAAATAGTTTAGTTTACAAGGGTTTGATGATATAGCAGACAAAGGATATGGAGCAAAATTTGAATAAGCTGTCGTATAGCGTGTCCTGGGGAATTGACTGGAAAAATTATTTATGCTTTACCGTACACGAATCAAAACAGAAACGAAAGATTCACCAGAGTGTTCAGTGTGGACTACATCTCAATAGCCTGCTTCAATACCGTATGTAAACACTCAAGTGAGTGGATTTGAATTTAAAGGTTCCGAGTATATCGTAAAAGTAGCGAATCTTTAATAAAAGTTACTGGAATGTCTGAAAAAAACATATGCAGTATTCATCACAATATACAGGGCGCCCCAGCATGATCTGTAAATCGGTGAAACATAGAGAGAAACGTTAAATTGAAAAGTTGTTCTGTTTAAAATGCATTTAATTATTTAATTTCCAAATGTACAACGCGCCTTAAGAAGGCGTCGCGGTACTTTACTTTTTCAAATCCCCCTGTACCCTGTATATTTTTAAATTTTTGTATTCTCTTTTTATTTCCGAACAAAATATATTAATCTTATCCTATATCTATCATTAACCATTGTTGAGATATTAACAGTTACATTTTTGGGAAAACATTTTTACTTCCCTCGCATACCGAAGGGAAGTATTGTATTCAAGAAAAATCACTCTCCGAGATTTTTTCGGACTTACACTTTCAGCTCACTTAGATTACGAAAATATGGTTTTTCAGTTCCGTCAGTCTGTCTGTCTGTCTGGTCTCTTTGCCTGTCTGTCTGTTGGTGCATTATCTAAAAAACTGCATGACGAATAATAGTAAAATTTGGTAGGTAGGTGACGCTACTGTCAGTGAAGAAATGGTTGAACTTTCACTAGAAAATATACAGGGTGGACCGTCTAAAGCGAATAAATAATGAAAACAAATAATTTTTTTTTGCTCAAATTTCAAATTGCCACGTTTTGTGATATTCTAAATCTATTTCAGAAAAAAAAAATTTCAGAACATTTTGAAAAATTTTTACCAGTAGAAAAACGATTTTTTTTTTGCTCACATTTATTTCCACGTTTCCACGGGGTGGTGGAGGGGTTGAAATATGTCATAAAATATATGAGACCTAGTATATACACCAAATCCCAAGTTTCTGTAGTCTTACCAGCTTGCATGACTTATTTTCCCTTATATGCCCTAATTTTACCCCCAGCCTTTCACATGAATTAGCGCAAAACATAATCTCGTCTCAGATCTCGTCATAGTAAATAAACATATCAAATTTCAAGTCAATATTTTAAACCGTTCCTGAGAAAACAAATTTAATATCTCGACGTTTCATAACATTCTAAACTAGTTTCAAGCAGAAAAAATTTTGAAAATTTTGGACTACGTGGATATGGACGTCATTGCAAAAAAGCTTGTATGCAATAAGTTGTAAAAGTGTCTATTATTCACTCATTCTAATTATCTAACTCGCTATACTCACTATGATTCAAGAAAAAGACACCTACTTCTGCACTTATTGCGTTATTATTTACGCAATTATATTTTAAACATTAAAAAACTTGTTAATTACACAGAATTTAAGTATACAGAAAAGATGATTCGCTTATTTCCATAGTTACATTTCTCCTGGCGTATTTTTCAATAAAAGAAAATATTTTGTTCAGAATATTCCGTCATATTTCACCCGAGGTTATAGTCAAATTTTCAGTCAATCAATATATCTGCTGTCGATATATCTATATAATTAGTTTCCTGTATGAAGACACCCTACGATAATTTATCTCCCCTGCGTTTGTGTTATTGACAATATTACCAGTCATTTAACTGCTTTGTGCCAGTGAAGCGTATTTGCACATATTTCCGCTTAATAATGCAAACGGTATTGAGAGAAAAACAGAACGCTTCACACACATACTGCAGCGGTAATAACATTGCAAAATCGCTTTATTCGGTGTCGTTTCATAAGCGTGCTTCTATTATTTATGTTTTTATCGTTTAAGAGTATTTATAAAATTTGTGTTTGGTGCTACATAAACCCATTCAATTGAAACATGGAACAAACAATTGTTTTGTATTAGTAGTGTGGTTACTCTATAATTATAAAAGAGAATTTGTCCTTTTAGCATCTAGTTCAGCAACGAATTCTGAAGCTTAACTCAATCAGTGGGTACATAAGACAACACAAACTGTTTAACTTATTTCTGATGGATAAAACTAGTGAGGAACTGGTAAATTATGGGATCCTAAATGACAGAAGAAAATATGACACATATCAATTTGTAATTAGAAATTTTTTTAACGCCCTATTTATATTAACGTTCTGGAGAAGCTTAGCATTAGCTATTTCACCACTTAATCATCACACGCTCGCATGGACAACAACACAATAACCACTTCCTGCGACACTGCCATCTACCGCAGCTCGAACTCGAACTCTGGAGAGTTAACGGAGACAAGTTGAGTCATGCTACTCAACCGCGATCAAGTCCACTGCTACCGGCATGGTGACACAATAAAAGTGTCATTTGTATGTATTTGCACTATTTTACAATATTTCTACACTTAACAAAAGGACGCGAAGTACACAATGTTAATGAGCTCAATGATGACCACATGACTTTACTATCGCTTAAAAAAACAGCAAATGCTGATCGTCGGCAGTTTACTAAGACAATTGCATTTCCCTTGTACAAACCTCTCTAAACCTACCTGGTAGTGAGCACCCTCCCCCCCCCCCAGTAGTGTATATTGCGGCTCATAAGCCCATTTTTTGACATAAGACAAATAAAAATGTCATCTGCATATCTCCATTTTTGCTATATGGCCTTATAGTAAAGAATGTTTAAGTAATTTCTTGAATCAGATTAACGAAAAAGAACTTTCAATTAAATTTACAATAGAAATAGAGAATAATAATTAATTACCTTTCTTAGATATTTTAATTAAAAAATTAGATAACACATACCAAACCAGTGTGTATAGAAAACAAACAAACACAAACAGATACTTAAGCACCGGCTCGGTGGCGCAATGCTAAAACGTTTGGCTTGCGGTCACGGAGTCCCGGGTTCGACTCCTGGTCGAAGTATGGATGTTTAGTGGCGTTTTTAATGTGCTGCCGAGATGACAGCAGTGGAGTAGACCGCTGTTGGGTGGCACATGTCTAGTCGCTGTTATCTATCCTGAGTTCGAGTCTCAAATAAAAAATAAATTTCAATTGAAATCAACATATTAGTGTTAAGAAACGTGTTGCTAAGTGTTTGTATGACAGAGCCAAAATTATTTCTTCAAATGATGTAATATTAAGGAACGAAAAGCAATTTATAAAAATTCTCTTATTAAATAATCAGTATCCTGAGAGTTTTGTTGATAGTCAGTTATTGAACATTGGTAGTAGAGAGAATATACTATCACAACCTGAGGTATTTAGGTCAATGGCAGTAATATATACATGGCCTATCGGACAAATTACGAAAAATTGGGAATAGGTTTTCCGTACGAACGGTTTTTCAAACGGGCTACACGCTAAGATAGGTTTTATCAAAAACCAAATCTCTAAATATTGTTCAAAATTCAAAAAATTGTATTTATTGTGTTCCGTGTGAGTGCGGAAAACATTACGTAGGTGAATCATCTAGACCTTTCAAAGTAAGGCTTGGTGAACATAGAGATTACGCTAGAAGGGGAGAATTTGAAAAATCCAAAATTTGTGAACACGCGTGGGATAATAATCACAGGATTAAATGGGACTCAGCGAAGATTTTGGAAAAAGAGAGCAACGGAACAAAAAGAAAACTTAAAGAATCCGCGATTATTTTGTTAAACGAGGATAGATGCGTTTCGAATTATTCAATAGATTTTTGTACTAGTTGGTTGCCTATCCTTAGAGACGAAGTAAGTAAAAATAAGATAAATATAATTTAATGTCTCACGTGACTATGGAAATACATAAACAAAGAACTGTCATGGTTGACGGCCAAAAAAGTTTTGAGAACGGAAGTAGATTCTCTTCCGAAACGTTAACTACCTATAGCCTTCATTTTCAGTTTTTAGTTTATTACATTGTCCTAGTTTATATATTTTTTGGTGTGAGACTTTTTGAAACAGTCAAGTGTTCGAGAACCAACCTCTGTCTGATCCGTTTGGCGCAGAGGTTTTTTCATTAAAATTTTTAAATATTTTTCAGTGGCAAAATACCCAATAAAAAGTAAGAAAATCTGAATATGCCACAAATAAACAATATTGTAATAGAAGTTTTGAGACTATGAACTTAAGTAACACACTAACTTTCTCCAAGAAAACCCAAGGTTACAAGGTTTTTTGTTTTAATCCGGTACTATGAGAAAACAATTTGAATCATATGTCAATAGTGCATTATTATTTTTATGTTGGGGTAAAAAGAGACAAACAACTGACACTTAGCCAAACAAAAAAAAAACAATAAGAGTAGTGAGGAAATCTTACAAGAATATTTCTCTACCTGAGAGGATAGTATTAATTATCTCCAAGCTGAAGAAAGATTGAAACAATAAAATAACTATTTATTAGATTTTCAGAAATATTATTACGACAGGAATCACACCTGGGAATGAAGCTATGCGCCTCCACCAAATGCCACAATATCAGCCATATTTAAAAAAAAATTAAATCCTACGACAACCACATTAACCTAGAACCGTACCCGGCGCCTCCACCACGTGTCACGACTTTATGGTGGAGGCGCCGTCTTCGGTTCTACGTCAATGTTGTCGTGGGATTTTCAAATGTTATTTTTAAATATGGCTGATGTTGAAGCTTATTGTGAAAATACCTTGTATGTGAGTTCATAATATTTTAAATATCGTGTACTTCTACGGTTGACATATCAAGAAGAAAAGTCTCTTTTTAAATTTTACATATTTCTCTTTCAACCGATTTCGTAAGTTAAATTCTTAATTTGTTGACTGTGATGTCCAAATTAACTGCAACTTGGCATTTTTCAAATTAAATGGAAGTCATAATCTGTAAACTAAAAACTATATAAAATTGTTAGGTTGGTGCTAAGACAATATGAGTAAAATACAAAGAATGCATGAATTTTAGTAAAAGTCACCTGCTGAATGTTAAATAGGTAGATATTCATTTCTGTTTAATTCTGTTTATTTTATTACAAATGTTTAAGTTGTGGTGAAGGAAAACCAATTAAATCGGTGATAGGTGTAGATCAGTTGTGGTGGTTCCTCTGTTTTAACGTTGAGAACTTCAGTACAAATATGCGACTCATTATTTTGTAAGTTTAGTGAGCTGTCACATGCAACTCCGAAGAAAATACATCCTTTTCCTACTTTTCGCACGAGAAATATAATTAAATATCTGCGCCATAAATCCTAGTCTCAAATTTTAAATTCAAATTTAAATACTATCGTAAAACGCCAACAGATAAAACCAAACATTGCCTCTTATAAATGGGTATGTTAATGGCCCGTTTTACTACTTTAATTCCTTTTTCTACATTATATTATAGGGGGGAAATTTATAATTATTTAAATGTTAAACTATGGACCAATTCTCACTGCACTTATGTACGTGTTTCGCATAGATATAAAAGCGTTATTCTGGTGGAGTTAATAAAATAAGCCCGGCCATAGTTTTATTAGTGGAATGTGAATCGGTCGATATCGCAAACATAGGAAATTGGGTATGAATGAAATTTAATTATGACTTTAAATTTTAATAACAAATTACCAAATGAGCTGCCAACAATGCACAGAGATTGCATCAAACTGACAACAATAGCGCGCTGTGTGACACAATAAGAAAAATGGTGATAGCAACTCCTCATTTGACACAGATTACAGTATAGAACTAGAAGCGAATTGTATCCAAGAAAGCAATTTATTTAAGTTCTTGAAATAATAACATTACGAGTAAAAATCAGTATAGAATTACAGTGTTGCCTCCTATCAGCTACCATTAACATGATATTGCGAATACAAATGGACGTTCAATATCTACTAACTTTATATCATTCTCTGCGTCGTCTATCCTAGAAAGCATTTCATATTGTCACATGCGAAAAAAGTTTCAAATAAACCAGTAGTTTTCACCTTTTATTCTCTTTTCAACATATTTAGTATCTAATTTATTTAAATTACAGTATTCTACATGTAAGATACCCAATTACAGAACAGGAGGGTATTAAAAGTATTTGATATAAGTACTAAAAGAAAACAGTAAAATAGTAGTTGAGGTAAATATACATAAATCATAATAGGATAAGCATATAGAGAAAGAAAAACAAAGACATTTATTCAGTATATGGTCCTTATGTAATTAAGGCTAAAGGAAAATCTAAACTACGTCCTAGCAGGTTGCAATTGTTGCACATTGTATATAGAAGCGAATGTTGAAGTATTTTTGTACGCGCTATCGGTAGGTAGAATGTTGCGTTATCACGGGAGGATATTCTGGGAACATAAATTGTATAATTGAGATACAATGTCTCGGCAGTCGATTTTATTATGAATAATTTTAGATAAAAATGTTTATCAGTGATGCCGTTTTAAGATACTTACCATTGAGTGCTCCGCAAGTAGTTCATTTTACGGCAGGCCCAAGGGAGGGTACATACCGATTTAAAAAACAGTTTAAGAAATTTACGCTGAACATTTCGCAGCATATTCAAGTTTAGATGTCACAAAACAATTATGCAGTATTTTAATGGTGTTTAGGTCCATAAAGTGTCTGCTATTTCTGGCTACAAATCCATAGGATTTGTACGCCTGCCACACTATCGTCTCGATATGTTTACTAATTGACATTTTTTTAATTAAAAATGACACCCAGATCGCGAAAGATATTAGGATGCTCCAATGCTGTACCTTCGAGAGTATGATTAAATGCCAAAGTAGAGGTATTTAATGACATTACGTTACACTCTCGGGGATTAAGCGGTACTTTATTTAAGAAGCACCAATTTATTTTGTCCAAATTGTGTTTAATTCTTCCACAATCCTCACACCACACAAGTTTCGCATCAGAAGTAAAATACCTTGGAGTAACTATTGACGCCAAACTAATTTGGAATCTTCATTTAGACAGAAGACTAAATAAGGCTTACATGTCTGTTGAGCAGTGTCGCAAAACAATAGGGAATACCTGGGGAATGAAATCCAGAGTGGCTATGTTGATTTGCATTGCTATTATTAGACCGATGATAGCCTAGGGAGCAATTGTCTGGTGGCCTAAGAGTCAGCAGACTGCAGCAAAACGTAAGCTCAGCCAGGTAAAACGAGTAGCCTGTTTAAACACAATTAGAGCTCTGAGAACGACACCAACAAGAGCAAAGGAAGTGATGCTGTGCCTGTCACCACTAGACATATATCTAGAAGAGGTGGCCCTAACTACTATGGCACGCCTCAAATCCGTTGGTATACAGCAAAACATAGGATGTGGAGCGACCAGGTGCCGGCTGTGGAATGAGGCAATCAAACAGATGCTACTTCTGCAGATACGCGCAGATGATATTTCTCCACAGTTCATCTTTGATAGACCCTATGCAATACACACCAATAGTAGTAATGAGATTGTCAGTTAACATCTTCTCAGACGGATCGAAAAAGAAAGGAGGAACAGGTTGTGGGGTACACTCCAGGAATCTGCAAATTCAAATTAAATGCCTATAGACAAACAAGCCAGTATAACACAAACAGAACTGGCGGGAAGAACCATAGCCGCAAAAGAAATTTCCCGTAAACAAATAACGGGAAAAACAATCAGAATCTACACTGATATTAGACAATCACTACTGGCCCTACAGAGACACAAAATAACAACAGGGTCAGTATCGGAATGCCATCAAGCACTTGTGGACGCCTCCAGGATGAACAGTGTCATCATATGCCGGATCAAAGGGCATGCACAGTGCAGAGGCAACAGGAAAGCTGACAGTTCTGATAAGAAAGCAGCCAGTCTAAGTATACTTGGACCTGGCCCTTCTAACATACTGCCGACCTAAGCAATAATGCTAATGATTAAAGAAAACCCCCACAGAAAATTTAAAAAAAACTGTGGAATGAAACCCATAGTTGTCAGTTGGTCAGGGATCTGTTCAGATACCCCAACAAGGATACAACGATGACCTACTTGGCAATGTCCAGGAAGAACCTACGCTTCGCGACAGGAATTCTTACTGGTCAATGCCAGCTGAGAAAGCACCTTTATAACATGAAGCTAAGCGACACACCCCTTTGCAGAGGTTGTGAACAAGAAGATGAAACTGTCCAACGTGTATTCTGTGAGTGCCCGGCAGGCTCCTCTAGCAGAGAATCCATTTTGGAGAACGTTGGCCTACTTTGGTCGACTTGAGGAATATTCCCCTAGGAAGCATCACCACCTTCTTCACAAGATTAGGATGGTTGGAAGATGTACAAGGGGTCCAATGGGGCCTAGGTGCTGTGGTCACTCTTTGTGACTGCACTACCACAAACTCCAACTCCACAATCCTCAATACTCCTAACCACATAAAATATTTTCAAGTCGTCTGTATAAAGCGGGGCAATTTATATCTAGATCTAATACGATGCCATTAATGAATATGTTGAAAAGCAGGGCACCAAGGACAGATCCTTGGGGAACTCCTGAATTTTCAAGGTATTCAACAGACCCGAAACCACTAAATACTAGGTACTGTTTCCTGTGAGAAAAATATGGTACAAATGGCATTATAGGCGATGGGGAAAGTCCGAATAGTGAAAGCTTTTGTAGCAATATGTTGTAATCAAGTCTGTCGAATGCTTAGGAGAAATCGGTGTAAACAACAGCAATGAATTGCATGATGACAGTTAAGTAGTCGTGGTAGATCTACCATTCATAAAGTCTTGCTGATGGGGAGAGAGTCTATTGCTGACATGCTAATACGGAAGATAAAACATTTTCCTCTGTGTAGATTTACACTTGCAGATCCTCAAAAATTATCGACATGGCTTTAGAAAAAAATTCATATATTCTGCTTTGTATGTCTAGGATAGACAGATTGACAGAAAAAAATGTTTCAGAACATATTTTGAAATTAGTTTACTCAATAAAAATTCTTCGGGATATGCTGATTCATTCATTATTCTTTGTTTTGTTCAACCCTGTATTAACCTTGAGTAATACATCCAATGACTCACCAGAGCAAATAATTACTACGTTTTTATCACACATGTACACTTTTTAGCTCATCACATACAATTCTCTCGTTGACATGCAATTTTCCATGATGTTTTGCAAAAAGGCAATGCAGCAGTGTAAAGCCTTTGTGATTAAACGAGGATACACAAAGTTGGTAACTAAATTTTGAATGTGTTTGACAGAACATCAATTAAAATTGCCACAAACAGCAGGTGTGGATAACAAAGGAAAATAATTCTAAATTTACTTTGATTTAGAGTGCTTCAATAAAACAAAAGCTTGTTAATGTTCGAAATGCGAAATCAATCCATTGAAATAATATAAAATAAAACTGTGTTTGTTGATATAGGAGCCCTGTACATAAAGGATTGATATACGTTAATGGACTTCAATTGTACAGTAGAAGGTACCAGTTAATATCATTAGTGTGACATTGTTATAGTCTCGAAAATAGTACAAGCACTTCAAAATAATTTGTGTAATACACTTTGTATTGGGACGCTTTTGATACAAGTTAAAGAAATTCAACAATTTTTCTTTATATGGCAAAATGTAGTGTAGGGTAAGTCAGTGATTAGTACTTTAAAAACCTGCCTATGCACGATACTTGTCAAAAATTGAAATCTTGTGATTGAGGAAGACGGTGATAAATATTAAGTGTCTTGCATATTAGAGTAGGGTGTATTGTTCAAATGATACTCATATTATTTCATTTCTGAGTATATGCAAAGGAATAATATAAAGAAATGGCTTAATGTGCCTTTATTCTTATGCCACAAAATCATACCGAATTCCTAAAATAATAAATATCGTCCCATCCGCATTTAATATGACCTTAATGATTTAAGTTTATATTGCAGTAGTTTGGAGGATAATCCTAAACTACTTGTAAATTCAAGGAATTTCACCTTGGAATTGTCAGGTCAGATAGCTAGGGTTTATGAGAGCCATATACTGCCAATATAGACATTATCGCGAAATGCCTCATGGACTTTAATGACATTAGTTATGATGAATAGCTGTTTATATTCATTTGTTATAAGTCAAACGTAATTAACTTGTTTCAAATAGGACATATTATCATTTTCTTGGAAATTTATTATACTGGACCATAATATTATCAGTAGTAGTTTCTTATTAGTTATTACTATTGATACTGTTGGAGAACTGACTACTCCAGGTAAAGTCGTCTCCATAATTCTAAGGCATGTAAAAAATGCGGTAAGTACAAAGCGGGCAGGTGGCATCTTTACCTATTCAATGATACCGCCGCGCGATCTCGTTCGACGGGAATTTTTTATGTGACTTAGAAATATGAAGGCAACTTTAATAAAATACTCAAAAACAAGCCAGAAAAACTACATTTTGATTTGCTTTTTATCCAATTTGTTGGGATGATTCATTACATTTTCAGCAGAGGGTCGCAAGATGACTCAGTGTTTTGACATGTCTTATTTTTCTTTTTTTTTCTTTTTGCATTGACTAAAGTAAAAGCTAACTACATTTTGAAACACGGAAAGGGCATCGGTTCTATTTTTATTTAGTAAATGAAAATAAGGAAATGAATGATGATATTTTAAATACAACATTACATTATTTTTTTGCACCTCTATCGCATGGAGAATTTATCAATTTGTAGGTAATATTTTTTTAAATAATTCTATGGAATGCATTTTCGTAAATAACTTGCTTATTTTAAGTTTTTTGAAAAAACACTATTTCAGATTTTTTGTCCAAAAAGGTCCGTGCCTTATACTGGTTATAGAGATCGATCGACGGAATAGTTAATTTTCGATTTTTATTAGGAAACTGTTCGGAATTTGTAGAATTTATCAAAAAAATCAAGCTTTCCAGTATTTGTAGATTCGCTTTTGTTTTCCCAAATTTCTCATAAACGTGAACTAATAGAACTAATCGAGCCCTACAATTGCCATTTTTGAAAATCAAAATCGGACCTTCGGTTCGGGAGTTATTAATTTCTTTGAAAAATCATGCTCGGCTCTGGAAAACATACTTGCGGTCAACTGATTTGGGCCGCCAGCAATAGGCTTCATTTGTGGCCGCGTACCTTTGATTCCACCAAGTCTCATCGAAATCGATCAATATTATGGACAGTTATCATGCTTCCTAGCCCGATTACGAGAAAACCAGTTTTTTGCAAAGAAAATCAATTTTCGTTTGTTTTTCGACATAGTCTCTGGTATACTTATTTGTAGAGCTTTGCCAGCGGCACTATTTCTTTTTTGAAATATCTCGATCCGACTACCCGTTATCGAGTTATTCAATTCTTCCCGAAAAATTCGAAATGTCTATATCGGGTACTTCCGGTTTCCTAACGGAGCCGAGCTTCCGGCGTTAAGGTTTTTTAAAGACCTCCCATTAACCACCCTAGTTTCATCGCAATCCGAAAATGGATTAGGGGGGGGCTGGGCGTGACAGGCAGACAGACAGACAGACAGACCGACAAACCGACTGACCGACGGACGGAATTTTCTAAATTCGCTCTCGAATCGATAGATATGACTTTCACATCGATCCGACGTTTTTTCCGGGTTTCGATGGTCCACCGGAAAAATGCTAAACGTATACTACATTTTTTTTCAAAATGTAGTAACAAGTGAAAAAAAACTACATTTTGATATGCTTTTTATTCAATTTGTTGGGATGATTCACATTTTCAGCAGAGGGTCGCAAGATGACTCAGTGCTTTGACATGTTTTATTTTATTTTTTTTTTTTTGCATTGACTAAAGTAAAAGCTAACTACATTTTGAAACACGGAAAGGGCATCGGCTCTATTTTTATTTAGTAAATGAAAATAAGGAAATGAATGATGATATTTTAAATACAACATTATCACTTATCAATTTGTAATATTTTTTTAAATAATTCTATGGAATGCATTTTCGTAAATAACTCGTTTATTTTAAGTTTTTCGAAAAAACTTTATTTCAGATTTTTTGTCCAAAATGGTCCATGCCTTATACTGGTTATAGAGATAGATCGACGGAATAGTTAATTTTCGATTTTTATTAGGAAACTGTTCGAAATTTGTAAAATTTATCAAAAAAATCAAGTTTTCCAGGATTTGTAGATTCGCTATTGTTTTGTCAAATTTCTCACAAACGTCAACTAATAGACCTAATCGAGCCCTACAATTGCCATTTTTGAAAATCAAAATCGGACCTTCGGTTCTGGAGTTATTAATTTCTTTGAAAAATCATACTCGGCTCTGGAAAATATACTTGCGGTCAACGGACTTGGGCCGCCAGCAATAGGCTTTATTTGTGGCCGGGTACCTTTGATCCCACCAAGTCTCATCGAAATCGATCAATATTCTGGACAGTTATCGTGCTTCCTAGCCCGATTTCGAGGAAACCAGTTTTTTGCAAAAAAAAACAATTTTCGTTTGTTTTTCGACATAGTCTCTGGTATACTTATTTGTAGAGCTTTACCAGCGGCACTATTTCTTTTTTGAAATATCTCGATCCGACTACCCGTTATCGAGTTATTAAATTTTTCCCGAACGGAGCCGAGCTTCCGGCGTTCAGGTTTTCTAAAGACCTCCTATGAACCACCCAAGTTTCATCTCAATCCGAAAACGGATTAAGGGGGGGCTGGGCGTGACAGACCGACAGACAGACAGACAGACCGACCGACGGACGGAATTTTCTAAATTCGCTTTCGAATCGATAGATACGACTTTCACATCGATCCGACGTTTTTTTCGGGTTTCGACGGTCCACCGGAAAAATGCTAAACGTATACTACATTTTTTTTCAAAATGTAGTAACAAGTAGGTATTTTCCAAAGAACATAACGTTCTTCTAGTAGTTCCTATCACAACTAATTTGTGTTCTAAGGTGGCTCAACAAATCAAGTTTATTTTTTGTCTCACCCTCCACACTTGTTCTAAATCCTAAAAAAATTATCTCTTCCAAAGGGTATAGTAGAATAAGTAAGGGAAAATGGCTCCAGAAGTTTTGGACCTAATTCGGTGTCAGTAGATTGACAATAGGAAAAGAAATGTTTTCCCAGAGTTTTGGCCCCCAGTCGCCACTGGTACCCTAATAAATATAATTTTTCGGTTTAATTTTTTATCTCTGCAAGTTGTGCGTTAATTATTATGAAAAAATGTAGGATGCAGATGTGATATAAATCAATCTTAAGAAAAAAAATTGTGCTGATTTTGCTGCCACTTTCGAGTAAAGAAAATATATCGAAGAAATCAAATAATTATTTATTCAAGAAAATAATGGTTCGCGTACACCGCATTTTTACCGAAAATGCCCTACTTTGAGCTATTCTTAATTTTTCAAATTTATAGAAGCGGTGCGCCGCGCCATACTAAAAAATCGGTAAAGGTATTTACACAGAACTTCCCTCTTTATTTCTACAGGGAGGTCACATTAAAAATTTATTAATTACGAAACAACACATGAGAATAGTAATAGGAAGATATTATTACAAAGAAAACCTGATAAATTTTGATAAAAAGTATACACAATGGTCATCCGATAGCAAAAATTCAATATTAAATATAAGGTGTCAATATGGAAGGCTTTTTTTTTTTTCTGGGGAGGGTAAATCTTCAGAAAGACACACCCCGGCTGTCTGCGCGGGGTAGTGCCGGATTTCTACCGGCTAAAACCCCTCCCCTCTTCAGTGTTTCCACAGTGACCTGGAACCGCTTCCGCTTTCCATCAGGCCACGGGTCATTCTTTATTTTTAGATGTTTTATCTTATTCGTGCGTCCTCCTTCCTCTTGTTTGATTAGGGGTTCGGACCTATTGCTCGGTTATCTTCTTCTTTGGCTTTCATGATACGTGTGATCATGTCTTCGACCGTTCTCCAGTTGAGCTCCGATTGTAGCATCCTTTCGACCAGGTTTCCTGCGTTTAGAGGCTGTTCTAATTCTGCTGCACCCCTTTCCCTCTCATTTTTCCATCGATTACACACGAATACTGTGTGTTCGGGTGTATCGCTCTCCCCGCAGTAGATACACTCGTCGCTGCCAGATTTGTCGATTCTATGGAGGTATTCCATGAAACACCCGTGCCCGGACAAAACCTGCGAGAGGTAGTAACTAACCTCCCCGTGTTTCCTCTCTGCCCACTTCCTGACATCTGGTATAAGTTGTTTCGTCCATTTACCTTTTTGGGACTCCTCCCATTGCGTTTGCCACACTCTCCAGAGGTTTTCTCTAGCGTCTGCCTTCTCTCTACCTTCATATACATCATGTCGCTCCCTTGCTAGTAGAGACAGTGGGGGAATGCCGGCTATCACGACAACCGCGTCGAATGAGACGGTCCTGTAGGCACTACATATTTGGATTGCGGCATAGCGTTGCACTCTAGCCATCTTAATCCGGGTTCTTTCCACTCCCATCGCATGTATCCAAACTGGAGCCGCATACAGAAGGATGGAGTGTATCACACTACACAATACCCTCCTTTTACTGGCTTTTGGTCCCGTTGTATTACACATTATTCTGCCGAGCGCTGTCGCTGTCTTCCCTGCTTTCTCGGCCGTTTTCGTTACATGGAGACCGAAGGTGAGCTTTGGATCTAGCCAGATACCGAGGTATTTCAGTCCATTTCCAGGACGTACTTCCACCCTTCCAACCTTGATGGTGATTGCCAGGGGGGGTTCTCTTCCTTGTGACTAGAACGGCCTCAGTTTTTTCTGGGGCTAGTTCTAGTTTAGTTCCCTGTAACCACCTCTCTATTCTACTAATGGCCCGATTCGCTTTCTCCTCTATCTCCACCATCCGGCTTCCAGTGACGGTCACTGCCAGATCATCGGCATATCCCGTTAGGGTGATTCCGACTGCTAGGGGCAGCCGCAAAACGTCGTCGAACATAAGATTCCACAGGGTTGGCCCTATGACTGATCCCTGTGGGACCCCGCAAGTCACCCTTCTCCATTCCACTACGTTCTCAGTCTCCAGTCTCACCATCCTGTCTTGAAAGTAGCTCTTTAGGATTTTGATCAAATAAGGTGCCACTCCTATTCTGCTCAGTCTCTGGATTATTTCCTCCCATCCGGCCGAATTAAAGGCATTTCTGATGTCTAGTGTCATTATCAGGCACATTTTTTTGGATTCCATGGCCTCTCGTGCAATTCCAGTAATCCTTGCTACCGCGTCGACTGTGGACTTTCCCTTTCGGAATCCGAACTGAGTATCGGAGAGACCGTTTTTGAGTTCAATCTCCCTTTCCAGCCTTCCTAGGAGTAGGTACTCGAGTAATTTACCTAGCGCATCCAGAAGACTAATAGGTCTATAGGAGGATGGTTCCCCCGGTGGTTTATTCCCTTTTGAGATTAGGACTAATCTTGCTTTCCTCCATCGAGTTGGAAAATCTCCTTGTTGGAGCGCCCGGTTCATCACTCGTAGGACTGCTTCAGGGTAGTCCTCCACCACTATTTTGATTATCTCCGGTGGAATATAGTCTGGACCTGGGGCTTTACCGCCTTTTAGTCTAGCGGATGCGACCTTCAGTTCTTCCTCGGAGAAAAGAGGTGTTTCCGCCACCACAGTCACTCCCCACTTGACTTCTTCTCTCTCTGGGAAAAGGGCGCCAACTATTTCCCTCATAGTCTCCATCGGTATTGCCGGGGGAGGGGCTCTCATTTTCCTAGTCGCGATTTTATATCCATCACCCCACACGTCTCTGTCTATGTCCGCACACAGTTCTTCCCACTTCTCGCGTTTGGCTCTAGCGATTGCGTCTCTTAGCCTCTTTTTTGCCTCTCTGTATGTTACAGTCGCTTCGTTTCCATCCAGCCTTTCTCCCCTTTTGTTCTCTCTGGTGTGCTGCCTTCTGGCCATGACGCACTCTTCCCGGAGTCTCGCAAGGTCCTCATTCCACCAGTAAACATCCCTCTTAGCTCGGCCTGCCCTTTTTTTGGGCATATGGAAGGCTTGCGTGAATACATTTACAAAGGATGATTGCAAAAAGGACCTAAAATTCGCCTGTTTTTGCATAGTAGATAGCGGGTTAAGGAAAAGAGCAAAATAAATCCTATAGGGCTCAAAATAAACTTTAAGAAATTTTTAAGAGACGAAACAAGTCTATTATTACTCAGATTTTATATTGTATGAATTTTTTACGGATTATATATTATTCTGTAGCGTATTTGGAGGAATTTAGGAAATTGTCCTACAACCTTCCAACACCTTGTAATAATTAAAACACCAACACCTTGTAATAATTAAAACACCAACACCAGAAAACGAAAAAATGCATAGGTCCTACCCCTAGAATGTCATGAAACGTGAAAAATGTAAATTTGAGCAAAAAGAATTTTCCATGTTTCTACTGGTTGAAAGTTTTGAAAAATTTTTTTTTCTGAAATTATTGTGAAATTTTAAATTTGAGCAAAAAAAAATTTTTCCACCATTTTTTCTTAGTAAGTATCTATAGTAAAAAAATTTCAAAATATTTTTGCTTTTGAAATGTTTTTTCTGAAATAAGTTTAGAATGTCATGAAACGTGGAAATTTTAAATTTGAGCAAAAAATATTTTCCATCATATAGGTATTCTATTAGTAAAAATATATTTTAAAATATTTTAAAAATTTTTCATTGTCAAAATTTTCAAATTTTTCTTTTTCTTGCAAGTTTTGAAATTTTTTTTTTCTGAAATAGATTTAGAAAGTCATGAAACGGGGAAATTTTAAATTTGAGGTAACATTTTTTTTCCACCATTTATTCTTGACATACTTAATAGTAAAAAAAAATTTCAAAAAATGTTTGCTTTTGAAATTATTTTTTCTGAAATAAGTTTAGAATGTCATGAAACGTGGAAATTTTAAATTTGAGCAAAAAATATTTTCCATCATATAGGTATTCTATTAGTAAAAATATATTTTAAAATATTTTAAAAAATTTTCATTGTCAAAATTTTCAAATTTTTCTTTTTCTTGCAAGTTTTGAAATTTTTTTTTTCTGAAATAGATTTAGAATGTCATGAAACGGGGAAATTTTAAATTTGAGGTAACATTTTTTTTCCACCATTTATTCTTGACATACTTAATAGTAAAAAAAAATTTCAAAAAATGTTTGCTTTTGAAATTATTTTTTCTGAAATAAGTTTAGAATGTCATGAAACGTGGAAATTTTAAATTTGAGCAAAAAATATTTTCCATCATATAGGTATTCTATTAGTAAAAATATATTTTAAAATATTTTAAAAATTTTTCATTGTCAAAATTTTCAAATTTTTCTTTTTCTTGCAAGTTTTGAAATTTTTTTTTTCTGAAATAGATTTAGAATGTCATGAAACGGGGAAATTTTAAATTTGAGGTAACATTTTTTTTCCACCATTTATTCTTGACATACTTAATAGTAAAAAAAAATTTCAAAAAATGTTTGCTTTTGAAATTATTTTTTCTGAAATAAGTTTAGAATGTCATGAAACGTGGAAATTTTAAATTTGAGCAAAAAATATTTTCCATCATATAGGTATTCTATTAGTAAAAATATATTTTAAAATATTTTAAAAATTTTTCATTGTCAAAATTTTCAAATTTTTCTTTTTCTTGCAAGTTTTGAAATTTTTTTTTTCTGAAATAGATTTAGAATGTCATGAAACGGGGAAATTTTAAATTTGAGGTAACATTTTTTTTCCACCATTTATTCTTGACATACTTAATAGTAAAAAAAAATTTCAAAAAATGTTTGCTTTTGAAATTATTTTTTCTGAAATAAGTTTAGAATGTCATGAAACGTGGAAATTTTAAATTTGAGCAAAAAATATTTTCCATCATATAGGTATTCTATTAGTAAAAATATATTTTAAAATATTTTAAAAATTTTTCATTGTCAAAATTTTCAAATTTTTCTTTTTCTTGCAAGTTTTGAAATTTTTTTTTTCTGAAATAGATTTAGAATGTCATGAAACGGGGAAATTTTAAATTTGAGGTAACATTTTTTTTCCACCATTTATTCTTGACATACTTAATAGTAAAAAAAAAATTCAAAAAATGTTTGCTTTTGAAATTATTTTTTCTGAAATAAGTTTAGAATGTCATGAAACGTGGAAATTTTAAATTTGAGCAAAAAATATTTTCCATCATATAGGTATTCTATTAGTAAAAATATATTTTAAAATATTTTAAAAATTTTTCATTGTCAAAATTTTCAAATTTTTCTTTTTCTTGCAAGTTTTGAAATTTTTTTTTTCTGAAATAGATTTAGAATGTCATGAAACGGGGAAATTTTAAATTTGAGGTAACATTTTTTTTCCACCATTTATTCTTGACATTGTCCACGTAAGTAAGCCTTTTCCGTGGCGTACGGCTGTGATTCGTTACGTGCAGTAATGGGTGGCCGGCAATTTTCTTGCTGCCGGGTAATGGAGGCTAGGTTTGAAGTGGTCAGAGCCAGGAGTTGCGCTAATTGTTCATAAGTGGGTAGTCCCAAGCTCGGTTGGGGTTGGTCCGTTATGGCGGCAGAGGGGACTGGGATCGTTCCAGTCGTTTGGTTTTGGAGCACTATTTGTCTTTGGGGCGTAGCACTAGGTCTTGCCGTCTGGTACGGCGGGGTGACGTGGTAGGCGCCGGCCGACGAGGTAGGCGTGACGAAGTACTGTGCGTTGGGCGGCGTGCTTGGACTTGGGCTGGTTTCTGTTGGTGGTACCATGCAGTGAGGGGTGGCCAGCTGGCGGCGCGGTGTCAGCGAGGCGTCGCTGAAGAGTTGGGGCCAGTCGGGTGTGGCAGCAATGGTGTACTGACCGCTGGGCAGCCCTGAGCCAGAGTGGGAGGCTTCCCCATATGTGGAAGCGAATCCAGCGAAGCGGCGATCTCCCAGCGTCGAGGAATCGTCGTTGGCCCGGGATGCTGTTGGGTCCACCATACAGCGAGGGGGCATCACCATATCATCATCACCGCCCAATCTCTGTTCCATCGCCGAGTTTCCATGCCACGATGCTGCGTTGCGCTCCATGCAGTAATGGGGCATCGCCTGAGAATCGTTGCTACTCCATTCCATATTTGTTGCCTGGGCTTCATGCCAGGTGGCTGCGCTGCGTGCCATGCAGCGAGGGGGCATCGTCGTGATGACGTCATGCGTGACCCCAGTGTCGTGTCCTATGTTGGTGGCGAGTCCTGCCTCGCTATGCCTGGGTGCTGAGCCCGGCGACGCACAGTATTGGGGCGCCGTCGTCGCGACGCCATGCGGAGCACTTGTGCCTGTGGAAAAATCAGAGGACATGCTTACCTCGCCGAGCCGGGTTGCTGTGTTGCTTGTCGTGCAGTGTGTGGGGGCCACCGTCGTGGAGACGTCGGGCGTGACCCCCGTACCCCTTGTCAGGGCGTCGTGTTGGCGCAGCACTTCGTGGTCAGATGCTGTGAGGGGCGTCGTGCAGTGAGGGGGGGCCGACGTGGAGACGTCGCTCGCGACCCCGGTGCCTACTGCCTTGCCACTCCGGGTATGCATTGCCACTTGACACTCAACACAATAAAACTCAATTAAAACACACTGTCTGGTTACAACACAAGAGGAAGGGATAACCTCATCAGCATTGGCGTTGGCGTCTGTGCTCAAATGACTTCTGCTTCGGCAGAAGACTATTAGTTGCTGAAGGCTGGAACATTACTACTTGAAGGATCGATCACTACTTGCTCGCTGAGAAAAAGTGTCCTCTTATATAGACTTTCTCGTGCTCAAATGACTTCTGCTTCGGCAGAAGACTATTTTCTTGCGCTCAAACGACTTCTGTTTCGGCAGAAGACTAAAACATGAGTCATAATTTGTTCTCGATGCCGACGCCGATGACAACATACTTAATAGTAAAAAAAAATTTCAAAAAATGTTTGCTTTTGAAATTATTTTTTCTGAAATAAGTTTAGAATGTCATGAAACGTGGAAATTTTAAATTTGAGCAAAAAATATTTTCCATCATATAGGTATTCTATTAGTAAAAATATATTTTAAAATATTTTAAAAATTTTTCATTGTCAAAATTTTCAAATTTTTCTTTTTCTTGCAAGTTTTGAAATTTTTTTTTTCTGAAATAGATTTAGAATGTCATGAAACGGGGAAATTTTAAATTTGAGGTAACATTTTTTTTCCACCATTTATTCTTGACATACTTAATAGTAAAAAAAAATTTCAAAAAATGTTTGCTTTTGAAATTATTTTTTCTGAAATAAGTTTAGAATGTCATGAAACGTGGAAATTTTAAATTTGAGCAAAAAATATTTTCCATCATATAGGTATTCTATTAGTAAAAATATATTTTAAAATATTTTAAAAATTTTTCATTGTCAAAATTTTCAAATTTTTCTTTTTCTTGCAAGTTTTGAAATTTTTTTTTTCTGAAATAGATTTAGAATGTCATGAAACGGGGAAATTTTAAATTTGAGGTAACATTTTTTTTCCACCATTTATTCTTGACATACTTAATAGTAAAAAAAAATTTCAAAAAATGTTTGCTTTTGAAATTATTTTTTCTGAAATAAGTTTAGAATGTCATGAAACGTGGAAATTTTAAATTTGAGCAAAAAATATTTTCCATCATATAGGTATTCTATTAGTAAAAATATATTTTAAAATATTTTAAAAATTTTTCATTGTCAAAATTTTCAAATTTTTCTTTTTCTTGCAAGTTTTGAAATTTTTTTTTTCTGAAATAGATTTAGAATGTCATGAAACGGGGAAATTTTAAATTTGAGGTAACATTTTTTTTCCACCATTTATTCTTGACATACTTAATAGTAAAAAAAAATTTCAAAAAATGTTTGCTTTTGAAATTATTTTTTCTGAAATAAGTTTAGAATGTCATGAAACGTGAAAATTTTAAATTTGAGAAAAAAATGTTTTCCATCATATATTCTATTGGTAAAAATATATTTTAAAATGTTTTAAAAATTTTCATTTGACAAAATTTTCAAATTTTTCTTTTTGAAATTTTTTTTTTATGGAATAGATTTAGAGTGTCTGAAATGTGAAAACATTAAATTTGAGCAAAGAAAATTCGTTTTTCTACTGGTAAAATTTTCAAAAAGTTTTGAATTTTTTTTCTGAAATGTCATGAAACGTAGAAATTTTAAATTTGAACAAAACAATTTTTTCATTGTTTAGTCCCTTTAGACGATCCACCCTGTATATTTTCCAAGTTCAACCATTTCCTCGCTGGTAGTAGTGTTAGCTACCTACCAAATTTGATTGTTATCCGTCAAGCAGACAGACAGACAGACAGACAGACTGATAGAATTGAAAAACTTATATTCTCGTAATCTACGTGATCTGAAACGTGTAAATCCGAAAAAATCTCGAGGGAAGTAAAAATAAGTAAATAAATAAATAAAAACTGTTACGACGCAATGTTTAGTGGTGCTCGTACAAGAAAATTTAAAAATATTTTAACCTTTACTAAAACCTACATGTGTTATTTACGTTGATTCTAAATTATCTATGAAAATAAAAAGAAGTTTTAGTTACATGTACAGGGTGTCCCACTTAAAACTCCCAAGGCCTTTTTCTTGATAACTAAAACGATCTTTCCATCAATTGAGGTATACGTGGCGTTGCAATGAAACAATACTTTTTAGGCAACTTTTGTGATACGAACAATTTTCGAAAAATCATCGGTTTTCGAAAAAATTGAAATACAGTTTTTTTAATTGAAGAATCATTTAATTTGATGTACAATGAATAATGGTTCAGTAGTCGGAGAAAACATAACAAGAATAGTTGTATCTCCATTTAAGTTCAATCCATTTGAGCCACAATATTTAATCATATTTGATGATATTATTGAAAGTTAGTAGCACAAGCCACCACAGATTCGGTTGCCACACAGGAGTTATCAGCATTGATATAAACTATCTATATTGATATTTTCTTTGGAATCTTTAGTATATAAGATAAATAAAAGGGGGCCACGTATAGAAATATTAGAGAAATAATATCCTGATATTGCCCTTGAATGTAATTCGTTAGGTCAAAAGTATAACATGTTTCTGTAATCTGAAGTCCAGAATACGCCACACAGAAACGCAGAGAATTTTCAGTAAACATCTTTCGTATAAAAACGATTGCATTTGCCCAGTAAAAGGTGTAGGAATTTCTCTTATGCATTCTACGTTTTTAAACTATGAATAATACAGGGTCATATTCAAGTGTTTCGTTCTATTGTTAACAGAACTGAGCATTCTGTATTGCATTTAAACTGAAAATGTTATTATTACAATGTATAAAAATTGTAGTATGTAAATGTTATTTAAGTTTTAAATACGTATTTATTAACTAAAATTATATAACAATGATTGTAATCTGCTACCCATTGAATTTCTTATTTGTTTTGGTACCTAATTGTGTCCTAAATAAATAAATAAATAAATAAATGTAAAAAGAGCAATGCTGCTTCGGCTGCCAAATAGCGTGAATTTTCTCGTAGAATAAATGATAGTATACAGACCATATCTGTTAAACTCCAATATTCACCCAGCGGTTTACTAATATGTTTTGATAGAAATATGATAAAACTACCCTTCTCCTCAGAAAATTATAGGCCCAGCACATGTTTACGGCACGTTTAATGCCCATTTCGTTTAGCCACACTATATTTCACAACTAACGCTAATGACAGGGTACCGCGTTAGATTATAATTAGTCCTCAGAGAGCATAAACCCATTACACTGACAATATAACTTATATTATGCACTTATATGTTAGAGGGTGGTGGCAACATCGTTCGCTTTTGTAATCCTAGTTTACAGAGTGGATATCAGAAACTAGAAAACAGTCTGTGTTACCGTTTACACCAAGTTGATAGAAATGTTGCGTGTAAAATTAAATTATGACACAGGCACTCATTATATTTTATGTTAAGGAGCGATATAAGTAATACATTAATATATCAGGGACTCTTCAAGCTATTAAAGTGAGAAAGAAATTAAATATTGTACTTTGGTTGACTCAAATCTATACCGGTGAAAGTGAAGTTTCGAAACAAATGGAATACATCTTATAAGAGGAGACCTTAAGCTGTATGGATTATGGCTCTAGTAGCCAGCGCCAGATGGCGCTCTTGAACTATTTTCTATTTTGTTGTCTAATATCGGGAACATGATTGTGAGTGGGAAGTTGGCTAATGTAGGAAAGTCTGTTCGCTGATAGAGTTCTTAGAAAACAAGTAAAAAGATAATGCTCCAAATACGCATATTTACGATGGCGATGGCGGTGCGGTGATTACTTGCTACGAATTAGGCTGTGACTGCACATAAATATGCATATTTGCGGAATGTTTAATGCCCGATCAGCCAAAAAATATTACATCTAGACCTATTAAACTATATACGTATGTTTGAAATCATGGGGAAAAATCGGAAAGAAAATCGTTACAAAAAAACGTCGGTAAAAATATGGAGAAGAAATTGTAGTCATACAGTAGTACATAAGAAGAAATCAAATAGAGTACTTATATATGCAAATCGCGCTGCTACCAAATCAGCAAAACTCATAGATTTGAAACTCTGCACAAAATATTTTGCTGTTGCACATAAAATTCCATCCAAATTGGCGTGGTTTGAGATATTAAAAGAATTTATTTTTTCCCATTTGTCTGGCTCTGAGTCTATGATAACTGATTCGCCCCAAATAGTTCCAAGAAAAACTTCTTTATACGATTATTACGACCCCGCAAAAAAAATAAACTCAGAATTTTAAAATAGTACGCATCGTTTTGTTCTACAGTATCATTTTGCAGCATGGTTTTGAAATAACCTGTATAACAAAAATAATTTGAAAAAATTTAATTCACCTCCATAATTTTATTCCTTGCATATTACATAATTACAGTGTTTATTTTATGCATATGGTTAAACGCCCAATTAAATACTATGGCAACCTAATTGTCAGAATAAAATATAAATTAATGTTATACATACATTATAATATTAATTATCATCATACTTAATATCCTGCCGCCGATATGAACGAACATAAAATATAGCCTTAATAGAGTTACATGAAACAGCCTAATGGTTGATAATTGAAAATTATATATTCAAATTATGAAGGTTTTATTCATAAGGCATTTTCTGTATCAGCATTATGTTTTTCTAGCATGCTTCTAAACTGTAAAGTCATTGCCAATATCAGATGGAAATATAACGACTCAATATTTTGTACTAAGAGCAGTTGCATTTAGTCTGTTCACAAGTTTTTTCGATATTGATATTATCACTGGGATAATACCATCCAAAATTACTTACCCGAAATTTAAGGTTTGATTAATCCAATGCAACATTCAGGTAGAGATTTTCAATTTTTTTGTTTTGTTGAAATATGTGTAAAATGTCATGAAATATGGAGATTTTAAATTCGAGCGAAGAAAAAATGTCTGTCTGTCGGTCTGTAATGTTATTTTATGTGCATGGTTTCTCTGGAAAGGTTTAAGATGACTTGATCTACAACGAGATCTGGAAATGGATTATATTAAGAGTTTGGTGTATAACTAGATATCAAGGTCTGAATTTTTTTTATAAAATCTGCCACGTATTTATTGTGCCGAGATTTGGAACTAGATTATATTTTGAGCATATCTTGTTGAAGGGTTGGTGGCAAATATGGGTCGTTATGGGGAAATAAGTAAGGCAAGCTAGGGAGAGTCCAGAAACTTGGAATTTCGTGTATCCAGTGTGAACCAATAAAAATTCTCAGGTATCTCATAAAATAATATACAGGGTGTAATTAGTTTCATGTCTGGTAATAGGGACCGACTAGACAAACAAAAAACCCATTTGACTTTTTCCTCTAGGGGCACTTTAAAAAAAACTGACCTAGGTTTAAAATTTGAATGTGAAGGTAGGAAACATTTGAGAACTACTGTTTTTCAGGATCAATGGTGTTCAGTTCCGAAATAATAAAAAACTGTAACACCCGACTTGTGTTTCCGTCGAAAGAAGTGTGGCACTTTGATGGGATTACTTGTACCGAACTTCTTATACCACTAATTAAGAAAATGTAAATAATTCCTTCTCTTTCGGCACAACGCAAGCATAGCATGGCCACAGGGGTTTAAATAGGATTTGTTTACATGTGTTTTTTTAATTTGGAACAAAGTTATTGTAGCTTTTATTGTCGTTTATAAGAATTTATAAAATTTAAAAATGGTTTATTAACATTTCTAACATTGTGTTAAAAGCTTAAAAAAATACTAATTATTTTACCAAATCGAGATACGATAACAGAAAATAGTTGTGTATTTTAAGTTAGAAAAAAATCTGATTTTTTAACGAATTGAGCGCATAATGTTTCCCAATCAGGTATCGAAAATTAAAAATCGAGTTTTAGGTCTCTATGAAAATCAATGTAAACAATAATAAACAGATCAAAACAAGACAGCGAATACTAATAATAATAATAATCATACCTTTAATGCCCAATAGGTAACACCCAACAACTGAAAATTCTTTTGAATTTTTCACAAAAATGGTTCGAAATGACCTCCATCTCCACGTTTACACATTTCGGTACGTCGAACTAAGGACATAATCACTCCGTTCAACACATTTACTAAATTAGGATCATTTTTGATGGTTTCTATGTACATTAAAATACATTGTTGCAATTGTTCTAAAGTGTCAATTGGATCACGGTAAACCAGATATTTAAAACGCCCCCAAAAATAAAAGTCTATCGGATTTAAGTCGGGAGATCTAGCTGGCCATGGTACTAGTCCGCTACGTCCAATCCATCGTAGAGAAAACTTTCTGTTTAAAGAATTTCGAACGGCCAGACTAAAGTGGACTGGCGCGCCATCGTGCAAATACCACATTCTTCTGCACGTCGCCAAGAGTACATCTTCCAGCAAATTTGGCAATGTTTGTTGCAAAAAATTTAAGTATACAGCACCATTTAATCTAGCGGGTAATTGTATAGATCCAATAATTTCATTACCGCAAATTCCTGCCTACAAATTAACGCTGAACCGTCGTTGAAAATGCGCCATTCTTATTACACGTGGATTTTCGTCTACCCAGTAGTGCATATTTTTAAAATTAAATACTCCATTTCTGATAAAACACGACTCATCGGAGAAACACAGAACGTTTAAAAAATCCTCACTTGCCGCGTGTTTTCTTAAAATCCACCTACAAAATTTCATTCGCACTGTAAACACTTGAGGTTCTAGTGCTTGGATACGTTGGTAGTGATAGGGACGCAAGTTCATATCTCTTAATGTCCTCCATACCACAAAATGGGATACTCCCACACGATTCGCGATATCGCGTGTGCTTCAAGTTGGATCCTCTTCTACAAGTTCCAAAATTTGAACCTCTGCGTCAATTACCCTTTCTTCGTGTTGTGGACCTCGTTCTCCTCCATGTCCATCGAGACGACCTGTTTCTCGAAGACGCTAGTCAATACTAACAAATGTACGAGCACAAGGATAACGTCGATTAGGGAACCTTAAACGATAAAGCTCTTCCGCACCAGCTGCATTTCCACCACTTTCTCCAAACACCAAGTGCATATCTGCAAGATCTGGATAAGTGTAATCTCCCATAATGTCAAAAATCTGCATTTTAAAACACCACACTAAACTGTGAATTAACGTTATCAATAAAGAAAACAAAAAGAAAAACTTGGTCCAAAATCCAAAAAGTAACACAAAAAGCACGAACGAGAAGTAGTGTCTTACGTAACCAAGTACTAACGACTTGAACGATAAGTCAATAAAATAAATCTTAACATAAGTGGCACAACATTCAAAAGGAACAAAAGCAACAGACAAAATCAAGGACCGGGTAGGTGGCATCGTGTGTACGTTGTTTACCAAGTAAGGACACAAACTGAAATTACTATTTGAGAATATTACAAGGGAGAGTATAACACGCGTAATAAGATGATTTAGCCACGAAGAAGCAAAAAACATAGCGGTGTCCTCTGTCGGTCGCTTTTAACTGCTTTGTCGGCATGCTTTTCTATGACCACCGTCGCGACCTAATTATCTCTTAGGCTCACCATACTTATTTGCACGAATGTCAGAGTGTCATGTGCGATAAGACGCAAGGCAATAAAACCTACAACAATATGCCAGCAGTTTTCAAACTATGTTATTAAGTACTTTGGAAATTTTTTTCTCCAATACTATGAGCTTTAGACCCCATGTTATATAAGGTTTTTTTGTTTGTCTTGTCGTTCCCTACCACCAGTTTTTTTAATGACATGAAACCAATTACATCTTGTAGACATTTGAAATTTAATTTGGCAGTGAAGTATTTGCGAAAACTGCATTGCATTCATTATTACATGAGGTTGCCAGGAACCCTTAAATGACAGATTTTCACGCTTCTTCTTTGATTTCTATCTTGATGCCTTTTTTTTCGTGAGAATGGTTTCAAAACAGGAGCCAAAATGTTGAGTTTTCAATAATCTCAAACACTGTTCCAATAGAGAAACTAGGAATTTTCATACATACGGTGTGTCTCACTTAAAAATAAAGACTCCCTAATATCTTCGTCATTTTTTGAAATCCAGATTTGAGAATTAGCACAGTTTTAATCCTATAGGAGGCATATATTTCGAGGCAACCAACTTAAATTTAAATAACAAACTAAGACAACTGAAGCCCTCCAAATGGGGCACATTTCCGATATTTCGCCTTGCGTTGAAAATATCGAAAGAAGTTATCAAAGAAACTTGTTCAGAATCTAATTTTGATATCCAGTGCTAACTTTTATTACGAAATTCGCATTTTTAGTTTTTTCAATATTTTCCCACACACGGGAAAGTTTGTTACTTAAATTTAAGTTGGTTACCTCGAAGTGTACGTCCTATATAGGACTACAATTGTGCCAAAGCTCAAATCTCGATTTCAAAAAATGACGATTATATCCTTCAAAGGCAATTTTGACAAATATTGTTGTATTAACACGAAAATATATTGATACTCATATTATAAGCAAACAAATAATAATTCATTTTTAAACGAAAATATACTCTAATAAATCCATACCTGTCTGATCCAATGGATTATTAGTGCATTTGTACGTTATAAACTATACAAATTATCATATATTTCAAGTCAAAATAGTGCCTTAAAAGCTCTAACGTTGTTAAATGACGACAAAAATAGAGAATATGTTTTAAGTTGTCGCATCGTGGAATCAAATTGGCTTTGTGATCATTTGCATTACTATATTGTTGACACACATTCCTGAGAGACTCTGTAGCGACACAGATGCAAAATTCGAGATTTATGAAAAATGTTTTTTTTTTTTACCATTTCAAACATTTCTCTGTAATATAATTAAAACAATTGTTTAACTAAATCCATATCGAAACTTACTTATGTAGGTAGTTGGTATCACAGAGCTCTCCTCCTCCTTTTATTTTACATTTTACAACTCACAATATAAAAGTAACAGCGTATTTTCTACAATTCCTTTGTACTTACAATATTTAATTTTTAATAGCTAACATACTACTTCACATGCAACAACTGTCAGCTTTATACAGCATGCAATGCAATAATTATATTTAAATTATTATTAACAACACTTATTTTGATATCGTTATTTGACAGATGTAGTAAATTCTAATGCATTTTCTGACACGAATATAAGGAATGTAAATACTGTTTTAAGTAAAGATGTAACTACCGTTTTAAGAAGGTCTGAAAAGGATTATGTAGCTTTTGGTAGCATCGTTTATACCAGTATATTTTAATTAAAAGATACCGCCCCAGTTTATATAAAGAGGGAGTTTGTGTAAAGTTTAGATGATGATTATCAAATAAGCAATGCAACTCTAATGCGATTAACGCAATCAGTAAAACATCTGGGTATTATTTTTGACAAGAAAAGGTGTAGTCGATTTAGCATATAAAAAATGCCCTGATGTCTATTGCTGTGCAATTATTTCTTTTTGCCTGAAGTATTCCTACAATTAATTTCAGGCCTCTGCTTTCACCTATAAGGAAGATATAGGAGAAACAACTCTTAACGACAACTTTGCTTTTCCCTGGAACATTGTAAATATTCGAATGAATAAAACGCAAAAAAATAGACATGAATTAGTTCTACGCTATGTATTTTTTTCATATTTTTAGATCAATTTTTAGAGGTGCAAAACATACATTTATTTTTCAGAGGTGGTTTTTATAATAACCATTGGAGATACACCAACGAAATAAATCACGCATAGTCATCTCAAAATCAACCACAATGTACAAAAAATACAGAAGTGTGGATTTGGTGGCACATATAAATAAATACCGCTGCCTAAGGAATCACCACTTCCACATCCAGATTTTTCATTTAACTCACTTTAAACGAAACATCTTGATTAGGTTTTCACTAGTATGTGAAAATCATTGGTCATAGAATTTTAATAATGTTTGGGGCAGATGTCATAGAAAAGTTTGAGGTGTTGGTTTCTACCATATATGATAAAAATGACGTTTCTACTTTACCCTACTTATTTTCCTCTATTCCCAACCTACCACCTCCCACCCCTTCAATGGAATCATATCAATCTGATGTCACTACAGTACATAATTATACTAACTTTCAAGTGAATATCTCAATTCTATGTTATCAATCCCATTAATAATGAAGCGGAGGCGGCGGGGTTTGAAAAATATTAGAAAAAAATCTGAGGCCTTGCTTTCTAGTATATATATCAAATCCCAAATTTCTGTACTCTTACCAGCTTGATTTTATTTTATCAACTCCTTTAATAATGAAGTGAGGATGGTGGGGGGTTGAAAAATATTATTAAAAAATCTGAAGCCTTGCCTTCTAGAACATACACCGAATATCAAGTTTCTGTACTTCTACCAGCTCGCTGTACTTATTTTTCCCTATTTACCTCTACTTACCCCCACTTCTTCAACGCAATCATGTCCAAATATAATTTAGTTTAAGATATCGTTATAATACAAATGTGTACCAAATTTCAAGTGAAAATCTAAATTTAATTTTATCAACTTTTTTAATAAGGAAGTTGTGATGGTCGGGGGATGGATAATATTATAAAAAACCAGAGGCCTTCGCTTCTAGTATATACACCAAATCCTAAATTTCTGTACTATTACCAGCTTGCTTTACTTATTTTCTCCTATCTACCCCTATTTAACCTGCAACCCTTCAACGGAATCATCTCAAAATATAATCAAGTTCTAGATGTCGTTATAATACATACGTGTACCAAATTTCAAGTGAGTATCTCAATGTTATTCTACCAACCCCTTTAATAATGGAGAAGGTGTATTGGGGAGTTGAAAAATACTATAAAAAGATTTGAGGTCTTGGTTTATAGTACATACACCGAATTTCAAGTTTCTGTACTCTTACCAGCTTGCTTTACTTATTTTCTCCTATCTACCTCTATTTAACCTCCAACCCTTCAACGAAATCATCTCTAAATATAATCTAGTTCCAGATGTCGTTATAATAGATACGTGCACCAAATTTCAATATCTCAATTCTATTTTATCAACCCCTTTAATAATGGAGTAGGAGTGGTGGGGGGTTGAAAAATATTATAAATATTCGGAGAGCTTGGCTTCTAATACATACACCGAATTTCAAGTTTCTGTACTCTTACCAACTTTACTTATTTTCCCCTATTTAACCCCCAACCCTTCAACGGAATCATCTCAAACTATAATCTAGTTCCAGATGTCATTATAATACATACGTGTACCAAATTTCAAGTGAATATCTCAATTTTATTTTGCCAACCACTTCAATAATGGAGTGGGGCGGGTGGGGGGATGAAAAATATTACAAAAAGATTTGAGGCTTTGGCTTGTAGTAGATACATCAAATTTCAAGTTTCTGTACTCTTACCAGCTTGCTTTACATATTTCCCCCTATTTACCCCCCAACCCTTCACCGAATATTTTCAAAATCCAGTTCCAGATCTTGTTATAATATATACGTGTGCAAAATTTCAAGTCAACATCTTAAATCGTGCGGACAAAAAAGTTACAAACAGACAGAAATATTTTTTTTCGCTCAAATTTTAAAATCTCGACGTTTCATGACATTCTAAACCTACTTCAAGAAAAAAAAATTGAAATTTTTTTTACAATTATTAAAAATGCTTTTTAATACTTTCTTGGTCCTGCTTATTGGTCTAGTTGTAAAACTCGGTATTGTGAAATTCCTGTAAGACTGTTTTTCTTACTTTTTGTTGGGTATTTTGCCAATGAAAAATATTTAAAAAATTTCAATGAAAAAACCTCTGCGCCAAATGGATCAGAAAGAGGGATGGCATTTTGGCGAATAGAACTAAGTTAAGCATTGAAACTATAATGGAATTAAACTTAGCATTAAAACAACATACTTTCAATTAAATAATGACTTCCATCAACAAGACTTTGGGCTGGCCATGGGCTCTTCATTATCTCCAGTATTAAGGGCGCCATGTTCGCAAAAGAGAACAACCTCGACAACGTCATAGAAAAGGGTAGTCGTTAACCATCCGTTAAGTGGTGGTACCTAGCGGGTAGCGGACGAATCATTTACTATAGATGTTTATTCGTGAAAATTCAATAAAGAATCCTATAAACTAATCCAGTTGTAAACATGACTTCGCTTGAGCAATCCAAATAACAAGTGCTCCAAATCGAAATAACGTAAACAACAAAAACGTCTATCTACCTGCTTTTAACCGCATGCCGATCCCCTTTCCCCCCTTCCATATCGAAACCCTTGGGTCGAAATATATTTCTCATTATTTTACTGGATTTTAATTTATAGGTCAAAGGTACATTTGAATGTTATTCTGGATCCAGAAGAGCTTTCATGTGAAATATTGGCATTTATAATTATTATATTATTACATATATCTATTATATTACAATGTATTTATAATATCTACTGTAATTAGACTCGAACAAAAATATACAGGGTGGACCGTCTAAAGGGAATAGATAATGAAAAAAAAATTTTTTCGCTCAAATTTAAAATTTCCACGTTTCATGTCATTGTAAAAAAAGGGAAACTGACAATTTTCCACTACTATACTTCCACTCCACTACGTGCATGTACAACTAAAAATGTGACAGATGGCAATAATATTTGGCATATAGTTAACAGAATTGTCACATTTTATTTAGTATTGAATTTTTGCTGTCGGATGAGCACTCTGTATATTTTCTTGGCCAAAAGTTATCAGGTTTCCTTTGTAATAATAGTGATACCTACATTCCGATTATTATTCTCATATGTCGTTTCGTAGTTAATAATTTTTTAGAACGACCACCCTGTATAAATAAAGTTTTTTTTCCTTAAAAAATCCCCTTGGAAATCATTAAAAAAATTTAAAATGTAAAAAAATATATACTGAAAGAAACCCCAAAGTATTTCAAACATATTCATTGGACCACGGTTTAGAGCAATTATTTGTATGAAATCTAATAAGATGGCGATGGTCAAGAGAGGGACATTCCATACATAAATATTTATTATTTTTGGCAATAACTGTTTTACTTGGTAACGTATATTTAAAATAAAAAAGAACTATAATATTACCTAAGTATAAAAATAACCAGTTGAGTGAAGTGAATGAAAAGTCATAGTAATATTCTTATGTTTTTTTTTTAAATATACGTAGTATGAAAGAATGTTATGGCCAAAAATGATTTCCCCATCCCATGTCCCTTTATTTGGCCACCTATTGAGAAGAGCCAGTATATATTTTGTTCAAATTTGGTGAAAATGGGTTTTTGATGGTATAGTGAATACAAATCTAAAATAAGAATTTCTAATTTTTTTCCTTCTTCAATTCTTTGGGACTTCCTGCCACATGTATGTTTTCTTTCTAAGCGGTGCTAGGGGAATCTACAAAATATATCACAATTAACCAGTATTTTACTGGTAAAAAACCTCTACGCCTGTGACGTTTACGTCAAAGGATCAGTTAAAGGTTGGTTTTTTATAAATAAACAACACAAATAAGTATAAAAACTTGAAATTAAATATTTCGCCGACGTTTCGGAAATCTAATCTGTTTCCTTTTTCAAGGCTTTTTTTGAAAAATCTTTTTTGCTGTGTATGACAAATGCACAGCTCTAAGAATGTAAAAGCCTTGAAAAAGGAAACAGATTAGATTTCCGAAACGTCGGCGAAATATTTAATTTCAAGTTTTTATACTTATTTGTGTTGTTTATTTATAAAAACCAACCTTTAACTCATCCTTTGACGTAAACGTCACAGGCGTAGAGGTTTTTTACCAGTAAAATACTGGTTAATTGTGATATATTTTGTAGATTTCCCTAGCACCGCTTAGAAAGAAAACATACATGTGGCAGGAAGTCCCAAAGAATTGAAGAAGGAAAAAAATTAAGATAATGCCACAAATAACATTTAGACAATAAGAATTTCTATAAAAAAGTCGATAATATTTTTTCTTCAAATTTTCCTTAAAGTAATGAGAGATATCAAAGTTCACTACTTCAATGCAATCACATTTTCAGTCTGCACGTACCGCCTAAATTTGAAATAAATCCCGCTCCTAATTCGTGAAATATATACTCATGAAAAGCGGATGACAGTGTAATTTTTTCAAACATCTCTATTGAAAACTCCCTAAAAAAATATCGGTCGCCTCTATGGGATAGTACTAAGATAGAAACTCTTTCAAGCCACTTTAATTTTTACAAACTAATATGTTCATAGCCTGTACAATAGATAAAGATAAACGCAAAAAATCAGTAATATTGACATTTGACCATAAATTCAAGGTAAAAACTTAAGATAATAAAATGAAGACATAACACATTTAGTACTTCATTTAAGGTGGCCAATCCCTAGAAAGCGACATCCGATAGGGATATATCTATTATTTTTGCTCATAACTTTTATATCTTAGTACATATATTTTAAAAAACTATAAGAGTACCTAAGTAAAACTATAACAAGACTATTACTATGAATATTCACTCAATAATTTCAGTGGTTTGCAAAATAGCTAGATTCAAAACTACGAAATAGGGAGATTGACATAATTCTTAAATTTAAATCTAGCTATATTGCAAACCGCGGAAATTATTGAGTGAAAATTCATAGTAACGGTCTTGTTATGGTTCCTCTTAGGTGCTCTTATAACTTTAATAAATATACGTACTAAGAAAAAAAGTTATGGCCAAAAATAATAAATATTTCCCTATTGGAGGTCTCTTTCTAGGGAATGGCCACCTTAAGCTTAATTTAAGTATGTTTCAAACAACCTGCACAAAATGGCTACGGGAAGACACAATACAAGTTACCACACTATATAGTATTTGTAAATTTATTTGAATAATAAATATTATGAAAATTTCATAAATTATATAATGTAAACAAGGTGCACATACTTTAATGGGGAAGATGCATAAATTATAAAAATGGTTTAATTATTTTGCCATAATAGTATTATACCACCTTATAAACTTTTTAAATTTTATCCAATTTGAACAAAATTTCTAAATAATAAACTGAAAAAACTAAAAAAAAAATGAAATGAAAATTGTTTAGAACTACACAAAATGATTACATCCAAAGTTTCATGAAATTTAAGATATTGATTGTAGAATTTTCAGAATACACAAAAAGCAAAAATAAATTTACAAACTATACTTCTCAATTACTTGACAGTTCAGGTTACATTAGTAAAATTTACGAATAAAAGATGCTTAATATGCTTTTTTCATTTTTTTAGTACATATAGTCATAAGTAGATCCTAACATGTTGTATCTTTGAGTAAAATTTGATTCAAATCGGGAAAAATTAAAGTTAAGTTTTACACTATAATAAAAAAAAGTCACAAAAGAGGATTCTTAAATATATGAAATTTGAATTTTTATGTAACGAAAACCGTGTGACTGAGAACAGTACAATGTTGACCTATATTATGGATGACTGACGTCAGTTAGATGCACAGAGCTTCAATTACTTGTTCTACGGCTACCTCAAAAACATGCTTTTGTACAGAGTTTATTGTAATAACGCTCGTACCACAACTCGTAAGAAATTTGCATTATTCTGCACTTTCGCACAATATGCTATATATTCTAAATAATTATTATAACCCATCACTTTTGACAAAACATTAAAAAAAAGAAGATACGATTGAGCATATTGTTGTTTTCGTCGATCAATCTGTCATCAGTGAAATCGTGCTTGTCACTGAATAATAAAACCTTCTGTTCTGTACTGAAGATGTGTGAGGGCCGATTTATTAATGCGTGAATAAGTAGTGTCATCCTATAGTGAAATAATAGTTTAATAATATAGTAGGACACTTCCCCTACCGAGTTAGTTCACGCGTCGATAGCAGGAGTGAGGCTATCACTGTCAGAGGAAGTGACCCTACCGTATTATTACAAACTGTGCTTTAACTATAGGATAACTTGTTATCCTCGCATTGATAAAGCGGCCCTTACTTATTTTCTTGTGTGATATTAGTGATACTGTTATTACAACTTCATTAATATTATCAGTACCTACTTAGTACGTCATATATACTTTGTATCCTAGTAAGATATTCTATAAATATGTACAGATAATATTGTATAATATATTTGGCACTTTTTACTTATTAATTATTCTGGAGATTATTATTTTCTTCTTTTACCACATTGTATACTTTATCTAGTTTTAAAGTTATAACAGGTTCTCTGTCTTAAAGAGCGTCAACTATATTCCACTTACGTATACTCATTATGCTTCCCTGTCACATTTCTTTTATGTTTTGGTGTCCACCCTGTGTATAAAGTATTATTTGGTTTGATTCTTGTCAGTTATTATAACGAAATGTCATGTTTTTTCATAAAATAGTTTTATAAATATAGCGCTAACAGATCGACATAATTGAAATATATTAATTCTTGTAATCGATATAATCTGAAATATGAAAATTCGAATAAATGCCGGAGCGAATGCTTGTTTCACGAATACAAAAAGTATAGTTAGTTACCTTCGGTAACATTAAGTCAGTAAAGAAATGGGATCTCACAACTCTACCACACAAGGTTTTTAGCTCATCAGATTTCTTTACTTCTCGAACATTTACCAAAACAATTTATCCTAATAGCGGTTGCATTCAATATAAGTATAAACAAACAATCGTTTTTTGTCCATGTTAAAATAATATATTTTTACCGTAATTCATCCAAAACAAAGAAATTTACGTTAGTGCACGAAAACATAAACAGTATGTCATTATTGTAGGTATTATTAAACATCGGAAGTTTCCTAAAGAGCCTATACATTTTCAAATTTCACATTTGTAAATGCAGAACAGCTACAAATCTTTAAAACTTAATAAATGTTTAAAACCAAGAATAAATGTGAAATTTGACTTTTTTAGAGCAGATGTTTTAAAAAAATAACTGTGGGAATAATGATTATTAACGATTATATCGATTTATATTGGATCCATTTTATTGATTTTTTTGTCCACCCTATATAAAAATATAAAATTCAGATAATTCCCTTTTTCTGTTGCGTCATCTATGAGACAGTAACCGAACTAAGACAACAACTTTTAGCTGAAGAATCTTATAAAATTCTATTCTATGAAAAATAAATATGTCAGAATATCAATAAACATGTGAAAAGTGCACCGCAAAATTTAATTCGAGCTTTCTAGTACATGAAGGGTCTAATAAGACTTTTTCTTGTTTCATAATATGGGTGAATGTTTAAGTTAGGACTTGTCTGTATTGGTTTTCCCTATTTTTGATTTTAACTAGTGCAAAATAATTATTGAAGTGGTGAGCTGACATCGTTTCTAAGGTACATGTTAAGCATTTTTTTTATCTATGAAAATATTACTTTTTAACAATATAAAAGCACACGTTTCCTAAGTTAAAGTTTCTAGTTTCCGTTTATGTGCAACTTTTATAAATATGACCTATACTTTTTAAAATAGCTCGCTTTAAAATCATGTGATTATACCCACAATTTAGCACATAAATATGGCCACCTTAAGTAATATTTTCATGGACAATTTTGAGGAAAGTAATATTAATAATCTAGCTAAAAAACTCATTGTATGGTGGAGATATGTAGATGGCATTTTTGCTATATGGCCTTAGAGTAAAGAAAGTCTAAGTAACTTTTTAAATCAGATTTACGAAAAAGGACCTTCAATTAAATTTACAATAGAAATAGAAAATAATAATGAATTACCTTTCATAGATATTTTAATTAAAAAATTAGATAATATCTACCAAACCACTGTGTATAGAAAACAAACACACATACAAACAGATACTTAAATTTCGATTCAAATCAACATAATAGTGTTAAGAAAGGTGTTGTTAAGTCTTTGTATGACAGAGCCAAAGTTATTTCTTCAAATAATGTAATATTAAGGAACGAAAATAATTTTATAAGAACTGTCTTATTAAATAATCAATATCCCGAGAGTTTTGTTGATAGTCAGTTGTTGAACATTGACAGGAGAGAGAATATACTATCACAACCTTAAGTATTTAGGTCAATGGCAGTAATTCCATATATACATGGTTTATCGGATAAATGACGAAAAATTAGTAATACTTTTTCCATACGAACTGTTTTATCAAAACCAAAACTCTAAATATTATTCAAAATTAAAAAAAAATGTATTTATAGTATTCCGTGTGAGTGTGGAAAGCATTACGTAGGTAAATCATCTAGATCTTTCAGCGTAAGGCTTGGTGAACATAGAAATTATGCTAGAAAAGGAGAATTTGAAAAATCCAAAATTTGCGAACACGCGTGGGATAATAGTCACAGGATTCAGCGGGACTCGGCGATGATTTTGAAAAAAGAGAGCAACGAAACTAAAAGAGAACTTAAAGAATCCGCAATTATTTTATTAAACGAGGATAGATGTGTTTCAAATTATTCAATAGATTTTTGTACTAGTTGGTTGCCCATCCTTAGAGACAAAGTAAGTAAAAATAAGATAAATATAATTTAATGTCTCACGTGATTATGGAAATACATAAACAACGAACTGTCATGATTGACGGCCAAAAAGTTTTTGAGAACGGAAGTAGATTTTCTTTCGAAACGTAACTGCCTATAGCTTTCATTTTAATTTTTTAGTTTATAACTTTGTTCTAGTATATATATTTTTAGGTGTGAGACTTTTTGAAACAATCAAGTATTCAAGAACCAACCTCCTCTGTCTGATCCGTTTGGCGCAGAGGTTTTTTCATTAAAATTTTTAAATATTTTTCAGCGGCAAAATACCCAACAAAAAGTAAAATCTGAATATGCCACAAATAAACAATTATAGACAATACCCTGTAAGACTGAATACCAAAAACTGTATATTTATTGTTAACACCCATGTATAATGATAGTTTTATTGTTGAAAGCTGAAGATGCCATCTTCTCACTTTGCTCTGAGGTAAATTTTTATAGTTTTATGTCATTTCAATACGTATTTCTAGTCACAAGTAATAATAATAAAACTTTTTTTGTTCTAATTTAGATTTTAAATTGTAGCCCTGAGGAAGTTTTCGCCGTGTAAACGAAACGTTGGTAATAGTAAAGAGTTTATTTATTGTACTGATCCGAGAATTATTTCCTTCAATTATTATATTCAAGAACACAATTTTCCTATTGGTTAAGCAAAAAAGTTTAGTGAACAGAATGCGTTGTTTTATTTTACCAGTCCTTATTGTGAATAAGAAGATCAGAAAAGGAACGCATGCCTTCATAAATTCCCCCTCAAATCTCTGCAACAAAAGAATATTGGCACAATTATTAACCCTCCTTTTACGTCCATTCCTTTCTTAATGTTCCATTAGAAAAGTTAATAAAAAAAAATCATATACCAGTATTTATCGCCGAATGTCACAAATGACTAATAATAAAAGCTTTGTCTCTATCAACCCCTGTAAGTAATAAAAGGGTGGAAAATGTTTTTAAGTTAACGCTTTTGTTACTTATACCAAAAAATATTCTCTTGGTTGCCCGCAACAGCATGACGGTTTGGTTGGCACTGTTGGCAGACATTATCTTGTCATTTAGGTGCTATCAAGTCACTTCCTCCTTTATACTTTATAAAACGGCTTTTTCATTCTGCTGGCTTAATTATTTTTTTAAATTTATGCTCTCACTTTATTAGTGTTTACACGAACATTACCGACATATATTTCAATTACCGTTTTAAATTTTGTTTTTTGTAAACTAATATAGCACGGACAATATTTTACAGAGGCTTTAAGAACTAAACAGAGACATTCCTACAGATATGAATTATGTAGGAAGTCGTCTCCAAATTGGACACAGAAGCGTTTATCTTCTTAAAGATGAGTTATGTAATGCACAAAGTATGACAAGTGTATATGAAAAGTGTACATCGCACATATCCGTACTGTTTACTTTATGATAAACACTGATCTACCACCGAGTATTTAAAGTGTTGATCAGGGCCAAGGCATACAGTGTGAATCTAAAGAAACGCACAAAATTCCTATCTTTGGTATGTGTTATTTTTTAAAAAACTCCTCGAACATGTCGATTTTAGTTCTGTAAATGCTACCATTTTGTCACTATACCAAAATTTATGACGTCGTTGGTTTTGAGTTATTACACCATCATAATTTTTTTTTAATGGAACCAGACATTTTTGTTTACTGTTTTTGGTGGCATATTCCTTTAGCTTTCCGGTGATATAAAAAAATGATATTACCTGAGCCATTCTTTTGGAAAAATGACATTTTACGTAAAAATAGTTTACCTTTCGCAAATTCACGAGTAATGTTCCACTTTCTTATGGACTGATAAATCTTGTTGCCTACATCTTTGTTTTAACTAGCATGAAAACATATGATATGAATAAAACAAAGAAAATAATAAAAAAAACAATCACCTTAACAACAGAGAGATACAGACATTTTTGTGTAAAGTATCGATAACTTTTTTTATTCCTGGCACGTGTGGAACCTCAGTTTTGTGACACTTCTGAGACCGTGTAAAACTAGTGAATGCAATGCCACGTTTAAATGAAAGAGAACGCATAGAATTTTTGATGATGGTTGGATCTGGTGATAGGCTGAGAACTCATCAGGAAGCATGTTATGTTTTCAATGCCAAGTATCCCGAAAAGCAAATTTCTAGATCCACTGTAAGTAGGTTGGTGGCTGGATATGATGAATCTAGCAGTGTAACTGACATCCCTCGATTTGGTCGCCCCAGCACAAGCAACGAAACCAAATTAAATATTCTTCTAGAAAGTGAGGAAAACCAGATCTTTTCGACAAGGCTTTAAATCATAACGCGAGTCAAACATCTGTTGTACGTCTATTGAAAAAAGAAAAATACTATCCACACAAAGTGCAATTAGTCCACGAATTGAATGAGAACGAACCAGATCGGCACTTACAATTTTGTGAACAGTTGATGACCTTGTGCGATGAAAACACAAATTTTTTAAAGAATATTGTTTTTTCTGATGAAGCTACATTTTCTTTAAAGGAGACTGTATATCGGCATAACTGTAGGTATTGGTCAAGCGAAAATCCTCATTAGACTCAAGAAGCCCATACACAGTGACGAGGCAAAGTAAACGTGTGGGCAGGTATGATTGGTGATCGCTTATTGGGACCTTTTTTTTAAAGAAAATCTTACGGCTGCAAGATATTTACAGTTTTTGCGAGTTGAGTTAGTGCCAGCTTTAGCAGTTATGTTTCCGGACAATGAAGATGAAGATATTCTTGCTGAAAACGTCTGGTTTCAGTAAGACGAGGCCCCATCTCATTTTGTGATAGTAGTGCGTCAGTTTTTAGATGAGACATTTACTGGACGGTGGATAGGTCGTCGAGTCACGATTGAGCGGCCCCAGCGTTTACCGGATTTAACACCCTTAGGCCTTTTTCTTTGGGATTACTTAAAGTCAGGGGTGTATTTTAACAGACCGGATACCATAGAAAAATTGAAACACAGAATTGGTTTGGATATGAGACGAATTGCCAATGAGATAATTCAGAACAGCGTCGAAAGTGTCTATAATAATAATATTTAATATATATATATATTGAAACATATTCTTTGTGGGATTTTGCAAACAGTAGAAAAAATAACTATCTATGAGAACTAAAAGAAAAACCGCTGCCTAAGGAATCACTACTTCCACATCCAGATTATTCGTCCAAGTCACTTTAAAGGAAACATCTTGACTATATTTGCACTCTAGTATGTGGAAATTATTGGTCATAGAATTTTAATAATATTTGGGGTAGATGTCATAGAAAAGTTTGAGGAGTTGGTTTCTACCATATACGTTAAAAATGAAGTTTCTAGTTTACCGTACTTATTTTCCACTATTTACAACCTACCACCTCAATGGAGTCATCTCAATCAGATGTCACTACAATACATACGTGTACTAACTTTCAAGTGAATATCTCAATTTGATGTTATCAATCCCATTAATAATGAAGCGGAGGTGGTAGAGTTTGAAAAATATTAGAAATAAATCTGAGGCCTTGGTTTCTAGTATATACACCGAATCCCAAATTTCTGTAGTCTTACCAGCTTGCTTTACTTATTTTCCCCTATTTGCCCCTATTTAACCCCCAACCCTTCAACGGCATCATCTCAAATCATGATCTAGTTTCAGGCGTCGTTATAATACATACCTACGTGTACCAAATTTCAAATGAATATCTCAATTTTATTTTATCAACCCTTTTTTATTGGAGTAGGCGGGGTGGTTGGGTTGAAAAATATTATAAGAAAATCTGACGCTGTGGCTTCTAGTACATACACCGAATTTCAAGTTTCTGTAGTCTTACCAACGTTTTACTTATATTCCTCTATGTACCCCAAATTTACCCCCAACCCTGCAACGGAATCATCTCAAAATATAAACTAATTCCAGACGTCGTTATAATACATACGTGTACGAAATTTCAAATGAATATCTCAACTTTATTTTGTCAACCCCAAATGGGGTAGGGGTGGTGGGGGGGTTGAAAAATATTATAAAAAAATCTGAGGCCTTAACTTCTTGTACATACACCGAATTTCAAGTTTCTGTACTCATACCAGCTTGCTTTACTTATTTCCCCCTATTGACCCCTAAATAACCCCCAACCCTTCAACGGAATCATCTCAAAGTATAATCTAGTTCCAGATGTCGTTATAATTCATACGTGTACCAAATTTCAAATGAATATCTCGATTTTATTTTATCAACCCTTTTAATAATGAAGTAGGGGTGGTGGGGGTTGAAAAATATTATAAATAATCTGAGACCTTGGCTTCTAGTACATACACCGAATTTCAAGTTTCTGTAGTCTTACCAGCTTGCTTTATTTATTTTCCCCTATTTACCCCTATTTAACCCCCAACCCTTCAACGGAATTATCTCAAAATATAATCTAGTTCCAGATGTCGTTATAATACATACGTGTAGAAAATTTCAAATGAATATCTCAATTTTATTTTATCAACCCTTTTCAAATTGGAGTAGGGGTGGTGGGGGTTGAAAAATATTATTAAAAAATCTGACGCTTTGGCTTCTAGTGCATACACCGAATTTCAAGTTTCTGTACTCTTACCAACTTGTTTTACTTATATTCCTCTATTTACCCCAAATTAACCCCCAACCCTTCAACGGAATCATCCCAAAATATAATCTAATTCTAGACATCGTTATAATACATACGTGTACGAAATTTCAAATGAATATCTCAACTTTATTTTATCAACCCCTTCAATGGGGTAGGGGTGGTGGGGGGTTGAAAAATATTATAAAAATATCTGAGGCCTTAACTTCTAGTGCATACACCGAATTTCAAGTTTCTGTACTCTTACAAGCTTGCTTTACTTATTTCCCCCTATTTACCCCTATTTAACCCCCAACCCTTCACCGGATTTTTTCAAAAAACAATCCAGTTCAAGATCTCGTTATAATATATACGTGTACAAAATTTCAGGTCAATATCTTAAACCGTTCCGGAGAAAGCGTGCGGACAAAAAAAGTTACAGACAGACCGACAGACCGACAGACCGACAGACAGACCGACAGACAGAAAATTTTTTTTCGCTCAAATTTAAAATCTCGACGTTTCATGACATTCTAAACCTATTTCACGAATAAAAATTTTTGAAAATTTTTTTGTGATTACTATACTTCCAATCCACTACGTGGATGTGGAAGTAAAACTATGTGTAAAAATACTAACGAAATCTTTGCATTCTTTCGATAATCTGAATTCTGGTTATGCTATCAAATTACAATCCTAAAATGAATTTGTCTAATTTCTTACTTGAAAATTCTCATTCAACAACTAGCATCCAGTTAGTTGTTGAATGAGAATACTTTTAGCTTGATGATGACACATTAATTTACGGTTATAACCGACGAAATACTGAACTTTACTCTAAAACTGACAAATATGAGATATGAGAATTTACTATACCCTGTAGGTAGATATTGATCGAAGAGAGGCTAGATCAGGAGTATCGATATCATCTCATCGAAATAAGACATCTCAAAAGTGGGCTGTAAACTTTTAACACTCCTACTAATTAAAACGAAACGTCCTGCATTAAACCATCCCTCAACTTGAAGTTTTCTACGGACCATGGTATTACGCAAATTGACGTTTTGTGCACCAAATGGTCATGCCGTAAAAATCCCTAATCTATTATTACCCTATGTCGGCCTATCTAACACTTTATGCTACTAAGGCAGATGAAAAAATCCCCTTTTGTCAATAGTTGGCTTTTGTATGGAGAAAAAATCTACCTCAGTTGGCCTATCTAGTTTATCACTTATTACATATATTTTATGGTGAATTAATTACTTTACTCCTAAAAGCTATATAGGACACCTACCGTGACGGTTCGTTGTAATTTATCAACCAGCCTGGATGAACATGTGTTTGATCATTTCTAACTCGAAATATGACGACACTTTTGGACATAAAGCTCTTATTTATTTCTTCCCTGTAACTAATCGTGGACCCCCTAATAAAACTGAAAGCATCTTTACAGTGCTCTAAAGTAAACCAGTTTGCAACATAAAACATATATTTCCATGATAAGTATTTTACGTTAATGATCTGGAAGAAGAAAATATTCTGTACGCGACAGGGCTGTACTTGACTTTTGTTAAAATAGCGTCACCAGGTAGACAAACAGACACATAGACAGACACACATCTAACTTTCCTTCATTATAATACTTTCTTTCGATAAGTAAAAGAAATACAATTTAGTGTTCATTAGCTATTTTCAGTCTACAGTGCTCGATGCAACTTTCATAAGTTTCGTAAGAATTTTGTTCAATAACATTTTAACAAAACTGATACATCTCCTAATCTGCGTTAAAGTTTTAAATCTGGGAGATACACTGTATAACAGTGTATACTACCGTCTCGATATCTTGTACTTCTTCATGCTTGTGTGGGCTTAATCAAAAACCTCAATAACAGTTTGCTCTAAGATTAAAACATAAAACATATTCTATATAAAAATGGCAGATTATATCGCCTCTGACGATCGCTCTGGGTCATACCCAAGATTTTGAATTTTGAAAGATAGGATCAAGAAACACCCCTAATTTAGTGAAACGCTATAGGTATTCTTTGTTTCCTCTTAGTAACAAGGAATTACCCATTACTTTAGAGTTGTTTTTAAAATGAAACATATTCTTTATAGGATTTTGCCAACAGCAAAAAAAACTATCTATGAGAAGTAAAAGAAAACTATTTGTAAAATTATTGACTTGCAATTTTTGCATTCTTTCGATAACCTGAATTCTGGTTGTGCTGGCAATTAAAATCCTAAAATGAATTTGTCGTCCTTATTGATCAATTCTCATTGCAACACTAGTTTCCACACAATCCCCTACGGCTATGCAGAGTAACCAGTATCCACATAACCCCCTACGGCTATGAAGATTCAGTTAAAATGAATTTATTTACATACCTTGTCATTTGGAAAATTTTCCATTCAAATGGATTACATCTTCATGAAATCTATCATTCTATTTCTTGAAAATTTCTTTGAAACGTTATTCGCTCTTATTCTGGAGCTCATCAGAAAGGCACACGATTGTCAAATGTTCCTTCAATATGATCTATTACTATTAGCATACACATACAGGTTAACAGGGATATTATTTCATCAAAAGTTAACAATTTTAGGTTGAAACCAAATTATATATTTTTTAAATGTACTTTCCAGGAGTTGTAAGAATTAACATATGTCAAGAAATTGTTCATTATTAATATTAAATAAAATTTGTGGAAAAATACCATTGAAAATAATCGTATTATTCATATTAATGTAACCATAATACAAATTTCATTACGACAAAGACTAGAAAATCGGTTATTATTAATATACAATATTAATGAAATTGAACACCAATATATCAGCATTGTCCAATATAATACATAGTAATGTTTGCTTTCATACTAGTAATGGGAATTGCTTTATAACATTATACTTACTTTATGATTATTCCAGGAATAATGTTTCTATTATGTATAACAAGCTGCATAATGGTCATATATCGATTTGAAAAGAACATATTTCGATAATTTAAAAAACATTTAAGTAAGGTGAGTTAATAGCAAAGTATACAACAGGAAAGAGACCATTAACCCATATAAAATAGTTCAACGCTTAACTGGTTCACATTACTATTATCTCATCAACTCATTTTATTCATCAAGGTGATTTTAGAGACACAGGTATTATGGATTAAAAATATGGGTGTCGTTCAATTGGCCAATATTAATGTACTGCTTCATACTTAATCTCAAAGGTCAATTAACTGTAGTGCCCTGCATATTATTCAACATAACGAATTCAGGAATATAAGAGATAAAATTAAACAGGATGTGAAACAAGCGTATGACAATTCTTTACTTAATATACAGGGTAACATAAAAAATGATCCGAAAAAATTTTGGTCGCATGTAAATAGTAAAAAAAGATGCTCCTCAATTCCAGACAATATTTGATATAATAATGTTCAACATACAAATCGTCAAGATGTTGGTAATGCATTTGCGACCGTCTTTCAAGCAGATTATTTAAATCCTAATACAAATAGTAAGGTGGTAAGGCAAATAGTAGTAATTTTTGTGCAACAACGTTTTCGGAAATGGACGTTCTGAAATCTCTCAAGAAAATTAAACCTAAATTCACCAAGGGACCAGATAATATACCTGCTTTTATAGTAAAAGACCGTGCACACATTTTTGCTCGTCCACAATTATTCTTAATTTTTCCCTAAAATCTCAGATATTTCCTTATGTGTGGAAATATTCTCGTGTATGGAAAAGACAACAAAAATAACGCAGAGAATTATAGGCCTATAACAATCTTCTGCAATTTAGCGAAAGTTTTTGAGTTTACCTTGAGTATGCCACTAACAAGGCACGTGCAAGGTCAAATTGTAACAAACCAACATGGATTTGTATCCGGCAGATCCACTGAGACTAACCTCATCTCTGTCACGCAATACGTTGCTGAAGAATTGGATAATAACAAACGGGTTGATATTATCTATACGGACTTTTCCAAGGCGTTTGATCGCCTGGACCATGGTATTCTGATACAAGAGCTTAGCAAATTTGGACTGTCAGTGGCACTATTAGATTTAATTCCCTCGTATTTAGGAAATAGACGTCATTATGTAGAATACTATAATACTTCAGGTCATTGGACGTCTTGGCTAACTCAGGTGTCCCTCAAGGATCTGTACTGGGACTACTTTTATTTAATATTTTTATTAATGACTTTATCACAAATATTGATGTTGAAAGCCTGTTATATGCGGACGATTTAAAAATCTGCAGTGTAATTGAAACTGAGGAAGATTGTGACAAGCTTCAAAAAAATTTGAATAAGATAAATGATTGGTGCCTACTAAATCAACTACCTCTCGATGAATCCAAGTGTAGCGCATTTACATTTTGTAGAGTTCGCAATATGTTAATTTTAATTATCACTTAAATAATAAGGAGTTACAAAGAACTGATACAATTAAAGATCTGTGGGTGACCTTTGACAGAAGTCTAAGTTCAATGAATATATAAATTTAATTGTATCATCAGCTTTAAAAAGCCTAGGATTTTAATAAAGAATTGTAAGGGTTTTAATAATACGGACATCATGAAATTATTGTACCACTCCTTTGTGCGATCAAAATTAGAATATTGCTCACTGGTATGGTTCCCGGGGTATGCTACGTATATAAAAAATATTGAAGACATTCAGCGTCGTATTGTTAAGTATTTGTGTTTCACTGAAGACGGCGATTATCCCACAATTGGTTATTCACAAATTGCCCGTCTATTTTGTTTTTGTGTACCTCGTATAGGAAGCAAAAATCGTGAAACATTCTATCTTGCTACTCCCCGAACAAATATACTAAAACTTTCACCTATACATTTTATTTGTAAAAATTATAATTCTGTGCAAAATGAGGTTGATATATTTAATTGTAGTCCTGCGACAATTAGAAGATTACTGTGTGTATAATCCCATTTCCCTTATTACCGTTTACATGTTTTTTAGAGTTATGTGATGTGTATATATATTTTAGTCAGCTTAGTATATTTGTATTTTGTTTCTTCTGTGACGTACTGTAAATTTAGTATATATAATATTTATATTGTTGGTGTTTACTAGTGTAACATTCCCATCATTTAATTGGTTATCTGTTGGGTGATTGTGTTTAAATAAATACATAAACAAATAATGAAGTGAAACAAAAACAAGAATATTAAGAAAAAGTAAGGCTAGTGCTTGACTTTAACTTTAATCTAGTGTTTTTGCTCACAGGCTGTTACCAAATTTGGCAAAATAAGCGCAATTTAACTGCTACCTTCGTTATTTATACAAAATCAATCTGCAATAAAAACGAAGATAATGCAAATTGGGGAAGTAGTTTAGATGAAATAAAGATTGAAATATTGCTTACTATTCAGTGTACCAGTTTAACAAAGCATCGTATCTTAGTCTTGAATTTACTTTCTGTCCATTTAGTTGAAGTACTACTACACCACTCTCAAGTTTCCACTATACCCTCGGACACCTGTCAGAGAATTTATTTTTGTAACTGACATCCCCTTCTTTCCTATATCGGAACGTAAAATTGCTCTCATAATTGACCATCGTCGCAACAAAAAACGCACGTTATTGATCTAGCCTGACAGTTACCAAAGTGATTTATATAAAATGTCGTTTCCCATTTCTCGGAGCCATTAACACAGCCCGCCCCTGTGTCATACTCACACTGGCATAAAAAGCCTCTGTAAGCATGTACTTGATAATAAACGGTGCACACTGTGTTGAATTAGCTCTCAAGGTGTGAAATAAAACATACAAAACAGTTGAGTGGCATGTTTTCTGAGGCCTTTTGAGCCCTGTCAAAGCATTTATAGTGAAGAGCGCTGGCAGAGAAAAAAGCCTGCGAAATCCTGCGTCTTGCACGACGAGGATCGTTCTTTTACGAGAGGATTTTTATGGCAGTTGGTGGGCTAATCTTATATTCTGTGTATTGTGATTAAAGTTTACTATAGAAAACGGATTTTTATTTACTATGTGCTTTAAACATATTGTTACTATTTTTCAATGTTTTCTTGTATTAAGGAGGTATCATAAAGTGCTGTGTGCTTGAAAGAAAATGGAAATTAGTTTTTCGCCTTTACGTGTAAGCGTTACACTGAAATCAATTTACTAATATTTTATTAAAAAATAGTATTATGCCTTAGCATTTACGAGTATATCCGTTTTTTCTCCATTTCAAATAAAACAATCGGCAGCTACTGCAAACAGCTAGACCTCCCTACTCGGTGGATCTTTGAAGCCGAAAAGAGCACTAAATTGTGTGCCATAACGGCACTAAACCTAATCCGATTTCAACCATTTCAGATCTCTTGGAGCACTAAGGAAACCCTCTTGCAAACTTCAGCACTTTTTTCTCATTTGCACCCTATAATATCAAAATATTGAAATTTATTAATTGCTGTTCTTCTCTTATGTTTTGGGACATGTTTATTGGTTTTGCTGATTACTTTTGTAGTTCTTATATCACTTCTGGTGTTCTAATTGAGGACAACCATGACGGAAATACTGATTCTTTAACAATTGAACAGTTTACAGAGCAAGAAGTTTTAAATTCACTAAAAAAAATCAAACCTAAATGTACGATGGGCGCTGACAAAATTCTCGCCTTTCTATTACATGATTGTGCTAGAGTGTTTGCAATTCCTCTCACTTTCTTATTCAATCTGGCCATTAAATCTAACATATTCCCCGATTCACTCATATGTTCTAAGATAATTCCTGTATATAAAAAAGGTGAAAAAAATAATATTGAGAATTACAGACCCATAAAGATCATCAACAATTTCTCCAAAGCTTTCGAAACTTTGCTGTATGAACCAACATTTTCTTATGCAAAGAATCGCATTACTGAATACCAACACGGTTTCTTCAAGGGAAGATCTACCTCAACCAATCTTTTTTGTATTACCCAATATATAACTGATGCTATCGACGCAAACTCACAAGTTGACGTAATTTACACAGACTTCACTAAAGCATTTGACAGACTGGACCACAGTATTTTATATTCAAAATTTCAACAATTTGGTTTCTCAAAAAATCTGCTATTATTTTTCAAATCATATCTTGAAAACAGACACCACCACATTGAATACTGTGGTCAGCGGTCTGTAGAATTTCTATCCACTTCAGGCGTACCCCAGGGTTCAGTGTTAGGTCCTTTATTTTTCAATATTTTCATTAATGACATAACAGAACTGGGTGTCAATTGTCTCTTATACGCAGACGATATAAAGTTGTACAATAAAGTAAATGATGTTACTGATTGTGTCGCTCTACAAGCGGCCCTCGATAAAGTAAATGAATGGTGTCATTTAAACAAACTACAATTGAATGCAAAGAAGTGCAATGTTCTAACTTTTACCAATAAACATCAGCTGGTCGAATTCAATTATTGCTTAGAAGATTCAGTGCTTACACGTCCATCAACCTTCAGCGATCTCGGTGTAACATTTGATGGTAAACTTAACTTTAATTGTCATATAAACACCATAACCAATGAAAGTTTTAGAACACTGGTATTTATAACATGATGTTCTCATGATTTTAATAACAGTAACACGCTGAAACTACTATATCAGTCTTTTGTTCGATCAAAATTAGAATACTCGTCAATTATTTGGTCTCCTCATTACAACCTACATATACAAAATATAGAGAGAATTCAGAGACGTTTCTTAAGGACTTTAAGTTACAAGGAGGACGGTGTCTATCCTGCTATTGGTTTTCCCCAGACTGCACTTTTAAACAGATTTTCGCTTTCGAGTTTGGAGACTCGCCGAACTATTTCGCAACAAATATTTCTTTATAAAGTAATACATAATATAAGAGATTGTAGTGCTATCTTAAGTTTACTAAATTTTCGAACACCTAGACCAGGTTCCAGACAAAACACTTTATTCTATCTGCCGACCCCCAGAACTAACGTACAGAAATTTTCGCCATTGTACAAAATGTGTGAGAACCATAATAGTCTTCAAGGCCAGTTTGATATATTCCACTGCAATGTAACTGAGATAAAGAGATTAACTGTATAAATTAAAACACGTTACCATATTTCTATTTACTTATATTCTTTAATATTTTATATGTACTTATCATCTCCTGCCCTGTAATTGGAATGCTCTGTTGGGCAGTGTATTGTTAAATAAAATAAAATAAAATAAAATAAAAATTCATTTTCATTTGATTTCTCCGATTTAAGAAAGACTCACACGCCATCATATATAATTTTCTCGATTTTTCGGACAATAAGTTTAATGAGATGATTTCTGTAGCTTCCCTCGCTTCTGATGTTGTCAAAGAAATCTTGTTATCACTGTCAGTATCCATTTATTTAATTGTATTAATCTTTTTGAGTAATATGTAAAATTATTAAACTGACGTTTAAATCGCACAAATTTTGACGTTTCAAATCAATAACAAAATCACTCTTTGATTAACAAAATAATGCAGTTTGTAGGCACGTATGTTCAAGAACAATGTTGGAGACATTATTGAGCATTACAGCCATTTTACTAATAAATTTGCATATTTAATTTTAGAAAAAAACGCGATTATCCATTCAATGACACTGTTTTGTAAACGGGGCGGGAGCATTATATGATTAACATAACTTCAAACATTACATTTTTGTAAGTATATTTATTTATTTATTTATTTATTTATTTATTTGAATACAACCATCCAACAGGTAACTAATTACAGGGTGGGAACATTACAATAAAGAATACGAAAACAGTATAATAAACTAAAAACTAATTGAGCTAATTAAACTCTCACGACACAAAACATTGCAAATGTGTAAAAAATTATAATGAAATAGAAATATAAAGATAATCATAGGAGAAGTACAAAAAGAGAATGCTATAAATCATAAATTAAGTTGTAATAGAATTAATACTACAGGTAAATATATCAAGCTGATCTTGCTGCAGATTGCAATTTTTACACATGAAATATAAATGTGAAAATTTTAGTAAGTTAGTTCGAGGAGTAGGAAGATAGAAAATGTCACGATTCCGACTTGTTATACGAGGTATATGAAAATTTATTTGTTCTACAATGAGAGGGCAATCAAACATGCACAATTTTATAAAGAAAGACTATTACATGTATTATTCTTCTATTTTCCAAGTTAGACATGTGAAACCTGTCCAGCATAATATTTTGCGAACAACCAGTTATTGGGTAGGTACCATCTTCAACAAAGCACAAATACTTAACAAAACGGCGCTGAACATTCTCAACATTATTTATGTAAATAGCATATCCTGGAGACTATATCAACGAGCACCATTCCAATTTTCATCGTACAATTGAATAGTACAGCAACATCATAATATCAGTGTTGCTGAATCCTTTACAGTTCCTTATTATAAAACCTACACTTTTAAAAGCTGATGCGATGGTGAAAGCAATATGCTCCTTAAAACTAAGGCACTTATCAAAAATAACTCCAAGATCCTTTACTGTATCAGGTCTCTGCAATATTTGACCATTTATATGATAGTTGTTACACTTGGATATGTTAAGAGGCAAGCGATTGGATAGGCACCATTCACTAACGATATTTAGGTTATTCTGAAGTCATTTTCGTTTTCTATTACGCAATACATTTTCAAATCATCAGCATATAAGAGGCTCTCTACATTGAAATTAGCTACAATATCATTTATGAAAAGAACAAACATAAGTGGGCCCGGTACAGAACCCTGGGGAACACCGGAAGTGGCCAGAACGTCAAACGACCTGTGAGCACGGTATTTCACATACTGACGCCTGTTCTTTAGATATGAAGAGAAGAATTCTAATTGCATCACTGACAACCGAAACTTAATCAATTTCTCCAATAGAATACCGTGATCCAGGCGGTCGAACGTCTTGGAGAAATCCGTGTAATCGATATCAACTTGCTTGTTCGCGTCCAGTTGCTTGCAAATGTATTGCGTGATACATGCGAGGTCGGTCTCAGTGGATCTTCCGGGAACAAAGCCATGTTGGTTAGATATAATTTGGCCATGTACGTGATTAGATAATGACGTATGCAAAGTGATCTCGAAAACTTTAGCGAAATTGCAGATACTTGTAATGGGTCTATAATTTTCAGTTGTCTTTTTTAAAAACGGGACATAGGCGAGAATATTTCCATACATCGAGAAATGTACATGACAAAATAAGTATGGTTGTGAGAGGACCAGCAAAGATGGCAGCACAGTCCTTGACAATAAGGCAGGGATGTTATCTGGCCCTTTAGTAAACTTAGGTCTGATTTTCTTCAACGATTTAAGTACTTCTATCTCAGAAAAAGAAGTTAATGGTAAATTTGTATTATTACTACTGGTGTATTCGTGAGAATGATATTTTTCTTCGTCATGGTTAGGTTTCAAGTATGCAGTTTGAAAAAAAAAATAGCAAAAGCGTTGACAATATCCTGGGGATTTGTGCATTGAATGTCATTATAAGTTATATTATCAGGGATGGAACTGCCTCCACTTTTACTGTTGATGTAGGACTAGACTTTTTGGGGATCATTTTTTATGGTTTCTTGTATCTTCAGGATATATATTCATTTTAAATGTTTTTATTCGCATTTCTAGATTGGCCTTCTGTAACATTGATGAACTCTCTGGGATAGATAGATAGAAAGAGAAGGCTTGTTTTACTTTATTTGAGGGGGGCGCCTGTCGAAAAAAGACCAAAAATAAAATAATAATGCCATTAAAATAGTTAAATATCTTGATTATTTCTTATTTACAAATAACAAAGTGTGTTTTTTTTCATGAGACGTGAACTTTTTTTTATTATAAGAAAAAAGTGAAAAACAAATTTGTTTCTTTTTTATTTTTGGTCTTCTTTCGTCAGGTATCCTCCTCAAATAAAGTAAAACAAGCCTTCTCTTTCACAAAAAGTGGTAAGAAAAAACAAAAACCACCGACAAACCCTCGTTGGACAAGAACAATCATATGGTTGTTGCAAGATAGCCATTTATTTAATGAAAATTGCAAAGAAAATTATTTACGAAGTTTTCAAAAATTTCTCAGAAAATGAAAACGTTTATTATCATAAAAAATACTTGGTTGCATGAAAAAGAGCAAATTTGATGAAAAATAAAATTGCCCACACCGAGGATCGAACGCGCCACCCCATTGCGCGTCAAATCTAACTATTTTCACGTTGCGGGAAAGATTTCTTTAAGGATCAAAAACTCGTATAAATCTTCAGGGATTGAATATTTTTTGTACAACTTTTTGTGCTTGATGGAAAAACTTGTTAGCTTTCATTTGCACCAAACCTCGTGTCCAAAAAGTTGTTAATAAACAAATTAGAGTCTCTCACGCAATATCACTTTTATTTCCGGTTTCGGTTATCCGATCAAGTTCTTTCTAATCTCAAAATTTTTCCTTTTTTCAAGCACTTCCATATGCACAAAACCACATTTCGATACGGTTACCCAGAGCCGAGATATTCCATTTGTTAATTTGCAAAATTAATTTAAACTTTAAATAAACAAAAGCAAAAAGTTGCATTCGTGCAGACTTTTATTGGGGTTATGTCCGACATAAAGTTGCTTTGAAGTCGATCAAACTGTCTAAAAATAAGTAATTTGCTAATTAACAAATTATGCCAATTGTTTAAACAATCAAAAAGTATTGAATACATCGGGCCAAAAAAAATATGATACATTCTTTGATATGAAAGGCATGCATTTAGAAAAAAACAATATCCTGCCCTCATTAGTTTCGGAGTAATCAATTTCTTAATTAAGAAATTCATCTTGGCTATAATAAAAGAACGGGTTGACAAAATGAGTCGTGTCTGACACCAAACAACGCGTATTGGAAATATCAAAGGCATTCGATAGAATCGATCATATCGTCTTGCTTGAAAAAATGGAGCAGTTTGGCTTTAATGACAATATGAAACAATTCTTCAAATCATATTTGCAAATGAGGACTCAATATGTGTATTACAACAGATTTAATTCCTCCAATTATGTCGCTACCTCAGGGGTTCCCCAGGGGTCGAATCTGGGTCCACTGTTATTTCTTCTTTTCATTAACGATTTGAACTGTAACATCCAATGTTGCCAACTTTTCTTTGCGGACGATTTAAAGATATTTACTGATATAAATGCCATAGATGATTGTCAGAAGTTACAGACGGACTTAGATAGTATTAATACATGGTGCACTAACAATAAATTACATCTAAATCCAGTCAAATGTAAAATCGTAAGTTACACAAGGAAACAGCTGGTACACGAGTATGCTTATCACATCGATGCGACTGAACTAACCCGCTGCACTTCTTTCAGGGATCTGGGTATAACTTTTGACTCTCAATTTACTTTCAATGATCACGTGATGCAGAAAATATCTGATGCCATGAAGTTCTTTGGTTTCATTGTAAGAAATTGTCGGAGTTTCACGGATCTCAATGCCTTAAAAATCTTATATTGTTCATATATCCGTTCAAAACTAGAGTATGGATCTTTAATCTGGTATCCTTTCTATAACTATCATGTAGAGGCAGTAGAACGTGTTCAAAGGAGATTTTTAAAGTATTTGGTGTTCAAGGTTGATAGTGAATATCCTACAAGAGGCATAAATTACAACGACTTAACAAAAAGATTCAGTATCAGCAGTCTAGAAATCAGAAGGAAATGTGCCTCATTGAGCTTTTTGTATAAGCTGTTACACCAACAAATAGACTGTTCTGATTTGCTGGCTCAAATTAACTTTTATACACCTAGACTTCAATCTAGGCAAACTACTCTTTTTCGTAACAATAGAGCTCGAACAAATATATTACTAAGATCCCCAGTCAATGTAATGTGTGACAATTTTAATCAATTTGTAATGTATGTAATATTAACACCTGTACCTTAAAGGAGTTGACACAAGAAGCTGTCAATTTTTTTTCTGGTCTAAAGAATTAAAATAGTTTTAATAAGTAATGGTGCAATAACTAATAATTATAATAAGTTGAGGTCCGTCACTTCTGTCAATAACATATTAAACCATCCAATCTCTATCTATCTAATGTTATCTGCCATCTTGTTTTATACATTTACAAAATAGTATATCTATGCTCTAGGTTCTAAGTTAAGCTCCAATCTTTATCTATATAATGTTTATCTACGATATTATTTTATACATGTACAAAATAGTGTATCTGCTCTAAATTCTAAGTTAAGTTAAGTTATAAGTTACCTTATGTGAACTTGATTGTATTGCTCTGTAAATGGTTGTACTGTTGGGCAATAAAGCTATTATTATTATTATTATCATTATCTTTCCATTGAATCAAGATTTTTTCAGATCCGTCAAACCGTTTTCTTTTTATTAAATAAAAACGAAGAAAAAAATGGTTCACACAATTATTTGACCATGAAGCTCCGGTTGAGAAAAATGTTTCATAAAAAAATCTTGTTCACCGGAATTCTTCCTATAAGAATCCGTTGCTAACTCAAATGGTATACAAAATTCGTAAAATCACCTCTTTTTTACCCCAGGCAGACTCGCCTATATGTTGAATAAATAAAATGAGAAAATAGCCATGGAAATTTTATCTGGGTGTGTATTTTAGTGAACCACCTGGTAACGCTACATAAAAAATGAATTCGGAGGTAATTTCCAAATGTAGCGTTGCGTTGTAGCGTAATAATAGTACATCAAGACAAGAGCTGTAAAGAAGTTTGTGGTATATATACATCGTTTTTATATTCTCTGTTCGAGCATTTCGAAATCCCAATGTCAATAAAAGCGTAATAGATGAAACACAAAAAACATCATATATTTTCATACATTCACATCTATCCCTGCCTCGCGCAATCTGTTTTGGTTTTCTCTTCAGCCCTCCTGATTGATGGGTAGTTTTAGACCCCGTGACATAATCATCATGACATTTGACAATGCGAGTGACACAAATTAATGATAGCGCGTTATCTGGATCTTTATCGGATGCTTTTTCAGAGACACTTGGTGTGAGTCGGTGCTCTTGCTAGAGAAATGGGGTCGTAAACCTAGTTGTAGCTCGACGTGTAGTGAATTATGGAATGAAAAATTAATATCTAAAATTTTACACAAATAACTAAATAAAACACACTACCTACTATGTTTTCTACCACTATGTATTTATAAAAATTGCGACTGCAGTTTCGACTTACAAAGCCATTGTCAAGCAGTGAAATAAAAATGACTGATTTACAATTGCACAGAAACGTTACATATAGACAATTTTGGATGGATAGATGGGTACAATAAGGGCTTAGGCAGGTAGATGACAATAATAAAGTTAATTGTGAATATTCAATTATGGGTCTGCCGGCTGTAAATAAAGGTGAATATATAAGATCTAAGTGATCATTTAACAGATTATAATTCTTGATAGTATTGTGCTTATGAATTTCCAGAGATTCTAAAATGTTTAATTTAAAGAGTTTTGTTGAGAAATGTAAAATTTCAATGTCGTCTAATTCCGGAAAACGATGGTTGTTTTCAAGGCAGTGGTTCACGAAAGATGAATCAGTTTTCTGTAACCTATATGATATCTAAGGTGTTCTTGATACCGTATTTTGAAATTTATACCGCATTGCCCTATATAGATACTATTACACTCTGTACATTTTAACTTATAAACTCCAGATTTCTTAAATTTACATGTTGGGTCTTTCGCATTGTATAATATGTTTGATAATATACTCTGTGATTTAAAAGCTCTTTTTATATTGTGTTTAGGGAGAACATTAGCTATTTTTTCGGAAAGGTGGCCACAGTAGGTAATTGTTGTGTAAATAAATTTTGTAATTTCTTTTATTTTTGGATATATTAATTGAAAAAATGAATTTTTCCGGATTTTGTTAATTAATTTTTTAATGACATCTTTACACAGGAACCGCAATGCCTTACGATTCATTACACCCTCACCAACAAAAAATGGCAGCATTCTACTCGATGATCCACAGAGCTTTTTCACTACCTCTGTCTGTGGCTGATCTGAATGAAGAGCTACACATAATCGAGGACATTGAGTTAAAAATAATTTTAATAATAATTTTGGTAAAGATGTCATTAAAAAGTTAATATAAACTCCCCCCCATGCAAAAACCCCATTTTTGCAACTCAGAGTAAATTTTCGATATAGTTCCCACCTACTTCTATGCCTTTTCTAATTCATTTCATAAAAGATTTTCTTACATTGAAAAATACATTTTCCTGTCCTCTAATAAAATTGGCTGCGTTTTGTATTTTGTCCCACAGTTTTCCTCTTGAATTGATAGTATTTGCATAGACTAAGGACATATGTCCCCACACGTAATAATCCAAAGGATTTAATGAGGACTCCTTGGTGGCCAAGCAAACTCACTTCCTCGACCGATCTATCTGCGTGGGAAATTTTAATCAAGATAATTCCTGACTTCAGTGGAGAAATGAGGAGGAGCTCCATCTTGCATAAAACACATTCTGTTCAGTATGTCTAGCATGAAAGCTTGTAATATAAAATGCCTTTCTTTAGAGGCATGAAGATTTTCTACTTTCCGGTATTGGGTATTCTCCAGTTAAAAACGCCTCGAAGAGTAAAAGTTGCTTCGTCGGTAAATAACATGTTCTTAACAAAATTTCGATTCCAGTTGTGTCTATTTAGAACAGATTGACAAAATTGTAGCCTTTGTGGAAGATCCCTTCTAAGTAAGTTTTGTACAGGAGTGAAGTGATATATGTAGAAGCGTTCTTTGCGTAAGACTCTTAGAACAGATTGTTTACTCACCCCTGTTGCCGCTGATAAACGACTTGAGCTGACTTAAGGATCTTCATCCACACGAACTAAAATTTCTAGTTCTTGATCTGGAGTAATTCGTTTCGGTCGCCCTACATAATTTTTATGGCGAAATGAACCCGTTTCTCCCAAACGACGAAACAGATATTTGAAAATCTTATGGTCTGGATGCATTCTATTTGGATATTGAAATGAGTATCTCCTCGCTGCAGCACGTCTGCTAAAATTTTTTTGTACGTAAACACACATCATATCTCTCATATCCCTATTTGAAAAATTATTATGTCGAGGCATTTTACATAAAGAAGTTAAAGAAATGAGCTCGAGGAACACAAGAACAGAATAAAATGATTAAATAACGTACATGATAAAACTAAAACGTAACCAAAGCACACTTTTCAATAAACACACTTTGTTTCATTAAATTTCAATGTGTCTTTCAAAAAATTTTTCAAATGTTTTTCGAAAACGGTTGGAGTTATCAAGTTCTACCAAGTGTACCTTTTATACGTGGAAATGACGGAAACAACGCCCTCATCAGATTTTTTGGTCAGAAGTACCACAGCGTTTCGTCCAAAAAAATATGAAAAATATTCATCATCAGATACAGGTCCTGCGGCACCCTGTATGATCTAACGTGATGTAATACATAAATTATTGTCTCTTAGACACCATGTATCTTTTTCCACAGCAACATTTTACCAAAGAATATTTGGTTATATCCTCATATTTTGACCAAAAGAATCTGCCCCTGCACTATGCCCTATTATGTCTCAGATAGAATTTAATATTGAACCTATGTTGGTTTGATTACTCACCATAGACGTCATTATTGGCAGATAAAACAAAAATACATAATGGGCTTGTTCCACGATATTAATTTTATATGGTCTTTATACGTTTTTATATAGTACTCGACATTCTTATTATGCACTTAAAATTTAAATCGAGATATATGGCGTAGAAATTCGTAGTGTTGCAAAAACAGTGCTCCTGTTTATGACATCACTATATGCAACTTTGAACTCGGTATTCTACCGCGACCACTAACAGCCGTTCAGTAGTCAGTAAACACGTGGAGTTGAAAGCCGTTTTAGATGTCCATGGAAAGAGAAAGAGTTGCGCTTTGCTCTTATACCAAAGTGAAGGGGCAAAACCGGAAATCCGGCTTGGCACGGGCGAACGAAAGATGGCTTTTCTGTTAAAAATTGGAAAACATTTTCAAAAATTCATAACTAAGTAAATGCTTCGGCTCTGCAAGAGCGAACAAATAATGAACTTTTTAGAAGTATTTAAACGTAGGTAACCAAAAAAAAACCAAAAACGTCAAATCTTTAAACGCTCATCTGTAAGTTAAAACTTGTAGTATTAATGATATTGATCTCTACTTAAAAAAGAAGATTGGCATTTTATCGACATCGTAAGTGTCACAGTGGAAATCGGAATTTCGATAGGTCTGTGGAAAAAAAATGGCTATTTTCTTAAAAATCGAAAATTCGGCTGTCATATTTTGACATTTGGTAACATTTCGCCAAATCATACATTCCCCTACAATCCCTCGACTGCCTGTTCCTAAATTTAAGAGGCGAGGGAGATAGGCGACTTTTGGGAGTTAATTACTCAAAAACCATTAAAGAGAACGCCTCCGAATGTACCCTAAACAATGTAGAATTAATTATCGAATTGAATGACACCGGCCGCTTCACATAAAACCGCCCTCATGAAGAGATCAACATGATAAGTATATAGATAATAACAACTAAACAGCAACGTGTCGACTGAGGTCGCCAAATCTATGCGTATAGTGACGTAGCGCCTGGCTGAGTCCCATTTTCGCGAGGTGGATGTTTGTAATTGTTTTTTAACACACTCAAAGTGCGAATACAATTCTGATTTTTTGCAGATCCATTATTTTATGCTTGAACTTTCGATTTACGAAATAAAAAAAATGCCGAACAAGCCCATTAAAGAGTTCAACCTGCAATGATATTTCATAGGCGTTCTTTGACATGACGAAATATTCTGTTATTACCGTTTGGCTATATTATCTAGTTTAGATTAATCACTGCACAACCTACCACTTAAGATTTAAAAATTACAACAAACGAGGAGAAAAGGTGATGTATTTTTGTGAGTCTAGATTTATGAAGTTGTTTGATTCACTATCGTTTTTATTCACGGGGTTTAATCAGTTTTTAAAGGGACACAGGATAACGGATGGCAAAAATATAAAAATAAGAAACTATAAAAATTCTATCACAATAATTTATGTTACGTGCATGCTTCCGTAGCTGATTTAAATCTATCTGTGTAAAATTTATTTAATTATACCCTCCACCCCGGATCACGCGAACCCCGTTCTATTTCTACTGATGTTATAATGTAGTCCGTTTATGCAACTATCCGCGCCTCTATTGCATTTACATTTTGAAATATCACAGTTCAGTTGTATTATTTTGTCAATAAGTTTGTATTATTTAATGGCTAAAATCCTACATATTTCTTTAACACCCTTTCCATAATTCAAAACATACTTTATAATCCATTCTCAAAATTACGTAAAGCAAGCACTTTTATTCAAATAAAATGTTGACGTCTAACTGTCTGCATTTTAGCTGTAAATATTAATTTAGGACATGTGACCAATTATTCATACATTATTTATTTATTTATTTATTTGATCATACACCATCCAACAGTAGAGAACCATTTATAGAATAGAAATCTAAACTAACTTAACCTAACCTTACTAAGAAGTACAAATAGAAATTATGAAGCGGTTAGACTGCAAGACAGTAAATGATATTTCTAGCTGCTAGGCAAATAGGTCCAATTTACTGCAATGAATGTCACAACTAATACAAATATTAAACGGAGGAGAAAACTTTAATACGTTAGATCTAGGAGTGAATAAATAAAAGCTATGAGAATGACGAGATTTAATCCGTGGGACATAAAAGTTTAGTTGGATTAATATTTTATTACAATCTATTTTATTATGTATAATTTTATCTAGGAAACGCAAAGCAAATGACTCACGCCTTACGGAAAGACTAATAATTGATTTTGACAAGCTTCAATTGGTTCAGCTTCAGTTTTCCAGTTTGAAAATTTCAGGAAGCGGCGCTGAATGTTTTCCAATTTATCATTATAAGTTTTATACCCAGATTGCGAAACAAGTGAAGCATGCTCCAGCTTAGATCTGCAGAAAGCTAAATGAAGTATCTTTAAGGTTTTTGCATCATTAAAATCATGGCTGTTACGCAAAATGAAGCCTAACGTTCTGTATGCATGCGAAATTACAGCATCAATATGGCTAGTGAAGATTAATTTATTATCAAAAGTTACACTTAGATCCTTGAACGTAGATGGTCTGTTCAGCGTGTCGCCATTAACATTACAATTATACGTAATTGGGGTCTCCTTGGTTGTATAACTCATAACATTGCACTTGCCAACATTTGGGTGAGGATCATTTTCATCGCACCAAGCCCATAACTTAGTTAAGTTGTTTTGAAGTTTTCCGGAGTCGTTAAAATCATTAGTCCTATGCAACATCTTGACGTCATCGGCACATATTAAGAAATACACGTCTAAGTGATCACTGATATCGTTAATAAAAATATTAAAGAAAAGGGGTCCAAGTATTGATCCCTGGGGTACTCTTGACGTGGTTCGATATTCAACAGATTTATATCCGTTATAAGATACGAACTGAACTTTATCAGTCAAGTAACTCTCAAGAAATTGAGGTAAACCGTCAGATAACCAAATTTGTCAAGTTTATAGATAAGTTTCCTATGGTTCAGTCTTCGCCTTAGAAAAGTCAGTATAGACTGAGTCTACATGTATGCGAGAATCAACTGATTCAGCAATGCACTGAGTAGCGCAGTTTAAGTTCGTTACGGTGGAGCGACTTTTCATAAAACAGTGTTGTTGCGTATATATTTTCAGTTGAACATGTGCATAAATGTTATCATGCAGTAGGACTTCGAAAGCTTTACCAAAGTTACATATGATTGTTATCGGTCTATAATCAGTAACATCATTTCTTTCTCCTTTTTTGTACACAGGGCATACTTTTTAGTATTTCCAAATATCAGGAAAGCATTTCCTAAGACATCAATTAAAAATTAAGCAGAGGATATGCAAAAATGCTGCCACAGTCTTTCAGTACAAAAACTGGAATTCCATATGGGCCCGCAGTAAGTTTAGATCTAACTCTTTTTAACGCCATGCAAACTTCAGCCTCGGAAAAGCGTTTAATCCAAAAAGTCAAACTAAAGATTATTAGACTTGCTTACTGAGGCGTCCGAGATGTTAAGGAAGTAAGACTGCTCGAAGAAGTTAGCAAATGCAACGACGATATCATTAGGGATCTCCAGAGGTTCATTGTTATAAGTCACGTCTTTAGGTATATTAGTTTTCCCTTTATTCCATTTATGTAAGCCCAGAATATATTGGGTTCAGATGTGATATTATTTTTAATTCGATTTGTATGAATTTAAAATGGAATTTTAATATCCGACTTGGTTTGTGATCTAAGTCTACGAAATTCAGTTAGCGATTCATTATTATCATGGTGTTTATATAATATCAATTTCCTATGCTTTAGCTTTATATTTTTTATAATTTCGCCTTTAATCCAAGTCGGAAACTGTATTTTGTTTTTTGGAGTTTTGAACTTGGTTAGTTCTCATTAAAACTTCAGTTAATTTCTTATAAAATAAGTCAACACAGATTTTAACACCATCATAGTTATTTAAGAACGTCCAGTTATTGTGCAGTAGTATTTCATACAGAAGAGGAAAATGTGCCTTTCGAAAGTTGAAAGAATTAGTATATTTGATTGAAAATTTTATACATATAAAGAACCTCAGTAGACAGAAACTATGTTTAAAATTTTGATAAGGTTGTGCACTCTGATGTTTGTTGTCATTTATTTCAACGTAGGTCCGCCTACGGTCGCATCTTAAAAGGAGACCACAGCGACCAAAGGCCAGACCGCTGATTCGAACGCATTTGAGTGATCCGACCATGGTCTACCTACCAGTAGAATGAGACCATTGGTATCGTCACGCCATGCTCTACAGTTTACAACAGATTTAACATAAATCACTTTAGCTCCGGCAGAGTAATGGAAAACCTCCTTCATTTAGTTTCACATTCGATGCCCTCCTCACTCTACAGAAGTGGTCAATCGGTGATTGCACAGAAATTTTGGGGAAAATTAGATTGCTAAAAATGAATTGATCAAGTGGCCAGCGAAGTTCACAGACCTGGCAATAAAGAATTTCATTTTTTAGGGTTACCTCAAAGAGTTATTTTCGCTGAACCAATTTCAAATGACTGATTGATTGACTGATTTTCCAGCGCAAGGTACGCACTGCTACCGATTCCGGTCATCCAATCTTGATGTTATATATTGCCGGACCAGCTGCATATGCTGGATTAGATATGGGATACGCTCATTGCCAGCAGCGAGAGCCACGTGACGTATGGGACAGGAATATAGGATGGGAAGTGTAGGTGTTTTTGAGACGCTTCCTTTTTGTTTCCATGCTTTTTTTTAAGTTTACATCGATTGTGAGTCGTCTGTTTCTGAATCTAGTAGTGTGTACCTCCGCCTGCCCGCTTGCGTCCATATATGGTTTAATGTTTCCCAGAAATTTGTGTTTTCGTTTCAACGTCTTGCATCAGTACGTCCACTTCGCTTCTCTGCCAAGACGTACATTAGCTCACCGCAAGAAGCTTTTATTTATTAACTGTTCCACAGGTAAATATCCATTTACAGTAGAAGTGCAACGAAGAGCCTCGAAAGAACATCTGAGACGACCTGTATACCGATCGGCCAAGGTAAAGCAAAATAAAAAGTAGAATCTGCAAAAAATAAAAAGGAGATCTAGCAGAATATTTGGGACGCTCTGCAGACCCCAACTACTTTGTCCCGAGAGGCATTTCTGTATTCGTAAATAAGCCCAATATATGGACCATGTGACAGTTGCCGCAAGAGACCTTCCTGTTGTGGGACCCGCCCTATGTTTACATTAGTGGATTTGTTTTACGACAACAGTCATGCCTCAAGACCCATTGTGCTCGTAGGGATTTACGATTTTGCGTGGACTCCAAACCATGGTCTTCGGCTATCAACTTTTACGTACCCACGGCCATCTTCCCTCCTCTCTGGCAGGCCAGTAGCCCTTGGGGTGGTCTTCTCTGCAGCGAAAACAAATGCCTAGTGCCATCGGCGCCGCTTACTAAGCGACTTAACAGCCCGGGACTATCTCGGTCGATAGCCTACCGACTAATAGACGGATGCACATCGCTGATCGAGTGTCCCCGTCCTATGTTAATAAACTTTCAATTTTAAGAAATTCAATAAGTTTAACATTTAATAAGCATTTTATTTTTTCTAAATTAGGTTTAAAGTTAATAATTAAATTAAGAAAGTTAATAAAATAAATTCTATAGCTTAGCTTTCTATAGTGTCTGGTTTTGTGATTGCTGGTTCACTTTCTGTTCTTGGTCTGATTCTTTACGCTTATATTTTCCACTGCCCACAAAAATGTATCATTTTTTACATTTTCCAAGAACAGTTCTAGTTGGAGTTTTATTATTATTACTCTTGTAGATCACAACACGCTGTTGTCTATATTGCTTTAAAAACGTATGTCTCTCAGGTGACACTAAACACTTCCTTTACCAATACACACTTGAAAGGGTCTTCGACAGCCAGCGTGCATGTGTCTACTTTATTTTTAGTAATACTAAAAAACACTTTAGCAATAATTTTCAATTATTAATTCGGTATGTACTTTGCTCTTCTATTATGATGTTTCACTTTACGCAGAATTTCTTGAGCTACCATTTCCATTTTAACATTTTTATTTTATTTAACTAATGCACATTGCATTACTAGGCCTACCTAATGATATATTAATATAATCATTTTGACATTTTGATTATTATAAAAATAAACATAAAATGTCAGCCGCCAGATGGTATGGCCGGAGACCCAGAAGTTCATGCTTTTAATTAATCAAGTAGCCGGGAAAAGACATTTATATGAATTTTATGCCTATTTATTTATAGCATCTTTTGAAAAAAAGTGAAAATTTTGTAATAAAGTTGATGGGATTTGTGGGGTTTGTTGATAATACGTAGGGAAAACTTGAGCTACCGGTAGCTTAAATTTTATCGAGTTTAACGGGATTTGAACTGATTTCTTTATCGTTCTTTTTTTTTTCGGGAGCGTGCTACAATACGTCTATACACAGCGTTTGTCAATTCTCGAATCTTGCTGAATCAATTTCATATAATGATGCAATATTAAAGCAGAGATCCACATATATCGTAAATTTTATTTCATTAGAACACATTCACAAATAATTTAAATATTAGGCATATATTTTCTTAGAGTTACAAATTAAAGAGGAGTAAGAAGAACAATTTTATTTTATAGTTCTGAATCGACGACTACCATAATTCTTGGAAAAACATATCCTCTAAATTTAATTACGGAAATTTCAGGACACCCTTCAGGACAATCAGATGAGTAATTAGTATGGTTAAAGAAGCCTTAAAAGGACAGAATTATTATCTAGTGAATGAACTGACCTAAAACAGGACACCGTGTACATTGGATAATTGTTTACTACTTGCAAATTTATTACTCATTTTAGGAACTGAAAAAATGAAACTCACAGATATGTATCTAATGAGAACTCTAGTCGATATTCCGAAGCAAGAAAATGCAAATTTACAATCTCAAATATTACGGTTCTTACATCCCGCCTAAATCGAGGTTAAAGCGTCTACTTACAAAAAAATTACTTATAAACTGGTTAATGGTTCATTTAAGATAAGATCAAATCGAGTTAAGGAATCCATTCGAGTGAAATTATTTGCAAAGCTGATACACCATTACATTTAGATGTAGATTTAAGATAGGGATGGATATTCTCACTTAATCGTCCTGAGAACATGTACCTAAGCCTGGTTATTACCTTATCTGATAGATTAGGATCCGGCATTGAATAGTCCGTTCGGCACCCTTTCCGAAAACTGACACTTTCACTATGGACGGAAGCTAGTTTGATTGACATTTTACAGAAATAAATAATTAACTGTGTAAATGCCACGTTGGGAACTTTCAAATGTGGTAATAACATCATTCTGGTGGGGGTTACGTCAACCTTTATCTGAGCAAAATTGTCGTTAAAGGGTTTAGTGTAAATACTTAAATTGAAATATAAGATGTGGTTATTAATTCCTTTACATACTGTTACCAACAGAATTATTATGTGATCCTTTATGCCGTGAGCAAAACAATTAAACATAGTCATTTTTTCCGTTCATATGCTGACTTTTGATTTCAATCATGTTGCCAAATGGCATAAAACATATAAAAACAGCTAAGAAATCTAAGAATCATTACTTCCACATCCATATTTTCCATCCAAGTCTCTTTAAAGGAATACATCTTGACTATAATTTACTTATGGGCTGCAATAGTGGCACATCTCACAAAATACAATTTGTTGAGTACAATGTCTAGTCAAATAACCTAAGAAGTATTTATTTGAAAAGTTTGAGAGAATTTAAATTTAGATGTCACCGTTCATGTAATAAATCTTCTCAGGTAGACTGTTTATTCTGTTTAGAATTTCTATTTCCATACACGTGGTTTACTGCGGAACATATAAAGAAACTCTTCAAGTCAATTTATTTGTTAGTAAACAACCCTAAAGAAATATTTCGATATTTTACTTGTGCTGACTCTTAGAGTAAAATATATATACATGAAAAAAAATGTAATCAATATAATTCTAAACCAACAAATTTTAGTAAGTCTAGAAGTTGTGATGAACTTTCAAAGATTGATTCAATTTGTACATTCCTAAATTCTGAAAAGTATGAAAAAAGATATTTATTAACTTCACATAAAATTTTAAATAGTAAATATATATATAAATCAGTTTACTACTAATAAAAGTACGAGGGGATATCATTCTTGCTTTTACTTCCTCTGCTTACCGAAGGGAAGTATTGTATAAAATCGTCATCCAAGATGTCTCCACATTTTCACGCTTAAGACTACGTAGATGGCGCAAATTAAAATATTTCGATGTAGTCAGTTTGTCTGTATATTTTATCGGTTGTCTGTCTGTATGTTGTATGCTACATCTACAAAACTACTTGACGGAGAAAAATAAAATTTGAGGTAGTTGACGCCATTGTCAACGAAGAAACGGGGAACGGAGAACTGTAACGGTCACGTTTTGAAAGAGCACTCGGTACATTAAATTAAATAAAAGTATGTTTAAAATTTGTGTATTTATAAAATTGTTTTTGCACGATCGTAAAACTTCAACTTCTATCACGTGTAATGACCGTTTAACCTTTAACGCGTTACGGAGATGACACAGGCAGAGAGGGCTTGTTTGTTTCAAAAGCGATGTTTTTGGTTTAAAGCAAGGAGTCGAATTCTGGCCTCGGGCCGATACACCACAGGAGAAGGTAAATTTGACCTCCCCGAATTAATTAGGTGTAGTGACTGTGACTGTGTTGAGACACGGTCGAGCTGTCGTTTGAGTCTGCAAATTTGAAGTCATTTTATGGTCATGATTGGTGTTCTAGTATTGAAGCTACGTTTTATGTTAAATTGTGCATCAGAGTAATGTGTAAACCACAAAGTGTAAATATTTACGTTACAAGTCAATTAAACGACAGAATGAATCTGTAGTAAATAGTAGCTAATTGCGTGATTAATCTGAATTATTTGCTTTGATGCAACCAAGGATAATTTGTGATTTTAAGTAACTTGTCTGAGTTCGTACGTTCAGTTTTCGGAGTGATATCCATCAAATGACCTTCATGTGTCCAGGAATGAAACTGCAGGTTTTTTATTTTATGTACTATGCTGCGGTAGCTCAAGCTACGCGCGAGGAAAAACAATATGTTTTAGTGCCGTTAAAGAACTTGTTTCGTGATTGATTTTCACAATTTGTCTGCTTTCATTTCATGTTAGTCGCGGACACGGCCGCACTGACTTGATTTTTTGACAATTTAGATGCCCCAATAGGCATAATTAGTTACCTATTTAGTGCGTAATCGCCAGCAACATTTAGGTCTGCCCAGGAACATTACAAAAACCGTTACGCGCAGAAAATCTTTTGTATGTCTCCCCAATTTGTGTATTCGCTTTTGAAACCTCTTGATGGTTAAAGTTTATAATGCCATGTTGATTTATGTAATTAGTTTAACAGGTTTAATCCTTGTTAACATACTATTTGTGGTACAATTCCTAGTACAATTCCTAGTAGTTTAGTAAGTTATAAGTTTTTTTGAACGGTCATTGAGCTCAATGTTAATAGATTATTTTGTTTTAGTAGTTGTTTAATTTCGTTAAGCTAGCACTCATTTAAACTGGGATAGCTCGGTGTTTCCTTATTTTGCCGGGCCAATTTATAGTTTAAAGTGATCAGAAATTTTTGCATTAGTTGATTTCTAGTAACTAAAAATATGTGGCGTCTAACTATCGTTTTTTTGTTGACCCTAGTAGACCTGTGTATTTAATTTTTAGTAATTTTTTGTTAGTGAGTATTTGCCAAGGTAAGAGATAAACATTAAGCCAAGCTATCAAGGATAACCTGCACCCTGAGATGTTATGCTCTATTGTGAATTATAATTATGATTGCGGATTAAGTACAACAAAAAAGCAAAGTTATAAAATATGCTATACTTGTTTAAAAAAATGCAAAGTTGTCCTAAAAAAATTATTAATGAAAAGTGTGACGTTTAGATGCCCCAGTATCTGACACGTTCTTAACATCATTGCCAGAGAAAAACATGCTAAATATATTTTTGCGAAATATACAAGTGGTGGATGCCCTTAAAAATAATTATTTAAATGAAATATACAGGGTGCGCCAAAGTTCTGATTTTGGTCGATTACGGCTGTATTTGAAATGGTGGAAATATATTGTCTATAGATTATTTTCTTGATTTTCAATTCTGAATAACCAGAAAATATGTACAATTATACAGGGTACTCCGTTTTCGTTGTCCGAGCAACAACTTCGTTATTTTAAATGGAACACCCTATATTTTTTTCCTTTATCGAGTTACCCATCTAATTATATTCATAATTCTATTAAGGTGGTAGGTACTTAAAATGAACCGTTTACGATATAAAAAAGATTTTTTGACAAAAAGTGAGGTTTGCGGATAAGTTTTTGAGTACCTCTGATTTCATAGACAAGAGAGTTTTCAAAATTCTGCTTATACTGTTATGTTGAGCATATTAAGGGCTAGTAGGGCAGAAACATTATTAATATTAATCTTATACAGAGTGCTGAAAAAAATTGAGTTTAATGTTTCGCTAATAAAAAAGGCCGTAATTCAATTTTTTCAAATGGGACGTACTATTTTCAGTTCTGTCATCTAATGAAGTGTTAAATTATCTTTCCATTGATATATCATAGTAGGTATTTATCTTTAGGAGTTGCATAGATATTAAGGTTAATTGTCTGGATCAGTCATTTTTCTTGCTGGAACTTCATGAGGTTTGTACTGCACTTCACCAGTTTCGATAAATCTGTCTCTAAGATTACTAAATGCAGGTTCTAAAGGGTGTCTCCTTTCAGGATATCTGGTTTTATAGACTCGGGATGCTAAGAGGCTGTTCCTTGAGCACTCCCCCAGAATAAAAATCATGTCAACCATTTCTTCCCGCGAATAATTCATATTTAATATAATTATATGCAAATGCAACTTCCTGGAACTGTAAAAGCTACTAGTATTTTATTAAAGACAATCAAAACAAAAGCACTTACCGATATAGCAGTAACACAAAACTTTAGAACATCCACAGACACGTGTTTTGACATCTATGTCTCTTCGGTGCGGCTTTTTCTAAAGTTCACAATCAACTGAAATATGTAAGCAAATACTCGTGTTATAACTATCAAAGGATTACGAGAACAGGATATTAAAAATTAAAATTAGATTATAGGAAATTCCCCGTAAAGGGATAATTATCAATATAATTATATGCAAATGCAACTTCCTGGAACTGTAAAAGCTACTAGTATTTTATTAATTATTTTTATATTTTATTTTTATATTTTATTATCAATATAAAAGCTACTAGTATTTTATTAGCTAATAAAATACTAGTAGCTTTTACAGTTCCAGGAAGTTGCATTTGCATATAATTATATTAAATATGAATTATTCGCGGGAAGAAATGGTTGACATGATTTTTATTCTGGGGGAGTGCTCAAGGAACAGCCTCTTAGCATCCCGAGTCTATAAAACCAGATATCCTGAAAGGAGACACCCTTTAGAACCTGCATTTAGTAATCTTAGAGACAGATTTATCGAAACTGGTGAAGTGCAGTACAAACCTCATGAAGTTCCAGCAAGAAAAATGACTGATCCAGACAATTAACCTTAATATCTATGCAACTCCTAAAGATAAATACCTACTATGATATATCAATGGAAAGATAATTTAACACTTCATTAGATGACAGAACTGAAAATAGTACGTCCCATTTGAAAAAATTGAATTACGGCCTTTTTTATTAGCGAAACATTAAACTCAATTTTTTTCAGCACTCTGTATAAGATTAATATTAATAATGTTTCTGCCCTACTAGCCCTTAATATGCTCAACATAACAGTATAAGCAGAATTTTGAAAACTCTCTTGTCTATGAAATCAGAGGTACTCAAAAACTTATCCGCAAACCTCACTTTTTGTCAAAAAATCTTTTTTATATCGTAAACGGTTCATTTTAAGTACCTACCACCTTAATAGAATTATGAATATAATTAGATGGGTAACTCGATAAAGGAAAAAAATATAGGGTGTTCCATTTAAAATAACGAAGTTGTTGCTCGGACAACGAAAACGGAGTACCCTGTATAATTGTACATATTTTCTGGTTATTCAGAATTGAAAATCAAGAAAATAATCTATAGACAATATATTTCCACCATTTCAAATACAGCCGTAATCGACCAAAATCAGAACTTTGGCGCACCCTGTATAGGTCCAACCTGTATATTAGCCCATATTAAAAATACAATTTCCTCATCTACAAAATTGCCAAGTTGAAACATACATGTACATTCATGGCTTCTTTTTTGTTCTAGTATATTTCTTCAAAATTTGAATACTGTTCCTGTGATAATTTTAAGACATCGTTTAACAAAATATTTTAATATTATTATAATATTTGCAAACTTATCAACCCGGAAACAATAAAATCATTATTAATATCCATCCTCAAACAACTTTTTATCATTGAACGGAGGGTCAATATCTGCAACACAAATTCGCAAACCTGAGCTCAGAATGAAACAAAATAAAATCGATGTAGAGTATGGAATTTAATATAAACATGTTATTAATAGTTATTTGTAATGAAACATATATTCTTTATAGGATTTTGCAAACAGTGGAAAGAAAAGCTATCTATGAGAACTAAAGGAAAAACTATATATATAAATATTAATGAAATCTTTGCATTCTTTCGATAACCTGACTTCTGGTTATGCTACCAAGTGAAAATTCTTATCAGCCATTCTCATTTTAACACTAGCATTCTAGCACTAGTCCCCTACGGCTAAGCAGGCTAAACTAGTATCCACATGATCCCTTACGATATGTAAATTCAGTTAAAAATGAGAACAAAGGCCTGAAATTAATTTATTTACGTACCTTGTCTTTAAAAATTTTTTTCATTCTAATGAATTACATTTTCATAAAATCTCATTCAGTTTCTTGGAAATGCTTAGCCTATGAAACGTTTTTCGTCCTTATTGATGACTCATCAGAAAAGCCCAAAGCCACTCATAACGATGTTCCATGCAAAACTAAGACAATATCCATCAAAGGCTAAGCATTTCCAAGAAACTGAATGAGATTTTATGAAAATGTAATTCATTAGAATGAAAAAAATTTTTAAAGACAAGGTACGTAAATAAATTAATTTCAGGCCTTTGTTCTCATTTTTAACTGAATTTACATATCGTAGGGGATCATGTGGATACTAGTTTAGCCTGCTTAGCCGTAGGGGACTAGGTTGAATGCTAGTGTTAAAATGAGAATGGCTGATAAGAATTTTCACTTGGTAGCATAACCAGAAGTCAGGTTATCGAAAGAATGCAAAGATTTCATTAATATTTATATATATAGTTTTTCCTTTAGTTCTCATAGATAGCTTTTCTTTCCACTGTTTGCAAAATCCTATAAAGAATGTATGTTTCATTACTATAAGCAAACAAATAATAAATAATTCACTTTTAAACAGTTATTTGTAATATTTCGCACCATACATTTTTAAGTCGACCAGAATAAAATAATTAATTTTATAATATTTGAGTACCTTATTAAATTGTTCAGATGACTCAGATGATGCAGATGGAAATGAAATAATTTACATTACATCGAATAATTTAAAAAACGTGAAATTGTTGGCAGCCAATTTATTAAAAGCAGCTATTTGTGGATGCCATAGAAGTTCGAAGTGCTAAGAAAAGAGTACGAATACTTTATATTGCTGATATAAATTTTATTCTAACATTTGGCAAAAGGGAGCTTCAACGTCTTATATCTTCAAACGACTTCAATAACGAGGTTCTAAGTTCAGTTGTATGTTCGGTCGTATGTCGTCGTTGATGTATGTGCCCTATAACTCCAAAACTACTAGTTAGATTTGGATGAGGTAGATTTAAGCAGAAAAGAGGAACGAAAATTATATTTATTCACAGTTATACAGACATAATCAAATTGTCTGACGTGTCAAAAGTTCTGTGTGTGTGTGTTTCAGCTTTGTTGACTACGGTTACAAAGACCATTCGCCAAGTTTCCTAGTATAATAATAATTTTTTATTTTATTTCTTATCACATTATTCTTTGGTTACCAATGTGTACCATTTTTTTTTAACTACATATTTTTCTATTGTATATAACAAGCATATATTTACGTAAACAAATAAGTACAAACATACGTCTTTTTTTTTTGTGATCTTTTTAAGTTTTTTTTAATATGTATTCTTTTTTTATATGTATTTTTTTTTCAATTATTTATCTCATTTAATAATTTTTTCTTTTTTTTTTTCTTTTTTTTTCAATTTATAATTGGGAACTGACAGTGATACAGGTACGTCTATGGGTCTGTATAGACGATTTTCACACATACTGACTAGACCTCGGATAACATGGATTAACATTGAAGGAAAGACGATAGGAAACTTATTTCTAAATACAAGTTACAAATATTACAGATTTATTATATTTTTAATTTTATTTTTACTATATGGCATACTAAATGGTTATATATAAAAATGTTTCTTGATGCTAGCAATTGCATCAAATTAAACGGACATGGTACAAGATTTGATTTATAAATTACATCCAAAAATATTTATTACTATCTTCGTTCAATTTACATTCTAAAATCATATATACCGTATTCCCTACTTCTCCACAATCATATAACGCATTATCTCTCTTATTAATTCTAAATAGATATGATGGTATCAGTGCATGATTGAATCTTAGTCTACATATTTTATTAATTGTATTTTTTGAACAGCAGTTTTGTACCAGTGCTCTTTTGAAGGCAATGGCTCAATACACTTATAATACGCCCCTTTTTCGGAATTTTGATATAAGTTGTTCCATTCTCGTAAAAACATTTTTTTTTGTTATGGAAGTTAAATCTTCAAATGGGCAAAGGTATTCAGTCACCTCTCCCAAATTTACGGCCTGTTTCGCCATGTTGTCAACTATTTCATTGCCTAAGATACCACAATGAGCCTTGACCCATGCTAAATGTACAATTTTGTTTTGTTTTTGTATTTCCATTATTAAATTTATTATATTAGATATTATATAGTTGCAACTAGAGAAACTTTTTATATTTTTTAATTTATGTAACGAGCTTTTGCTATCAGAAAAAATTACAAATTTTTGTCGTAGATTTTTAATTTTTTAACCTGTAGTGTTGAGTGTTAGTATTCGAGTAAAAGAAAGCACACGCTGTATTTTCTTCGTTTTTGGATCCATCAGTAAATATAAAATGATAATCGGGGAAGAGCTCGTTTGTGTCATGTATAAACATTTTGTTTCTAATTTTTTCGGGAAATAATGAGTAATCTCTTAAGAGGCATATTGAAATATTTTTGTATTCAGTGAAATTAATGTTATATACAGGGTTAGTATTATCTTGATATAAGTCCTTGACTGTATTTAATGATTTACTGTAACATTCTGTTAATATTAGAGATTTCTTTTTTGCCCAATACTTGTTTGTTAGATCTTTGATGAAAAGTTGGTGAATTTTTTCTATAACTGGACTATTTTTTGACTGGAGGACCAAGAATGGACCCTTGAGGAACACCTGACGAGATAATTTTAAGATCAGATATATTTCCTGCGACTGATACGCATTGGCGACGTTCGCTCAAATAATAATTAAAAAACCGCAGAGATATCGCGTCGAAACCATAGTAATTTAGCTTTGCACAAAGAAGCGTGTGATCAATGGTGTCAAATGCCTTGGAGTAGTCTAGGAATACAAGAATAGCTGCCATGCGTTTGTCTAGTGCGCTGATGATATTATCACTAAGGTTCAACAAAGCAGTAGGGGTGCTATGTGCTTTACGAAATCCCGATTGATGTAATGGGTATAAGTTATGCAGTAATAGATATTCGGTAATCTGGTCGTGAACTATTCTTTCTAGTGTTTTGGAAAGAATTGGCAACAAGCTGACAGGCCTCAGATCCTCCACGGTTGCAGGATTTGCTGTTTTTGGTATTGGACAAATAATTGCATCTTTCCATTTTGTAAGAAAGTTCAGGACAGCAGTTAATAATATCAGTGTTATGCTTCAAGATTATTGGGATGTATAATTTTAACATGTTTAGAGTTATTTTATCTTTTCCAGCAGTGTTCGACTTTATACTCCTGATAGCATTATAAACGGTATCGGTAGTAACAAGTGTGAAGGTGAATAGTATATTCAAATTTAGTGTTAGCATAGAAGTTTATCTTTCTATTGCAGTTATACACTAAGAAAGAAGTCGTGAATATCTGCAGCATTCTGTAGATTAGAAGGTATGATGTTATCACGTTTAAATCCATATTTATCTCCCTCCCAAGCCCTCAACGGTGTAAGTTCGAAATATAGTTTAGTTTTGGATTTCATTATAATACGTACGTGTACCAAATTTCAGGTCGATAACTTAAACAGTCTAGAGCAATCGGACGCACAAAAAAAAGTTAGAGACCGACCGACCGACAGACAGACCGACACAACTTCTTTTTCTCAAATTTAAAATATCGATGTTTCATGACCTTCTAAATCTATTTCAACAAAAAACATTTTCGAAAATGTTTAAAGTAAAATTACAAATAAATCGGTTAAAGACACCACTGGTTAATAAACGTATTTATAAACGATTTTTTTATCCACATTCTTGAGAACCATACAATTTTTGCCAATTATTACGCTTTTTTAATAAACGTCTTTGTGTATGTTCCCATTTATTGATTGATGCAAATGACTAAATCATAAGAAAATTAACCTGATTTCTATATGGCAAAAATGTTCATCTCCATCTAAAACAGAAAATTAAGACTTTTCATGTTCTTGTCCTTTTTATCTGTATAGAAAATAAAACATGCCGAAAGGAGAAACCTGAAACTATTCGAGTAACTAAGTGCTAAAAACACTTCCTTAAAAGCTCATCTTTAATTTAAATAAAGTAAATCTACGTCGCTGTTTCCATGCCTCCTCACCGCCTCTGCAAGACGAACTGAATTCTTAATCATGATAGAAATAACTCCGTCAGACTTTAATTAAGCCTACATCCATCTGAAATATTTAACTGCAAAACTGATAAAATCCCCTTCATATTTGTTGATTTAACTTTGCTTGTTTCACCCCGACCAAACTCTATTGTGCTCCTGCTGGAGTTCAGCCATAGGGAAACAGGGATAGACTAGGTAATCGGATAAAGCTTCAAGTCTTACAGTCCACTTTAAAATGTTTATTTATGATAGGCTTATCTAAATCCGTTGGAAGTAGATGTTGTTCTTTGAAAATAGAAGAAATGTGTTGAATTTTATTTGTTTTAGTGTTAAACTTTCTGTAAATGCATAAAACACGAGATCTTGATGTAAGTTGCTTAATAATACAACGACTTGATAATCTTACATGAAATCCACATTTTAAATTTGATCCCGTTAGAACAAATTCGCACGCGGCGTAATAACAAACAGTAAATACCGCACATCCTTAAAATCTTTAGTGTGTTTTGCAGTTGTCCGAATTTGATTTTGAAAAATAGATTCTGTTCTTAAGAGTAAGTATATTTTAACTATGTATTTCAAATTTATCAAAATTAAGTTATTAATAATCAAATTTAGCATGTAAAATATGAATTTTATTCGTTCCTGCTTCAAGAAATGTAAACAAAAAAAGCATAAAGTTAATATTCGGACGGCTTTCCGCTCTGAAACCAATTTCCCCGTGTTCGTTATAGACTTTATAATGCCTATAAAAATTAGCTTCCCAAAGCTTCCATTTTTATTTATTTCATCGTTTCGGTCACAACGCATGAATGCGTTGAAGCTCGTGCACATTACGCACCATTTTCTTATGGCTTTTGACAAATGAAAAAATTATATTTAGTATAGAACACGAATAAAAATGTTTGAAAACATATTTTTGTATAGTAAATATGTTAAATATTTTACAAATACGTGTTGTATTTATAATATTAAGTATTTACCTAAATATTTGTAACTTCCTTGTCTAACTTTTTTAAATAAAAGAGCGACAAAATTCAGTACCTTTTTATTGTTAGAATTTAATACCGAACTGTATATTTTAATTTTTTGTGTTTTGTTTACACACAATATGATATATGGCCATAAAAAACTTGTCTTTGGTAGGAAGGAAATTGTTGACTTAGTAAGGTATCGTCTTCATGAAAGTAATGATGTTGTTACTGACGTTATTCAAGAAGAAACTAGTCGAACCAAAAACAAGAAAGACGTTTTTTTGAGGCTCATGGTAGCATCAGATTCTTTTATTTCGAGCCTACATAAATTAGCCGGGAAAAAACTGATATCCTTGTTATCCGAGGCGGTAGAATTGTTAACTGGGCCAATATTTGAATATTTGAGTTCAACAATGCAAAGTAGTGATGATGATAGTTATTCTTCGCTTGACGGCGAATAACAGTTGAAACAAAATTGTCTGAAAATAATATTTTTTGTTATGTATTCGCCTTACCATTTCGTATTACTGTGCCATATTTTACAAAAAATCAATTATTTCTGTTTTCAACACAAATGCATATCAAATTAGAAATCAGCGACCTCGAATCCCCATACACTGACTCTCAGCTGAGAGAAACTAATTTTTTAAAAATGGTCGGCCATATTGGATCCGCCATTTGAATTTGTTAAAGTAATATCAAGTTCAAAATCAGAGACTTTGGCAACACCTATTCACAGACTTTCAGCTGATGAAACTAAGTTTTTAATAAATAAGTCGGCCATATTGCATCCGCCATTTTGTATTGTTTTTTACTTATATCAATATCGAAATCAGCGACCTTGAAAACCCCTATATACTTATGGTCAGCAATATTGAAATAGATCTAAAGGCTTTGGCCACGTTTTGGGGAATTTTGCCCACCGTGCGACGTCCTGGAGAGGACTAAAGTGATACTAATCCATGAATGTTACTATCTAGGCAACAATAAGTTCAGACCTACTTCTCTTGTACTGATTATATACTGGCATAACTTCTTGATACCAAATTAAACATAATTTTGAAAATAGCAAATTATTTTATTCCAAACAATTTTACCACAAACATCGCACATCTAATATTAAGAACAACTGTCAAAATACATTGTCTGCATCTCTCGCCCGGTTCTTATTGATAAATTAGATTATTATAATTGTAACTACCTACAACAAGATCACTTCTAACACAAAGACACAATACGCAAGATTAAATAATATCAAGTCAACGTATCAGTATGCCATGAGTAGGGTACCTCAAGGTTCTATCATAGGGCCAACTCAGGTCTTAACTTATATAAATAACTCAACTAAAGCTATATTCAATATTCATTTAGTACCATTTGCAGACGATAAAATACTATCGATATCCGATTTTTATATTAAGTACCTATGTATCTGGCATATTTCTACAAAACTAATAGGTTACTAGTCAGATTTAGATATTCAGTCCTGTTTTAGATAATAAATATATAATTACGAAAGTTATATTAATTTCTAGTTTATATTTGGTAATTTATTTAATTAAATTACATTTTGCCTTATTTCGAATTGGTCAAATTCAGTCGATTATAATAAAATTAATAGAAGAGCGAACAACAATGTATTATTTTTTATCGATGGCTCGACCTTTGTAATTTTCTACAAATATATTATAAAAATTTATATACAGGGTGCTCTCTTTTATAGAAAATAGCCCGGGTCTGGAATTTTTAAATAGTTAAAGTTGTAATGATATGTCAACTCTGATAAGAATACATATTAATATGGTTTCATATTTAAACTAATTCTTGTAAATTGTAAGGAATTCTTGAGTAAAGAAAATGTTGGCCATACGTAATTTATCATCTTGTGTCTCAGTAATTTGCAGAAAAATTTCTATAAACGTGAATAAGCAAAATATCCCATATCACGCTTAGAAGTATATACAGTTCGTCATAAAATATGTATTATGTGTCTTTTTTATTCTACTAACAGGTGGGGTATATTAAAAGAAAACAAAACAGTCGAATTTACAAAAATACGTTTTCTGTACCTCACTTGTTAAATAAACGAAATAGCAAGACCAGTAAACTTTCCAAAAAATTGCTTCTGTTTTTCAAAAGATTTTCTTCAACAATTTAGTTTTAGGGAAAATGTAACTATACTACGCTATTAGCGTTGAAGAGGTTTTTGAATAAAACTTTTCGTTGGACCTGTCAGTACGACAAATCTGGTTGTGATGCAAGGAAAAATTCAATAACTTCAGTGTGGTGCTAAGGATAATTCTTTTAAAAACTAAAACAAAAGCAACAATATCAATTAGAACAATTATCAAAAAGTGAGAAATATTCATCCATATACATTTTGTACGTTAAATGACCAACCAATCCAAAATTTTAGTTCAACGATCTCTTTGTGGATTTTCTCGATCGAGCTCACCCACAGATTCTTGATTGAATTCAAATCTAGGCCACGTGGTGGCCATGGTAATATATTTGTCATATTTTGCAACATCTCTCCGGAATTTTCCGCGCATTCAAGTTGATGCTAAACTGTAGTTTCCCTATGTAAGAAAAAATATACTTACATAAGCAAAGAAGTCACCAACGTTCTTAGAGAATACAGTGTGAGAAGAACAAAAAGAAGTATACCTGAAACAAAATTTTATAATTAAATATTGTTCTATTATTTCATTCGATAATTATGTCCGTCTGGTAAGGAAAAATAGTGAAAGAAGTTGAGGAACAACATTACCATCATATAAATAGCAAAAATATGAATTATCAGTATTTCATCTCATTGACTCAATTTTCACAAGATCAGGAAAAATATACATTCTAACTTTATATATGGAGAAAACATGACAAATTACATTCAACCTTAATAGTACACAGAGAGAAATCCCTTTGGAACATTTTGCACAATGCTGTGGAACAACGTCTTGTTGCATTTTTTTAAACAATTGTAAAATTTTTAGGCACAACGTTATATAGTTTTATACATTTTAATTGTGCATAATTCTTGTGCGTTTTATTTATCCAATATAAAGATTTAGTTACGATGAATTTAATGGAAACTTTAACCAACAAATTGGCGAAATTTAGAGTTAAATTTATTTATTTTTTCTCAACAAATCATAGCAAATTTAACTTAATTAATTGGTAATAGTATCCTCAAACTATATATTTTGTTGCCATTCTATTTACAATTAGTTTTAAGTAATTGTTTAAAGGATTTGCACAACTTGTGTAACATAAAAATTTGATTTTATTTTATAAACGGTTGTTGACAAACTTGTGAAAGTAGGAGTCCCAATATATTTATTTCCGCTGAACAATAATAGTAATCTATGCCGCCCGCACAAACTGCACAATTTTTTTTTTTTTTTTAATCACTTATTTAACGTCGGCCTATTTCCGCTATCAAGGCCAATCACCGACGCCAGGAGACGAGCTACCCCCAACCTGGAAATTTTGCCGAACCTCTTCTCTATCGAAGAGTAGGGATCTTTTACTTGCCTAACATTTAATAGACAAGGGACCGACTGCTTTACATCCCCTCCGAAGGATGGTATATCCACTATGTAACCCCCGCCTAAAGTTACATACCTTCTACGCATGCGCTGATATACAAGCCGTTAGAAGACGGAGCGAGAACGCTGTGTTTCCCTGGAGAGGCTCACCCATCCAAGTACTAACCGCGCCCGACGTTGCTGCATTTGCGTATCGAAATACGAGTATATGCAGACGTCTCTACGCTCGCACAATTTAATGATATACTATTCACAATCAGTTTGGTGATATTGTTTTAAAATTTTTTATAATTGTTTCATTTGTTTCACGTAAAGGTTATTGTTTAAAAATTGTACTGACCGCGCCGGCCAAGCTACGCATATACGCGCAGGCAATTAGGCATCAGATCCAGGTGATATTTCGCTAAGGGAAGACGTACACTGTCGTACACTTTCGAATTATACAAGTACTTACATTTGTGATGGAAATTGTTGAAAACTTATTAATCGAGTGGGGTTTTCTAGATCTAATTCCAGCATTCAAAGAGGTAAGTACTTCACACAGAGTTACACATTTTCATATATGTTCTCTTAAATTAATATATAAATATGGTTTCTTGTTTATATGCGAAGAATGCATGATACATATCTTCTAATACTTGATTTCGTTTACAGCTTGAGAGTAATTTCGTTTTCTTATGCGAAGCGACACAAAGATGTAAACTACTAAACCCAAAAGGCAAACTTGTAAAAGAACTGCTTCAAAACGAAGATAACACTTCTGATGATAAGCAATACATTTGATTTTGGTGATGAACTAATGATATATATTTTTTAAGAATATGATGTGACTGCGACATAAGCTTTATTAATATGTACTGCGATGATAAAAGCTAAAAAGAAAAAGCACTGAAAGCCAAACTAGAATTATTAAATGGATTTATTTTAAGCACAAATGTAAGTCACTTCTTTTCAACTAAAACTTTATGCATATAAAATTTATTTGTATTTAAAAAAAAACAAAAAGAAATGTTTTCATTTACCATATAATAATATATAAATGTATGCTCTATTATGTATTGTTGTTGTGTTAAAATAAAATATTTATTATTTAATTTTTTTTATTGAAATCCTTTAGGAATACCTCCAATTTTGGAATAATATTTCACAATCTGTGTTAAAATGAAGCGGATACATATAGTGTGTGAAATGAGTGCACGGTGAACCAAAAAATATATACATAATTTGGAGATTATAGAGTAATAAATTGTGCAAAACTAACCCCAGTTCATACATTACTGAATAACAGCTTCTTTGAATTAAGTGTATATATTGTGCAAAATGAGTTACAAAGTTGATAAAATAAACATATAATTTGTGGATTTCTCATTTAGAAATTGTGGAAAACTAAAAACATATTCCCTTAAAAAACTGTAAACATTGTGTCAATTAAGAGCACAATTTTTTGTAAATACGTTTTACAAATGAAGAGGTTTAGATGTGAACGTTTGTTTAGGAAACCTTCAGAATATATTTAAACATTTCACACAAATTGTAGAAAGTAACATAATCTGTTCAGAGATTTGTTCCACAAGTGGAATAAAATTATGTATTTTTATGCAACCATAATTCAAATTTGTAAAGAATTCAATTTATGTGATTTTTAAGTTTGTACAAAAATTTCAAACAATGTTAATGCATAAACGGTACAAAATCATTGCCCCAAAAATGTATTATTTATTTGCACAAATTGTTCCTGTCACCATTTTAAGACCAATTTGGAGTACAAATTTCTACAATTGTGGTAAAATATTACACACATTTTTCTCTGTGTAGATACAATAAACTTATTGTTAATTCATGACGTAAACAGATAAGAATGATAATTTCGATTATATTCATGCCCCGTGGTCATATTGACACTTATCGATACACGAACTAGAAACTTTATTCTTAACTTGTGATAGTACACACCGCGTAACTGACCAAGAACTGTAGTAAAAGTTTCAAATAATGTATATAAGAATCTACAGTATTATAAGTTCAATCCTAATCCGAACCAGTTACTCTCTAAAGTGAGAAAGAACTTTGAGAAGGATTAGTTAAGAATATGCACACTATTTATTTTAAATTAAGACAATTCTCAGCAGTAAAGATTTACTATGGTACATAAGTATTGTGCAAGTCGAGTTATCAATAAAACAAAGAGCAACATTCATATTTATTTTAATAATGGTCTTGTCGACATATTACTAGTTTATGATAAAATGCGTCAGAATTATGAATCTAAAGCACAAATATACGATAAATATTTTTCAGGAAATTATAACGAACTCTCTAAAACATTCCTAAGAGTGTGATGGCCTAAAGGGAGCGTGATACAAAGCAATTAATACAAAGCGACGTGATGAAAATTCTAGTATATGAATGCGAGTCCCTATTGTTGCAGAAAATATTTTAGTGTTGATTGAGAGCGGTCTGATTGCCAGACACATTATTGCTTCTTTTAGAATCTTCACAACTTGACAGACATTTAGTGATTCATACGATGATCCAATTGACCTCCGTTTACTGTACATTAAAAATGACACCGTCACATGCACTTGCGTGTTACGATGAATCTGCCTGTTAGGCACATAGTTCCACCAACGCTTTGTCGCATCAGCATTTTGTTGACATCGGTCCAATGATTTGGAGAGAGGCCGAGAGTGATTGGCGCCGAGGGTGGATGTGTCGTGGGATGTCCCAGAAGAAAATGCAAAAAAGGCGGTCCATTAAACTCGATAAAATTTAAGTTAAGTATCTGTAGATAAAAAAATTCTACGTAAAGTGAAGTGTCATAATAGAAGAACAAAGTACATACTGAATTAATAATCGAAAATTACTGATAAAGTGTTTGTTAATAGTCCCAAAAGTAAAGTAAACAAGAGCAAGTGCAGTGCCTTAATTTGGCCGCCCACGGAAAGTGGTTGGTTATTGGAAAAGAAGGCTGAATGCTAAACGTTGTTATTAAAGTCAAATAAGCGACATGTGTTTATAAAGTATTACAGACATATTAGCTGTGTTGTGGCTTAAATATAATAAAACTCCAATTAGAAATTTTTCGAAAAAAGATAAGTTCTATTAGTAGTATTAGTTTATTGGTTTATTAGTCATCATTAATTATTAAAGCAAAATTAATTTCTCAAAATTAAAAATGTATTAAATATATGGCAGGTCCCACAATAGGGAGGTTTCGACTCGCAGCTGTCACGTGGTCCATATATTGGACTTATTTGTGAATACAAAACAATTCGACAGGTCAAAGTAGTTGGGGTCTACTTGATGTACAGAGCAAATATTCTCCTAGGTCACTTTTTGGCTTAGTTCAAAGTTCACTTTTTATTTGGCTTTATCTTGGCAGAGTCCACTCTCGGGGCCCCTCCTCCCTTCAGGGTGGCCACCTAAAATTGCTCTATAAATTCCCTGACTTTTCACTGACTTCCCTGACTGTTAAACTTGAGTTCTCCCTGACTAATTCTTATAACTCAAAAGAAAATTTGAACTTTAGCCGATGTTGACCTTTTTGTGTAATGTTTTTCTTTTCGAGAAATAACTTCGAAATGAATAGAAAATTTTTGATTGTAAGCAAGAATATAATTGTATTAAAATAAAGGCGTTTTTCCCTGACTATTCCTTAAAATTCCTAAAATTTCCTGATTCTACGTTAAAATTAGAAGAAATTTCTAGATTTCCCTGACCAACATGAAATTGTTGTGGCAGCAATGCCTACCATATGCTGGCAAATTAGTCAATCAATCGGTCAATCAACCAATCAATCAATCAATCAGTCCAATGATTTGGAGACCATCCTATGCACTTCTTGACATTTGGTTTTCCCTGGATTAACAGTCTTCCCATATTATTCTCTCCTCGGCTGACAGAATCAAAGAGAGATGATATAGGAAAAAATGATGTTAGTCAGTAGCTTTTGGGATGCGTTTCTTGAAGAATTGAGCTCTTAACGCGATGCATTGTGCAGATAATTCGTAGCCGACGTTTCAAGACCCACATCTTAAAATAATCAGTACTTCTACTGTCTGCCGTCTTTGTGCGCTTCGCAGTTTCCACTCTTTTCTATCAGTCTAAATAATTTAATCCATACTTTGGTCACTTACAATAAAACTTTGGGTCGCAATAGCATCTATAACTTTCGAATAATACATGCTTAGGTCTTTGAGAATCGTCAGGTCGTGTGGACAATAAATTTTAAACGTTCTCGCTATAAATGTTCCAAATTCGAGCAGTCTCGGCATGACAGGTAAACATTTTTATACAGTAAATATCGTTGAAACTTCTAAGACATGATCTTATTCAGAAAATAGGCTCAATAAGGCTGACCTCAACTAACAGCAGACAAATTTTTTGAGAGTATTTTTTTTCTGGGCACATTTTTACAAAATGCTTTGTACATTGTTTATTTATATATTTTTTATTGATGAGCCATCAAGAACCATTGAGGGACATGAACAAGGTTGCAATAGAGCATCCGTATCAGAGCCTGTGACTGTACCAGTCATAATCAGATTATAATGTTAATGTTTAATAAATTTTAACGTAAATTCAAATGATTTGAGATATACTTGATACTGTATGTTACTAAAACAATAATTTTACAAATAGGATTGTTTAAACAACAAGAACAATATGCGTAAAACTTACACATTGTGGTATTAAAGCTCCTCTTTATATGTTTGCGAGGCTATCCCTTTTTCCATTAAGCTTTATTTCTGCAGACGCTGCAACATCCCAAATATAAAGAACGCTTCTATACTACTTTTGGTGAGAAAACAACTACATTATCCACAATTTACTTCCGGTGTGAGGATTTCGAGGGTGGTGGAAATACATTTACGAATAAGAAATTGATTAGGTCCTACAGTGGGGTTGTCTCTGACATAAATTTAACCGTTGCGTTGTAATGAATTTAAATGCTTTAAGAATTGAAAATCTTATATTTTCAATATTCATAGGTTGAAAACGTATAAAAAGACAACAATTTACGATTACAATTAGCTTAGGCAGCTAACAGTATTTTTTGGAAAGTTTCTAATAGTCATTTTTGAATAAATAATTTCTCATATGATTATTATTAGTAGGTCTAAAGGAATTCGAATTCGGTTTAAGGTATTGACTTGAGATATTGTACACATATGTATTATAACGAAATCTGGAACTGCATTGTCTTTTGAACATAACCGGTGAAGGGTTGGAAGCTAAATAGGGATAAATAGGGGAAAATATGTAAAGCAAGCTGGTAAAAGTACAGAAACTGGGGACTTGTTGTATATACTAGAATCGCTGGCCTCAGATTTCTTTATAACGTATTTCAACCACTCCACCAACTCCACTTCATTATTAAAGGGGTTGATAAAATAATTTTTAAATCATCATCATCATCATCGCAAGCTTATACTGTCCACTGCTGAACGAAAGCCTCTCTCAAATTTTGCCATCTTTTACTGTATTAAACAACTTGTTTCCAGTTTCTGGGGAGCCTTTTTATGTCATCACTCCAACGACTAGGCGCTCTTCTTCTACTTCTGAAAGCCTAGAATCTTGGCCTCCAATCTAGGATCTCTTTTGTCTATTTACCGTCTTTCATTCTAGCGACGTGACCGGCCCAGTTCCATTTCAGAACGAAGATATCTTCGACAGCATCTCGTACTCCTGTATTTCGCCTAATATTTTGGTCGGGAATTCTGTCTCGAAGAGTAATTCCCAACATTGACCTCTCCATCTTGCGCTACATTACGTGTATTTTGTTGATATTCTTTTTGTCAATGTGTCTCCGCGCGATACATTAGTACAGGGAGCACGCACTGGTTAAAGACCTTCCTCTTTAAAAATACTGGGAGGTCAGACGTAAATGTAGGTTTTACTTTACCAAATGCTACCCAAGCTAGGCCAATTCTGCGCTGGATTTCATGTGTTTGGTTATCTCGTGCAATGTTGATCTGTAGCAGTATGACGAATAGCTTGGGGGATAGTGCATTGCCTTGTCTTAATCGTATCTCAATTTTAAATTTGTTAGTGTCTTGGTTATCTGCTATTCTAACCTTTGCTTTGCAGTCCCATAAATATATTTAATTGCTGTTGAATAATGGTAATTTTTAAATATTCGTTTGAAATTTAGTAGAGGACATCTGGAGCTAAGTTATATTTTGAGATTATTTCGTTGAAGGGATGGGGTTAAGGGTAAATAGAGGAAAATATGTAAAGCAAGCTGGTAAGAGCAAAGAAACTTTGGGGTTTGGTGTATATGCTATAAACCAAGGCCTCAGATATTTTATAATATTTTTCACCTCCCCACTTTTCAACCCCTCTACAACTCTCTCTACACTCCATTACTAAAATGGCTGATAAAATTATACGTACGCATTACGATGACAAAGCAAGTTGTTAAGAGTACAGATACTTGAGATTTGGCGTATTTACCAGACAACAATGTCTCAGATTTCCTTATAATATTTTTAATCCTACGCCCGCTCCAATATTATTATTATTAAAAAGGCTAAAGGACTTCGGTCGATGGCCTTTTGGTTATTTATTTATTTTTTAACCAATGAAAAACTTTTATTATTATTATTCAAATTATTCCACACTACACCACCTGTAGCCCTACTAGGGCGTTGTCAAATCACTGTTTGATTGATACAATACTCAAGCTTCATAATAATAGCAGAAAGTAAATTCAATTCATGATCAATACATTCCACTATTTTTGGTATTCTCAAACATGTCCCTCGTTATTTTTGCAGAAGTTACTACTTTGATACGAAACCTCAGGAATGCATTTATATGTGCGCTGTACCGTACATCCAGTTTGCCTCTAGTTCACGCGTATGTATAATCCTTTTCATCCATTTATTTATAGAATTCATTTTAACATCGAGTACATGGGCATTAACTGTAATAAAATAATTACGAGCTACCCCCTTTGCAATTAAAACAGGCGATTACATAGCAGAATATTGTTAAACCACTCATCAATACCAGCTATTACGTAGAGTTCAAAGTTGAACAAGTTAATGGTCAATATAACGTAGACTCTATTGTTCTAAATAGAGTATGTGGTCCTTTTATTCTTCCAATCTGCATGTTTTATCCAGATTACATTTGTGTATGTACCCATTTGTTTTGCAGATATCGATTTATAGTCGCGAAGTGAGCCATGAATATTCCAGGGTCTGCAACGAATGAAATTGTAGCAGCAGTGGTGGGTCTTCACTGGAAGTCGAAGAACGAACTGAATTAAGGAAACTGCTCCTTACGCGGAACAGGCGTATAAATCTTGTGAAGAGCGAACCGGAAGTAGAAATATTTTAAATAATTTATTTTCAACGGCGCAGAGGTTTTCTGTTATTCTGAACTGATAGAATAACTTTCTTTGGGATTAAATAATTTTATCATGTACATAGAAAGTATGACTTATAGAGCAGTGAAACAGAAACCATCACCAAACACTGTAAAACGCATATTGGATAATTTTAGAGTGTTTGGCTCTGTGCAGGAAGGAGTTCAAAGGAGGACGTCTATTGTTGTCTCCACATGACACATATCTGATGAATAATTTTTATAAGTTATCTATAAGTTTTTTATGATCAATGGATCGCCAATAATGGACCTGTCCTATGGCCTGGATAATTTAGTTAGGGGACTTATTAAAAACAAAGTTTATGTGAGTCCATTAACAGCCATTAAAGAATGTATGCAGAGAGTGAGAAATGCATTTCGAAACTTATCATCGGATTCAGTTAAAAGAGTTACCCATGAAGCACTAGTTCGAAGGAACGAAAAACGTCTGGACGTTTGAGGGTGAAATTTTGAACCTTTATTGAATTAATAATAATAAACAGTAATAACAAACAATTCTATTGCCCAACATATTACAAAAAATCCAACTACCGAACAAAATTAATTCTCAAGATAGAGTTATAGAAATAAACTAAATTGAATCAAATAATTAAGTTGAAGTACGGATAAAAAGTAGACTGAGTTACTCAAGATAAATAAAAAAATTCAATATGATGCGTCAATTGAATAAATAAGTTGAATGAGGTTGATATGATCTGTGACAACTTTGGTCATCTCATTTAAGCTGTTAATAATAATAATAATAATAATAATAATAATAATAATAATAATAATACAACTTTATTACAAACAGCCACATTACAGAGATACAATCACGTAACAATGGGTTGAACAGCGTCAGGAAAAAAGCATGATTAACAAACAATATACATGGAAAAGATATAAATATACAGGGTATATAATATAGAAATACATTTTAAAACATGCAAACTACAAATTATTACATAGTAGATATTATAAACGAGCTCTCTTATACTCAAGAAATTCTTTAATTGTATATGGTTCAATTTCTAACATCAAATTAAAAAGTTCTCTCTTGAATTTTTTTATGTTTTTTATATTTTTTATATTGCTTGGTAACATATTGAAGTATCGCATACCAGCATAACAAGGACCACTTTCTATCATACTTAATCTGTGTATGGGGAAATTATAATTGTTGTATCTAGTATTATAGTTATGGGTTATCTCGTGTTGTTCATATTTACATTTGTATTTAAAATTAAACATTAGACATTCAAAGATGTATGTTGCAGCAATAGTTAATAATTTATTTTTTCTGATGAAGCCTCTACAAGACTGCCTTAAAGGAATGTCATGCATACAACGTATAGCTTGTTTTTGTACTATTAATACTTTATTTATTTCCGCAGCAGCTGCACCACCCCAAAATATTATTCCAAATCTTAGTCGTGACACAAAGCATGCATAATATATCATTCGTAGTGTTTTATACGCAACATATTTTTTGACCACCCTCATACTATATGTGATACTATTTAATTTTTTCACTACTTCTGATATATGTTGCGACCAGCATAGAGTGGTGTCTGTAACTATACCTAGAAATTTTGTTGTAGATGTAAATTTTATATTATCATTATTAATTGTGATATTCAGTGGAAAATATCTTGTTGACCTATTAGTTTTAAAAATTATAAAGTTTGTCTTTTCTTTATTTAGAATTAAGTTGTTTTCTAACAGCCAATTTTGAATCACGCTAAGGACAAAACTGGCTTCTTGTATTAGTTGTGTAAAATCATTAGCTCTTACTAATAAGGTGGTATCGTCAGCATAATTTATCATTAGATGCCTGCTGTTGTCTAATAAACTGCACAAATCATTGATGTAGATATTAAACCATAATGGTCCTATAATACTTCCTTGAGGGATTCCCATTTTGATATTTTTCACTGATGATTTGACTTCTATGCCCTGTGAATTTAGTTTAACTAGTTGTTTACGATTTTCTAAGTATGACTTCAACCAATCTAATGCTGTCGATCTAAGTCCATATCTCTCCAGTTTTTGTATCAGAATTTCGTGATTAATGCTATCATAAGCTTTTGATAGGTCTAAGAATATACCTAAAGGTATTTCATTTTGTTCGAGAGTGGTTAAAATCTGATTTACGTAATCAAACACTGCGGTGTCAATACTTTTCCCTTTAAAAAATCCATGTTGATTTTCACTAAAAATGTTGTTATCATTAAAAAAGACAGTGATTTGAGTACAAACTATCTTCTCAAAAATTTTAGAAAAAGCCGGTAACAGACTTATTGGTCTAAAATTTGCCATTTCATTTTCATCTCCCTTTTTATGTATTGGAATCACCACAGCCAATTTTAGTGTTTCTGGAAAAATGCCGTATTTAAGAGAATTGTTAATTATATGGGTGAGTGGTGCGACTATACAGTTTATACACTTTTTTATTAATGATGCGGCTATTTCATCGTGCCCTGAGCTGTTACATTGTATATCATAGATCATCCCAAAACCATTCACAATTTTGCACATTAGCAATATATTAGTTCTAACCACAGACAGGTAAGTGAAAAGTAGTTGACACTCTTGTAGAAAATATCGGAACTCGAAATGATATTTCATTGATAAGACTTAGGCAATAAATTTTATTATGTAAAACAACTTTTTAAATAAAGCTTTTTGCAAAAAGTACTCTTCTTAGAAGTCTTTATACCAAAGACAGGTCATATCATATATGACCAGACTAAGGCTTTTAGACCAATAAGCCTCCCATCGTTTCTTTTAAAGATACTGGAAAGGCTGGTAGAAAGGTATTTGCGCCATCACCAATTCACCCCAATGAGCATGCATACCACGCGGGGAAATCTCGAAATCTTCGAGCAGAAAGAACTTGCCATGGTAGCATTCTTGGATATCGAGGAAGCGTTTAATAACCCCAACTTCGAGTCTCCCTCAAGCAGTAGCGGACCGCAATGTGGACGGTACCATTATCAGATTGATATCGTCTATGTTGAGCATCGAGATCACGCTTCGCAACAAGACGGTCAAGGCCAAGGTGGGCCGAGGATGTCAGCAAGGAGGGAGGGGTATTATCTCCACTACTGTGGAATCTTCTGCTCGACGGGCTTCTGGCCGAATTGGATGAGGTAAGTTTCTATGCACAAGCATACGGAGATGATTTGGCTATCATGATAAAAGGCCAATTTGAAACAACTATCACAGGGCTCATGCAAGGGGCTCTCAACATAGTTCAGGCATGGTGTAACAGACATGGGCTCTCTGCCAACCCTGGCAAGACAGAGCTAATGCTGTTCACTAAAAGGAGAAAAATAAGCGACTTCCAGCTTCCTTCTCTTACGGGCACACGTTTGTCTTCCCCGCACAGTAAGGTATCTCGGCGTAACCCCGGACTCCAAGCTGTTATGCTCCTCCTTATGGATGTACAAACGCATTATCGGTCCAAAATTGGAAATAAGTCCGAAGATTGCTCTTTAGACATACACCACCCTAATAACATATGCGGCACTAGTTTGGTGTCGCTGCCAGGAGCGCTCCACAATTAAGGCTCGCCTATGTCAAGTTCAAAGGCTAGCTTGCCTTGGAATTACAGGAGTTATCAGAACCACTCCAGCGACAGCAATGGAGGCCATTCTTGGGCTTATTCCCTTGCATATCGAGCTGGAACTAGAAGCTAAAAAAGCAGCAAATAGGCTGTTCAAAAATGGAATGTGGAATGGGACTGGTCGGGAATGGGGGCACACAAAGGCCCTGGATCTGTCGGTAAGGGACCGTCATCACCCAAGCGGAGGATGACCGGTGTCGCCCTGTCTACAATTTCATTATTCCGTACTCCACGGTGTTTTCCAGTCGAGACGACTGGGAGCTCGATAAAAACCATCTTCTGACTCCCAAAGGTACACAAACGGGTCTAAGACTGAGGAGGGAACTGGTGCTGGCATACACGGCTGCAAATAAAGGGCTCGTATATCGGTGCCATTTGGAAGCTATCCTAGTGTCCAAGCAGAAATATATGCCATATTGGTGTGTGCAAACGAGAATCTCAGGAGAGCCAATAGACATATATATGTAGCAACAGCCAAGCAGCCTTGAGGGCTCTTGTGTCAAACAAAGTGACCTCAAGGCTAGTTTTAAACTGTCGGAATATTTTGACAGAACTGTGCGAACACAACTCTGTCAAACTCATATGGGTGCCCGGTCACAGAGGTGTGGAGGGCAACGAAGAGGCAGACCGATTGGCGGGAGAAGGAGCATAACTCCCTTCCCTGGCCCCGGGCCAGCCTTCGGTCTGCCAAGAAGTCTGACAGTCAGAGTTACGAAACTGGGCCACTGCAAGGTTCAGCAACTATTGGATTGGGTCCCCTGGAATGAGGCGGTCGAGGCTTCATATAAAGGGGCCCGCGACTGACTCAACCATTAAGTCGCTGCTGGGGCTCGATAGAGGAAAAATAAGACGGATAGTAGGCTTGTTAGCAGGACCCTATTCTCTGAACAAACATCTTCATACAATGGGGTTGACAAACAACCCTATTTATAGGATGCGTGGAGTGGAGGATGAAACCACCACTTCTCTCCTTTGCAGTTGGGTATAGGCGTCACCAAAGGCAGTTTTTACAGCCGGAGGAATTACGGGATCAACCGTGGAATAGACTGCTATCCTTTGTGGAGAGCACTGGTCTCTTTTAAAGATCCCACATGACGCGAATGCACAATGGGCCGACAGGCCTGAGTGCTGAGTATCCTACAGATCTGCTCGCGTTGTAATAATAATAATAACAGATGCAGCGACTGAAAATTCAAGGAATTTAACAACAGGTGTTGAGCATAGCCTCTTACAATAAAATGAAAACACGCCTTTAATTGATTTCATCTTTGCTATTTTAGTTTATGAATTGTATCTCGGGGCTTGAATATATTTTTTTACATCATCAATAATAGGCTTCCTTCTTTGAAATCCGGTCTTAGCAGGGACAAATATTCTAAAATTATCCAATATGAATTTTTCAGTATATAAAAAAATCGCGAATATTTCAAAAATATGTAACTTTAATTCCTACAATGCCTGTACTAGAAAAAAGAGAATTTAATTTTATATAACTTGATGTAAAGAAATACAGAGTGTTTCATTCGAACCAAAAAAGTTTTTAGGGTTTGATCACAAAATGTAACGTGAAGAATGGAATACTTGATATACTATTGTGGAATTATTTTCTTTTTCGAGCATAGCTCACTTTATGTCCCTTTTACATGTCAAATAGCTAACGAGGATCTCATACTCGTAGAAAGTTACAATAGTTCTTGAAAACCATTGCTCCTGTCGAGATTTTTATAAAACGTCCAATATCTCTGAAACTGCTGGTTTTAACAACGTCTGCTACATGTTCTTGACTCAGAATTTTACACTAATTTCGAAAAGTCTAAAACATACGGGGTGTTCCTTTTAAAATAAGGAAGTTGGTACCGACTTCGGAATAACCGGAAGTATGTTTGTTATATACTTTTCGCCATATCGATTCAGTTCCCGGTGAGACACTCTGTATAGATAAGGTACTAAATCATTATCATTACGAGTTATGTAGTTATGTAATTATGGCAACAGTTGTTTTTAAAAAAATCATTATGATGACGTTTAACAAATAACACAACATCAAGAATGTAAACATATGACAGGCAAAGTATTAAATTCTTTATTTAAATACGTTTCTACAAGTAGACTGTTTATTAAGACCATGAGCCGAAATATTATACCACTAACAATTCTAGCATAAAATTGGGGGTAGCAATATACCAAAGTTACAGATCTGTACAATAACTTTTAGCCAGTAGAACGCAAGACAAACTGAGGATACTTTTTACAGAGTACATCATCGGTTTAAAATGAACTCTACTTTATACTCTATTGATAACTGAATCAAATAGCAATTCACCCGACTCCAACTTTTACTCATTTAAATTCATTTGAATAAGTGATTGTTGATGACTTTATCTTTCTTAATGGCGTGATAATGTACATGTTTTTACATTTTCTATTTTATTTCTATAAATGTTAAAATACAAAATACAAAACACAGTCTTGGTCCTCTATTAACGGTTTCTGTCATTTTAGATTGAATTTTCTCTTATCTATACAAAAGAAGTCTGTAAATTTTGTGAGAATAGTTTATATCGAAAATTTTATTGGACGGCACTGATCAGCCATGATATGTTTCAGCTCTAGAGAACCCATAGTTACTCATAAACTCACAAATAAACAAAAGAAATACATTTCTGTGATGTCACTGCTGACTTTATTGCTTCATATACGAACATGTTAAGGAGCGGAAGTCCGTGAAATCGCGGGATACAATAAAAATTATATAATCTCTTAAACGGGATATGAACTTGCTGAAATCCTCGTGAAATGAGAAACTCCATTTTATTTTATACGAAAAGCTCTGTTTCAGCTGCACTAGTTCTGCATTTGCATCTAGCGAGAGCTCTATACTGTTACATAAACAATCATATTCGCATTTATTATGTAAACAAGAGTAATTGGTTTCATGCCGCAAAGAGAAAATTACGTTCATTAACTTATCTGAGATATGATGATGTTTTTATCCACCTCTTTTCTAGCTTAGCAAAGCTATGCTGCAATTTTTAACCATCTACCTACTAGCTTCTCACCACTTCAGCGTAAAGTAGTATAAAACTTCAGAGCAAGAATACGATTCACTACAAATTTTAAGCAGCAGCAGAAAAATAAACTATGAAAAATAATAAGAAAATCTGTCTACAATGTGACCCGTTTTGAATGGAAACACCCTGTAAAAATTGTGTCTATTATCTTATTTTAAAAAGATAGGCCATCGAAAGCTTTACTTTATGGCAAAAATTTAGAGATAAATTTTAATTTTCAAAACTTATTATGATTGTTTTCAATGTCAAAAATGGACAAATTTGATTAGCGATTTTTTAAAATAAAATCTAACTATACAACTGGATTTAGGAACATCTCAATTGGGTAAATCCAAAATTTTCTGAAAAAATATTAAATAATGACAGATTTATGACAAAATTAATGTAGGTAATATTTTATAATAAATTTTACATGATTTTTTCTAAAAATCGAAGTAGCCCATGAGAATGAAACAATAGTGTAACGAGGTAAATTTTCCGTTGCCAAAAATGCAGTTTAAATTAATAATATACTTCGTTATTTGCTCCGCTTACATTCGAATCATAGGTATTGTAAATTAATATTATAGATTTCTCCTAATTTAGCTAGCTGAAACCGCGAAACAGATTTCTACGTTAAATAGGTAATTTGATAAACCTGGCAGTGAGAGGGCTGTCCATAATATTAACATTAATTACAAGATTTGATATTGGGGGCGTTAGTAAGACAGCTGAGTAAATCAGTTTCATGAGAGCACATTTGAAATCACTTCTGTCCGATCCGTCAAACAGCCCAGTCGGGTATTATTCCGTATATCCAGCACATGTAAGTACACCGTTTTATCATCGCCGCTGGTTTCTTGTCTACCTTTTTATATTAACACCGATAAGAATAATTCACTGAAATGTGTGTTTTAAAGCAATAATTTGAAACCGATTCCGTTTAAATGTATCAGAATATAATTATTATTTCTCGACTTAGCCGAAATTAAATAAATTTATTAAATTATTACAATATAGTAAGAGAGTCCGAGTTAGGACATGTCAACTTCTCCGATTTTATCCAAATAGCCATGTTCGCAAGAATTTCCAAATGGGAAAAAGAACATGGATGATATTTCGAGAGAAAACTGTGTACCGTTTACCGTTTATATTATTTTAATCCAGACCATTTGTGATGGTACTGCGATAAAATAATATGTTGTTCTACCAAATGGGTAGAAGTTATAATTACCGTATATTTTATTTTAGCTAGGTCGTAGCAAAATAAAATCTGTGTTTGCAAAAATTATTTTTGTGAAATTTATTGTAGTGTTATTGTTAATTTACCGTTCATTTTGTTCTCAATATTTCGTATTGATACGAAATGGAACAAAATTCCTTACTTTGAAATAATTTATAGAAATTTATTATAGTCCGGGAATTGAAAATTAAATCTAGGCTACCGTAAATAAATTAACTAACATTATATTCTGATACATAGACATTTTCCGTATAAAATCCGACAAGATACCACGTGGCCGAACCGAAATGCATTTAATGAAGGCACCCAGCTGTGGGGTTTGAGGCGCTTGGCAAACACCGCATCAAGTGTTGATGTAATTTCAACATTTCCGAACCGAACCGAAATACCACCCCGTTCTGATTATTGCTGTCTGTCCGTCTAGGCAGAATAATCTCCGCCGTAAGCTGATACCAAATCCGATATCCGTTTTATTTTCCGAACCGAGTGTAACCCAGGTTACACACCGCTCCGAATCCGATAACCGTTTTATTTTCCGATCCGAGTGTGACTTAAGTTACACACCGCACCGAATCCGAAAACCGTTTTATTTATTTGGTATCAGTTTTATTTCATTTTGCCAAGTTCTTCACACTTACACTCTGACCGTCCATGTAGGCATGATTATTGCTGTTGATAACCGCTTGCTTTTGCCTGGTACTTGCATACTGCCTGCTTTTATTACTTACCGTGGTGTTGTTTATTACCGTTTACCGTTTTTTTTTCCGCTTACTGTTTTTCTACCGAATTTAACCGAAATATAGCTCAGCGCCAAAGTGACGCTTCCACTTGCTTATGCGCTAGGCAACTGGAAGAAAGCACGTCACAAAATGGCGCCCGAGCAGGGACTTAATTAAATGAAAGTGGACCTAATTTACCGAAGTAGACTTTAATTAAATTAAATTAGACTTGATGAACAAAGATTAGATTTTCATCACATTCGGCAGGCACCGAGTATAACCAGAAAAGTACCAATAGACTCACAGAGTCATGTGGGGTTCCTTTTTGACTAAACCGAGCACGGGGAACCGATTCCGACTACTGCCGATCCGCTCCGACCGCACCCGAAGGCGTTATTAACCATTTAATAACCCCTTAAGAAATTTTCCAACCGAAAGGTTGTTTCCATGGTGTTGCCATCTGAAGAGGCTGCACTTTCACCGAAAATCCGAATTCCGACCGAACACTTCCGAAGTCTCCCGAAGTTACCCGAATACACAAAATACCGAGTAGGGAGTCGTTTTCAGGGTTATCGAACCCAAGGAAGCGATTGGCAACACTGGAAAACCGATCCGACCAACCGTTCCGGGAAAAACCGTGCTACAGCCAAGTTATGGGTCCGAATTGAGTAAGACCCATACTAGGTGATAAATAGCACCCCGATACACCATCTGCACTGCCTTTTACCGATCGCCCGGATTTTGCCCGGAATACTTCCCGACTCCGGTGTCCGGAGTTACTAGGCAAGTGACCCCTCGTTTAATAGTAACTCAAGGACCCTGAATCAATTGCCGTAGGTTTCATCACGATCCGACCATCCGTTCCAAAAAAAATTGTACCCTGGCGAGGGAGCAGGTTCAAATCCGTTAAAACCGATGGGAATCCGTAGTCCACATCACTGGATGCCGTCCAGACCGAATTTCACCGATTACCGATCACTGAGATACCGCTCAGTACCGTTCAACATCATTCCTGACCAGTTATGACAGTTCATCCTGAGAATGAGCTACTCTGAGATACCGCTCAGACCATTCACCGCTATCTGTCACCCGACCAAGCCGTTTCCGATTACTACCGAACCGATCCGAGTACTTCCGAGTACATTATTAACCGTTTCCTGACCGCCTGCCGATTTTAATCAGTTCCTGTGCTGCTGCCAGCGTAGCGAGAAGCTGCACTGGTGAGCTACCGAATTCGGTCCGAATACTTCCGAAGTCGTACAAAGAGACCCGACGTCACAAATAGGCGTGTGGGGTATCGTTTTCAGGGTAACCAAACCTGAGGAAACAAATAGTATTGCTGCGAACGCGATCCGACCGGCTGTTCCGAGAGATGTTGATACTTTGGCATTTTCTTGATTAAAAATAAACTTGGAAATTTTTCGGCGAGACCGCGTCGAATAATTTTAGATAGTTTGGGATTAAGGGACTTTGTCATTTTCTCGAGGAATAGAACTACGATGTAACCAAGTTAGGAGTCCGTTCCCAGAATATTTGGTTGATAGCATCAATAAGGACCGTTCACATTTCAGTTTTACTGACCGACGACCCCTGAATATGGAGTTACGACTCGAGCTTGAGACCGCAAGCTGTAAAGAACTCTCCGAATACTAACAGTGCCGATCAATAACAATCATCGCAGTATACCGTTATATTTCTAACCGTTATTGAATACTGACTAATAGATAGCAATTCTATTAGTACCAATATATGTCACTGTTGATCCGAAATAAGAATATTTGGATTTTAACTACTATCATTGAGAAGCTAAAGAAATTATCTGAAGCGAATTTGTTTTTTTTGTTTTCTCTCATAGTTTACCGTTTTTATTTAATTTCTTTTTATACAAGAAGAAACCCGCACCGAACTTGTGTGTTCTTTGGATTCCTATCCAATACACACGTACATCAGCAACCGTTGTATTTATTTAATTTATTATATTAATACCGTTACATTTATCAACTGTCAACGTTTACTTTTGCAAATATTTTGCTTAACATCTACCAGTATCTTTTAACTGATACATCGTTACGTATATCATTTTTAATAATTACCGAATACCGATCCGCACTTGTACCGATTATCCAGAACCAACATCATATATACAGTTACATGTACCAACTGTCCAGGTTTAATACCATTTTGCAAACATTTTGCTTACCGTCTGGCAGCACCTCTTCAACCGATCTGCCGTATACCGTTACATTTCCGACCGCTACCGTATACCGTTACATTACTAACCGTCTTTGAATAAACACCGTTTTGCAAAAATTTTGCTTACCGTCTGCCAGTATCTCTTCAACAGATATACTGTACACCGTTCCATTTCCGACCGTCATCGTACATCACCGTTTTACTGAACAACATTTTTTTTACCGTCCGCCAGCATCTTTTCAACTGATATACCGTACACCTTAACACATTTTAAGGTTAACTCCGACAATGCTGGGCAGCGAACAGAATGAACTGGAACAAGTGGACAACACTCATGGTCAGCAACCACCAAAGGTCGCTGGAGCTCGGGATATCCGTCTAAGTTAGATACACCAGCTACCAACGAAACTGCAGCCACGAGCAGTCCGTTACGACCGTTCCGATGTCATGACCGTCCACAGACACATCAGAATCATTCGTCACAATGTCCCTAGGGACAACCGTCTGCATATACATGTAGGAATAATTACCGTTTTCCGCCCTGATTGGCACCGACTCCGTTCATTCTTACCTGAGAAACCAAGTATGAGGTTTCTGTTCCGAACAAAGGATACCTTCAGTTAGTATATCCGCTCCGTCTGCTCAACTAGCTGATGGGAACCTTGTAACCGTTAACCAGGACTAGATTTTGCTATAAATCTGATCACTGGAACCGTCGATTTAAATCACCGTCCGAATCACCGTCCGATCTCAGCACCGTCTCCTATTAGGAGTAATTACCGTAGATGAGATAACCGAATTTCTGGCAACCGAATTACCCAGTTTTAAAGTTGTCACCGAAAACTACCGATCGCAACCGCCAAACTTCCCAGGATACCGCCCAGGGAAGCCGCCGTTCTACCGATCCACAGTCCTCGCAACGACGTACTGTGCCGCCGACAATGGGAAGAAATCCACCGAACATTCGTCCAGTGGCGAGCCCCGTTGTGCAATACCGCCGAAGCCCGAGACTACATTTGTCCCGACCGTCCGTCGAAGTCAGCACAACTGACATTCACCACACCGACCGATCCTCCGTCTAGCGATGCCCTGCCACAAGGCATGTCGCTATGCTACCGACCGTTAACAATTTTCTATTTTTCTTTTCTCCGTTTTTCTCTTTCATTATCCGTATTCTTCTCCACCGTTCCGACAGACAATTAAAGTCTGCCCACCGACCGTCCGTCCAGTCTGCCCGCACCGTTACCCACCGTTTCGACAGACAGGGAAAGTCTGCCCACCGTCCGTCCGTATCGTCCGTCCTCACCGACACGACCGACCCAGGGATCACTCCGCCACCCGAAGTGCCCATTCATCTGCCCGTCAACGAGTAGACACTACTTCCAGAATGACTCAGTATAACCTGATAGGTTGACGATGGAGCGAACCCCAGTACCGGCATACGCTGGAAGAGTAAGATTTTTATTAGGGTAATTAACAAATTATGTTTCAGATGTTCGGTTGGAGGCCGTTTTCTTTTATTTTCTTTTGCTGTTGATGATACCTCGGTGACAGAGTCGCCCCGGAATCTACCCATGTAATTCATTTCTTTTGTTTGGGGAGAAGAACCGCCGTCACTTACCGTTTTCTTATTTTTTTTATATATATATTTTTTATATTGTTTGTACGATATAGGGATCCGCACAGCTAGGAGTAGGAGTGGAAAAAAAAAATAACCATTGCATTTATAATTTTTTTTTTCTTCGAAGTAAGAGGGGGGTGTAACGAGGTAAATTTTCCGTTGCCAAAAATGCAGTTTAAATTAATAATATACTTCGTTATTTGCTCCGCTTACATTCGAATCATAGGTATTGTAAATTAATATTATAGATTTCTCCTAATTTAGCTAGCTGAAACAGCGAAACAGATTTCTACGTTAAATAGGTAATTTGATAAACCTGGCAGTGAGAGGGCTGTCCATAATATTAACATTAATTACAAGATTTGATATTGGGGGCGTTAGTAAGACAGCTGAGTAAATCAGTTTCATGAGAGCACATTTGAAATCACTTCTGTCCGATCCGTCAAACAGCCCAGTCGGGTATTATTCCGTATATCCAGCACATGTAAGTACACCGTTTTATCATCGCCGCTGGTTTCTTGTCTACCTTTTTATATTAACACCGATAAGAATAATTCACTGAAATGTGTGTTTTAAAGCAATAATTTGAAACCGATTCCGTTTAAATGTATCAGAATATAATTATTATTTCTCGACTTAGCCGAAATTAAATAAATTTATTAAATTATTACAATATAGTAAGAGAGTCCGAGTTAGGACATGTCAACTTCTCCGATTTTATCCAAATAGCCATGTTCGCAAGAATTTCCAAATGGGAAAAAGAACATGGATGATATTTCGAGAGAAAACTGTGTACCGTTTACCGTTTATATTATTTTAATCCAGACCATTTGTGATGGTACTGCGATAAAATAATATGTTGTTCTACCAAATGGGTAGAAGTTATAATTACCGTATATTTTATTTTAGCTAGGTCGTAGCAAAATAAAATCTGTGTTTGCAAAAATTATTTTTGTGAAATTTATTGTAGTGTTATTGTTAATTTACCGTTCATTTTGTTCTCAATATTTCGTATTGATACGAAATGGAACAAAATTCCTTACTTTGAAATAATTTATAGAAATTTATTATAGTCCGGGAATTGAAAATAAAATCTAGGCTACCGTAAATAAATTAACTAACATTATATTCTGATACATAGACATTTTCCGTATAAAATCCGACAAGATACCACGTGGCCGAACCGAAATGCATTTAATGAAGGCACCCAGGTGTGGGGTTTGAGGCGCTTGGCAAACACCACATCAAGTGTTGATGTAATTTCAACATTTCCGAACCGAACCGAAATACCACCGTTCTGATGATTGCTGTCTGTCCGTCTAGGCAGAATAATCTCCGCCGTAAGCTGATACCAAATCCGATATCCGTTTTATTTTCCGAACCGAGTGTAACCCAGGTTACACACCGCTCCGAATCCGATAACCGTTTTATTTTCCGATCCGAGTGTGACTTAAGTTACACACCGCACCGAATCCGAAAACCGTTTTATTTATTTGGTATCAGTTTTATTTCATTTTGCCAAGTTCTTCACACTTACACTCTGACCGTCCATGTAGGCATGATTATTGCTGTTGATAACCGCTTGCTTTTGCCTGGTATTTGCACGCTGTCCGTTTTTTTAAATTACTTACTTGTGTAGTTTTTTTCCGTTTACTGTTTTTTTTTACCGCTTTCACCGTTGGCTTGCTTATCACCGCTTGCTTCCGCATTAATGAGTAGCTACCTAGCTTCTCACCGCCTGGTTACCCGTACGTCACAAAATGGCGCCCTACCTAATTCAAATTAAATTAAAAAGACATATCTTAAGTTTTGTTATTGTATTTATTAGAAACTCCGTATTTTGGTACCTAACCGTTTTTTATTGTTTTGTAAAAATTTCATTGTATGTTAATAAACTTTGTTACCGACATCCGCCTTTTACTGTTGAATGCGAGTGAAAGTCTAATCTGCCGTCCAGACCCCTGGACATACCGTGTCTCCACTGTAGCTATCCCAGCCCTACTGCAACAGGCTGCGTTTAGGAGGCTAATGTGGGACCTTTGCCCCACGTAAAAATTGCAAAGGTGGCGCTCGAGATTACCGAATTTAACCGAAATATAGCTCAGCGCCAAAGTGACGCTTCCACTTGCTTATGCGCTAGGCAACTGGAAGAAAGCACGTCACAATAGAAAGATAAATTAAGTGGATAGTTTTAACAAATATTGTCTTTTAAACAAACTTAATCATATTTGACTTAAAAACATGTATGAACAAATTGAAAGTAAAAATAATTAGGTATTTAATAAACAAAATAACAACACATTACACTAAAACTAAAACACGATAATACAATTCATCTTAAATTTTTGTAGCGTCTACAAGACCGCCGTTTATTTCGACGCACTTGTCGAATCGCTTTTTAATATTCTTTACAATATTCTATAATTGTTTCCGGGTAACTTCTGCACAAGCTTGTCTTATTCTTACACACAAATCTTCTCTATTACTCGGGCGTGACCTGTACACTTTAGATTTTAATAAACCCCATAAAAAGAAGTCCATCGGTGTTAAGTCCGGGGATCGGGGCAGCCATCCAATTAACGGGCTACCTCGACCGATTCATCGATTAGGATTAGCATTAAGCCATCTGGTAACCACTCTGGCATTATGAACACGGCTGTCATCTAATTGAAAGTGTAGATTTACTCTTTCTTGTATTGAAATTTCATATAGCATATTCCAAAATTCGTTTCTTAGGAGCTGTAAAAACTGCATGCTATTCACATTACCTTCAAAAAAGAAAGGACCAATGATTGTTTCATTGAGTAGCCCACACTAAACATTAAATTTTTGGGAATATTGTCTTATACAATTAACGACCCACTCTGGGATTTCGGTAGCCCAAAACCTACAAATTCGCGATGATACCACCCCATTTGTGGTAAAAGTTGTCTCATCGCTGAATAAAGTAGTTTTCTGAGCACACTTTTAATTAAACAATATGCAATATTTTTCAATAATTTTTGTGGATTGGAAAATTACAAAACATATTTACTTTCTATCGTGTTAAAGCGTATTAAAAATTGTTGGCGCTTGTTAAATAAACTGCCAGTATGATTTGTAATATTCTCTGTATTGCTATGGGGTTTATAATTAAGTTTACCGTTGTTTTCACGCTTTTAGCTTTAAAACAAATACTATTAACCAAATTAATAAATGCATTTCATCATTGGTTCATTTCATCAGTAAATTTCATGTTACAAATTGTCACAGACAAATGAACTTTTAAATACAGAAACATTTGTTTGGAAAAATATATAATTTTATAAATGTTTACAGTGTTTTTGGCAAAGCCGACCATCAATAAAGAAGTATACGAGGTTAGTTGGTATACATGGTGTTCCAATAATAACTCCAAGGCCGGATATATAGAGACATTTTAATTCTGTGAAAGCCAATTTGTAGAGCATAAAGAGAGCTTCATTTTTGAATATAATTGTTTTTTTAATATATCAGTATATAGATGGCGCTGTGCTCTAAAGAAATATTTCGATGGGAGAAACTTTGAAATGAGGTTTATGTGAAAGAAAAAGCATTTCTAAGCCGATTATGTTCTAAATAACATACCATAAAACTAACCGTTTTCGAGATATTTGAGTCCAAATGTTGGAATTTGGCAATATTGAATAATTGTAATCTCTTCAACATTTCGGTTATTTAAGTGGGACAATCTGTATTTAATTTACAAATTTTAAAAGAAAATATTTAGAGAATATTTCGTATCTTATGAATTAAATGTATTGGAAGTAACCCTTGGAAAAAGAAACTAAAAATATTATTTATCGTATAATTCAAACATTTAAGCAATAAAAAAACAATTACGAACATAAAACAATTTTTATGAACTAATGAAATTAAAATAACTATTTTAATAGGTGTTCAAAATTATTGCCATTTTCATTAACACGCTTAATTAGTTCAGATCTACAAACTTTTAATAATGTATGCCGATTAATGGCAGCAACACTAGCATAAATTTTATTATAAAGATCTGCCATGTCTTCTATTAGTTCTGTGTACACTTCACTTTTTAAAAATCCCCATAAATAAAACTCTAATGGAGTAATGTCAGGAGATCGAGCGGGCCATCTAAGTACTCCATTGGTACCAATCCATCTTCCTGGGTATGTTTGATTTAAATAATTAACAACGTTGTGATGATTATGTGGACCTGCTCCATCCTGATGAAACCACATATTATCTAACTGAGCGGGCAAATTCCTTAATAGTACTTGTAAATCATTTTGCAAAAATTGTAAATATCTTTCACCTGTTAAATTCTCATGGTAGAGGTATGGGCCAAGAATGTAACCATTAACGATACCATACCAAACATTTACTCCAAAACGATTCTGGGATCTGGTATGTCTCATCCACCTAGGATTCTCTTGAGACCAGTAACAAAAATTATGTGCTGTGATTACTCCATTGTTGTGGAATCGACTTTCATCACTCCACATAGTTCTATCTAAAAGATTTGGATTTTCTTCTAAGAGAATTGAAGATTGCTCCAAAAAATATAATCTCCGCTCATTGTCCCCTGAAATCAAATGATGAACTAAATGAACTTTGTATGGAAAAAATTTGTTTGTTTTAAGAATTCTGTGGCAGGTGGAACGTGCAATATTTGTTTCTGCCGTCAACTTGCGTACTGACATGTTTGGGTTATTTTCTACTTGATGTATCACCAATGCAATATTTTCATCAGTTATACTTCTTTTTCTTCTTGTTGTTTTTGGTTTCTTAAAACCTCCATAATTCTTCAAATTAGAACACAAACTTACAAAAGTATAATATAATATATTTAATTCATAAGATATGAAATATTCTTTAAATATTTTCTTCCAAAATTTGTAAATTAAATACAGATTGTTCCACTTAAAGGACTGAAATGTTGAAGAGATTATAATTGTTCAATATTGGTAAATGTCAACATTTGGACTCAAATATCTCGAAAACGATTAGTTTTATGGTATTTTTTTTTAAAACATAATCTGCTTAGAAATGTATTTTATTTCACATAAACCCCATTTCAAAGTTTCTCCCATCGAAATATTTCTTTAGGGCACAGCGCCATCTATATATTGATATATAAAAAACTAATTATATTCAAAAATTAAGCTCTCTTTATGCTCTACAAACTGGCTTTTACGGAATTAAAATATCTCTATTCGTTTAGAATATATCCGGCCTGGGAGTTTTTACTGGGATACCCTGTATACAGTATGTCTCACTTACCATGACTCCCATATCACAGTTCCGTTATTAACAATAAGATTTTACAAAAATTTCGGTGGACGATACTTACACATCAGAAGATTGTTTCACAGTAAAATATTTAAAAATCCACCAGTGGCGTTCATCCTTATGAAGAATAATGATCATAATTTTCCTAAAAAATATTAGGCAAAGTTTTAACTTTGAAATAATCTCATGATTTTATTCGTCTTTATAAAACTCACTAATACCAAATTTCAATACTTGGTGTTAATGTAATAAAATTACCATTATTATTATTATTATTATTATTGTTATTATTATTATTTTTTTGCGTTAGCGATGCTGGACAGTTCTCCCGTGTCTCCGATATTCTCACGGGAGAAGCGCCAGCGAATTATCTACAACCACTGCCCACACCTCGCAGGGTTAGTGGTTGTAGATTCCAGAATCATGTGCCCTAAGTACACGCAGGGACCCCAAGACGACCGCCTTCTGCATTTGGCCTGCCAACCATTCGGCTGATTTTTGGCAGGTCGGTATGGTCTTCAATGCTGAGAGCAGCGTAGGCCTCATCCCACCGAGAACGCCGATTATCAGGACGACCATCTTGACCGAGTAGTCTGGGTATAGCGCTCGGAGCTCATACCGGAGATCTCGGTATTTAGTCCGTTTCTCCACCTCCTTCAAGGTGATGTTTGTCTCGGCAGGTGCCGAGAACTCGACGACATACATCACCTTGGTCTGGTGGTCGAGGAGGACTGTCAGGGTTGTTGGCTTGAATCAGCCTGACGGTCGGGAACGAGTAGTTACCATAAATTCGGCACTTCTCGTTATTATTATTACCATTATTATTATTTTTTTGCGGTTTATCCGTTGCCGGACAGGGCTTCCGTGTTTTCCGACCGATACCACACGGTAGCCGCGCCGGCCATAATTACAGCCACTCCCCACGACCTGAGGGGTTAGTGACTATAAATACCAGAATCGTGTGCCCTAAGTAGGCGGAGGGACCCCAAGATAACCGCCTTCTGCATTTGGCCTGCCAGCCACTCTGCTGATTTCTGGCAGACAGGTATGGTCTTAAGTTCCGAGAGTAGCGTAGGCTTCATACCACCGAGTACACCAATTATTAGGACTACCATCTTGACTGAGTAGCCTGGGTATAGCACTTGCGCCATTATTATTTTTTTGCGGGTTCCCGACACTGGACAGTCTTCCGTGGCCTCCGATATCACACGGAAAGAGCGCCAGCAATATATCCACAGCCACTCCCCACATCCCGCAGGGTTAGTGACTGTAGATTCCAGAATCATGTGCTCTAAGCAGGCGAAGGAACCCCAAGATGACTGCCTTCTGCATTTGGCCTGCCAACCAATCAGCAGACTTCTGACAGGCCGGTATGATCTTCAATCCTGAGAGCAGCGTAGGCCTCATACCTCCGAGTACACCGATTATGAGGACGACCATCTTGACCAAGTAGCTTGGGTACAGCACTTGAAGCTCGTACCGGAGATCACGGTATTTGGTCCGTTTTTCCTCCTCTTTCAAAGCGATGTTTGGTTCAGCGGGTGCCGAGAACTCGGTCACAAACATCACCTTGTTTTGATGGTCGAGGAGGACTATGTCAGGCTTGTTGGCTTGAATTAGCCTGACTGTCGGAAACGAGTAGTTCCAATAAATTCGGCACCTCTCGTTTTCGACAACGGACTCAATATCTCCGGGGACGTAAGGCAGCACTGGTGTGTGGTCTATCCCGTACGAGTGCCGTAGATGATAGTACAGCACCCGTAACGCCGCGTTATGGCGTTGGATGTAGGCCGAAATCGCATATATTGAACATGCAGAAAGTAAATGCATGAGCGACTCCGGCGCCTGATGGCAGGTCCTACAGTTTATATCAGGAACCTCTACACCCATTACGCAGCTTCGGTAGACCAACGTGTTAATTACTCCATCTTGGCAGGCCACAATGAATCCCTCGGTCTCCGACTTTAGCCCGGCTGCCCTTAAAAAGGCAAATGTCAACCTGGTCGATAAACCCAGTGTTTCCACGTTCTTATAGTATACACCGTGCATGGGTTTATCGACGTGCTGCCTAAACAGAAGTTCCTGTTCGGCAGCTTTTATTTGGCCCTTCAGACGAGTTGGCTGTAGTTCAGTAACTGACTCTGGATCAGCACCGCGCCGGCCACCTCGCCTATCGTCGAATACGAGACCAAGTTCATCTGCGGCTCTTTTTGCTGCCTTAAACAATCATGCACCCACCCCTGCGTGATCTCTCACTAATTGCAGGAGCAGGTCTGAGCTCCTAAGGACATTACATGCCATGCTCAGTGCCACTCTGCCATGCATACACTCCAACCCCAAGAGCCCTCTGCCCCCCCGATTTCGTGGTAGGTACACACGAGGGACGGACGATCCAGGATGAATGCTCCTATGGATATTCATCATCTTGCGGGTACCTCTGTCCAATTGGCGCAGCTCATCTATAGTCCATTTGACTACTCCAAAGGAGTAGAGCAGAACAGGAACGGCAAGCATATTAGTGGCAGATACCTTGCTATTCCCCGAAAGTTCGGATGACCAAATCTTTCGGAGTAGGCTTCTGTACTTGCCGCGGAGAGATTCTTTCACTTGTTGCACATCCTGGATGTGATGTTGCTCCACACCCAGGTATGTGTAGGTCTCTCCGGCATCCAGATGTCTCAGGATGCTTCTGTCTGCGAGTTGCGCGTCTTCAGCAAAGTCCCCGCATCGTCCTCTCTTGAGTTGAACGACCGCGCACTTATCCAACCCGAACTCCATACCAATGGCCCGCGTGTACTGCTCGACCACCCTTAGAGCATTTTGGAGTTCATGCTCTCCGGAGGCATACAGTTTAAGGTCATCCATGTAGAATAGATCATTACGTGAACACCAACGCCACACACATTTTTCTCCATAAGACGAACGCCACTGATGGATTTTTAAATATTTTACCGTGACACAATCTCCTGATGGGTAAGTACCTTCCACCCAAATATTAAAAAAATCACAATGTTAGTAATGGCGCTGTGATATGGGAGTCCTGAAAAGTGAGACATACTGTATAGGACCAAACATACCTATACGAGAAATGCAACAGTACTTTTGTATAATGCCTATTTCATAAATTTTACAAAATTTGATTTTCCATCATTTATGTTACCATTTTGCATTTGCTCGTACTGAACAGCTCAGTTCGAACAACGAGGAGCAGCAGTAGGTAGCTTTCAGCGAGAACCTGACGATGACAGAGGGAATTCTGCAATATGTCGCTTAAACAACCGTGGCTTTCATAGGAGCCTATCAACTACGCGGGAAAACACCCGGAGGCACACCAACACTTCGCACTATATATATTGTATGTATACTATAAGTATACTATATTCTTATATCAGGCCTTTGCAACATTTGGCCGTTTATGTGATAATTGTACTCGATAGCGTTACGCATTTTAAAGAAGTAAATGTATTACTTTTAGATAAGTTGAGAGGCAAGTGATTAGATAGGCACCAGTCATTAATTATGTTTAAGTTATTTTGAAGTTTTTCACAATTTTGTTCACATTCTATTACACAATAAATTTTTAAACCATCTGCATATAGAAGGCTCTCTACATTCAGATTAGCTACAATATCATTTATAAAAATAACAAACATAAGCGGGCCCAGCACGGATCTCTGGGGAAGTCCTGATGTGGCCAGAATATCAAATGACGAAACCAGGGTGTTCAGCATATTGACGCCTATTCTCTAGCTAGATACGAATAGAAGAAATCTAATTGTACTACTTATCATCCAAATTTACTCAATTTTCTAATAGAATACTTTTCATAAAAGTAATGATATTTTATCTATTAAGAAATACATTATTTTTATTATTTAATTTAGTGTAGAAAAATAAAATATATCCCGGTTTCCCCTCATAATAGCTCGGTAGGCAGATTTCAGTTTTTCATGTGCTGTATAAATATGGAGACTATTTAGCGGCGGTTCATCCACTACGTTGATATTAGGTACACATTGTTATCAGTTATTGTAGCGAATAATAATAGAAACGTTAGGGCTAATGTTCTGCCTGCGCGCTACCTCGTTAAAATGGACATTTCACTGATATATTTAACGTTTATCTTACGAAAGTAAACCGATGAGAGAATAAAGTTTTATCTAAGGTACAAAGCGTAAGGAAATTTTATCGAGATTTTTGTTATAAATCTTATCGTATTACCTAGTCAAACAAGTTAACGTATTGTTTTTAAGTAGATGTTATCGTCAAAAGACTTTCCAGCTGTTTTATCAACGCGAAGTGATAAAAAAGAGAATTTTAGGGGTGTGCGTGAATGGAATCGTGGGTTAACAAAGGCTGGAAATGAAATTGTCTTGAGTTCTGTTGAAAAGTCGAATTGTAAGGAATAGTTTCTCACAATGGAACATTTCGCAATTATTCTGTTTCTTTTATTTTCGTGTGTTGACGCAAATGTTTTGCTTTCTTACACAAATCAGGAAGACACAAAACAAAATATGTTAGGGTACTTTCTATACCTTTAAAGTAAAGAAAAATATTTAGTCGGGAATATTAATACAAATTAAATTAGTTATGTTAATCTGGCGTGCCTCTTTTTAAAACTGTTTTACTCCTCAAATATTTAATTATACTAAGACAAAATGCATTCAACTGAGGTAAAACTATGCTGTTTTTTTTAATTGGAAGATTTTATGATACTAAACATATACCTGCATTGGCGAATAAAAATTATTTCTGCTCCATTTTACAGACAGAGGTTTTACGGGATATTTTTTTTATTATGAAGATATAAAATAGGTTTTAGATAAAAGTTGTAGAAATAAAATTATCTACCAATATACATATTTAATTCTGATGTCGAAAAATGACATCGACCTCACGATTTGGAAAGAAACCAGCTTACTGCTTTAAACCTAAAAAAAAATTAGAAAAAATAAGCTAATAACTTAATAATGTCACCTTTCTAGCTACAAGTGTCCTTAAGAAGGTGACAGACCTATTACAAAAAGATAATTTTTTGCGCCACTTAATCTCAAAAGAGTGCAAATTCGAAAAATGTATATATCTTTTAGGATTGGATACTAATTAGACGCAAGTTTTAGGTTTATGTCTGTACTTTAACAATGTGAAGAGTAAATATTTGCCTTGATTACTTATAACCTGTCCTTTCTCCCATTTTGAAAATTTTCAAAAAATAATGTTTTTGAACACGACCAGTAGAATCCCAGATATCTATATAACCCATTACGAAAAAATGTAATAACATTGATGCGCGGTTTGGTTCAAAACATGCCTTAAGCATTTTCCCACTAGAGAAAATGTTTTTAATTCCTCTTCTACCGGTGCATCTTCTAAAAAAATATAATTAATAGTAATTCTTCATTCGGTAGAGGTAGCGAGACGAAAAATTGTACTGCTACTACTCTCGGAACAGCGCTCGTAAATGCAATCAGAATTGTATATCTACCTGTCTTTGAGAATGTGCATCTATGAATTTAGAATAATTCTTTGTCGATTATTGGAAAATATTTTAATTTTTACACTGCGCATGTATTCATAATTTTAAAAACAATTAATAATCATCAATCATTTGTTTTGGCAATATTTGAAAAGGTGTAGTACTGTCGGTTTAATCGTGTATCATTCAAAAAAATATTATAAAATAAAAAATTCAGACCTGTAATTAGGAACAGAAATGGTTTGTACTTTAATAGTCGAAAAATTGTCAGAGAATTTTGTCAACTTGACTCTTTAATGAAAATATTTTTTTTATTAGGTAGATGATTTTAACGAATATCTGGCAGGTGCCATTTAGCTGTCGGGTTGATTGAGGTATTTGCTAATCTTAAATACTTTGTATAGGTACCTATTTGCAGTGGCAGACTCTTATATACTTTTCAACAAGCATGTCTACTGTGTAAATTTATAACAAATTTTGATTTGTTGACCTATACCTTAAAAGTACAGGCCCACGGCAAGTAGAGGATGTGTTTTATTTTATAATTTATTTCCTTATATTCTGTTGACTTCTGTTGCAAGCCATGTCTTTTAATGGTAAATTGGATGGAAGCGTTCCTCACTTATGTCGAATATATATTAACAATGTAGTGCATCAAGATAGTACAACGGAAAAATATCGAATACCTACATTCTATTGCGGCCCATTAATTGTTGCCGAAGAGATAACAAGAATGTCAGAGCCCTTATTTGGTTTAATTGATTATTATCGTTAGAAATACTATACAACTTAGACGTCTTCTGATAAGTATGTTCCTATTTAGAGTGTTCGTTCTTATTTACAACCCATTGAGCGACAGATTTTTTTTGCATTATTCTCCCTTTACTGTATGCCACGTTTAATAGCATCAGACCATTTGCTGTGGCTTCCTGTGAACGCACGGGCTTAACAAATTTCTTTCCCAATAATTTTTTCAGGGAACAGCTCAAAGAAACTTCAAAGGTCGTCTTCTTCCACGTTTCCCCTACACTATTAACCACATTGTATTTTGCTCTCTCCGATTGATGCGGACAAACAAATGATGGGATTCGAGAAAATACGAAGCTGGATAGTCGATTTGTAGGGTGTATTTCGTGTAGAGCCGTACTGAAAATTTAGTGTTTGAAGATCATCGAAGAAGTGTATAAATAATAAATATTTCACTTTTGAATAATTATTAGGATGTTTCAATTTTTTTACGTCTAATTTGACTATTATTAATACTACTCAATTATCATTTTCTACTAAATATATTGCAAAATATACCTTAAAATATATTAATTCATTAAATCTAGAATGAAATGTCACAATTTAATGTAGGCAGTCATCGTGACAATTGCAAAATTAATCTAAAATCTGAATAAGTACAGCCATAATTAAAGCGTAAAACCAACAGATTATAAGGGGCAATATCTCTAGATTAATAGATTCATAATTGCCATCAATAATAACCATAATGAGAAGAAATATGTCCTAATTAAAGGTATATGTCATATCGGAAATAATAGTGTGTAATACATTAATTTCGAGATTAGCAATGAACGGGATATCTCTGGAACAACTACGATGTGTTTAGGCCATGATGCTCCATTAATCAACCATATTACAATTCAAATCTAACCGCTAACAATGCCAAAACAAGGCGTGCATTTAGCCGGAGCTGCACGCATACACATATCCTTCATGGAAGGTTTCGGCCAGCTATAACGAGGCACAAAATTTACGATTCTCAAATTGAGATAATTTTCAATTACCGATTTCCCGAATTATGATTTAGTACCGTTTTGATCAAGGCAAATTGCATGTATTACGAGCTAAATCAGATTAATTCGGCTACCAATTTATATTTTTGTATACACTTCAAGGTCACTGAATCGACATTGTTGCTGTTGACGTTGGTATCTGTTCCGAAACATGCATATTTAATATTATTTTTTATAGACAACTTATAACAATGAGTAGAAGTTGTCATTGGACGCGCGAGTTACACTTATAAATTTATTTCTTTTCAATTAGCAGCTGCAGCGACGGGAGAGTAGGTGTAGCCTTTACCCTCTCTACTCTCTCGCCGCTCTCACTCACACAAAGAGAAATTTCTTGTGTCCGTGTGAGCCGGCGTGCGAGGCACTTTCAAATAATTAAACTCCCTCAATTCTCAACCGTTTTTAAAGATTTTTTTTTATTTCCCATGAATTTACGCAGCAAATCATCTCGCCGGCGCCTCTCGTACATGAGGATGTTTCTTGTCGACGTGAGGATGAGCGGCGAATAAAAAGAAAGAGAATGAAAGAGGCAGATAGCGGCCGTATATCACAAAACCTCCCGATTCTTATTTCATTATCTTATACACGGCGTACGCCGGTCAAATTGGCCGTGCGGGGCCTCAATTATCACGCGTGTGTCCGTGGCCTCGTCATATATATCCTATGCTGGCAACTAGATAGAGGTTCTGTAGAGTGGAATATGCTGGCTGGTTGTGAAGATATCACACGCGCGTGATCATGTCAACGTCCGCGCGTCCGACTTCATCGACGCGCGCCACATACAATAATTCAATGACCACCGTTCAATTTGTTTCCTCTTGTTCTCCATTTTTCTTCCATTACTTGCTATTCATTTCTCTCTCTCTCTTTCTATTATTATCTCGCCCGCGACTTAAGCGACGAGACAATGATCATGACTGTCGCGGCATCGAGCTGCATCTCCGCAGGTCAAAAATTCCTGCGGAGCTCTCATCTGCTAGAATGAGAGGAAAGTAGAGAACACGATGGGAGTGGGGGGTAGGGAAATCGAAGGTCAGAAAAGTAAGTCTGACATTTTCCCTTAATAAAGAAAATTGTTTTGAAAAAAAATACATTTTTTATTTTGCCCCCCGTTTTTAGAAACACCATTTTTTAAAATCGCCCTATTAGAACCGGAGATATGGCCGTTTCCCCTTTTTGCACGTTCCCCCCTCCCCCTCCTTCACTAATTGCCCTAGAGAGCTCCCCCTGCGGCCTCGACCTGTTCTTATAACCGCCTATAATAGGAAAAAAAATTACCATCCTAAACCCATCCCTTATCTCTTAAACACCCCTCATACCTTCTGTCCGATCCCTTTTCTTACCCTGAAACTCAATCCCTTCAAACAGCCAGATCTCCGGCCCTAATTGGCCTATTTTAAAAGAGCAAAAATCAGTTTGCGCGCCTCGGGGAGACCTTTATTTTTTATCCGAAACATGCTTTTTCCGTCTCCCCAATCGCGCGCAAACTGAGCTCCTCCCTGCCCCCCCCCCACCACCTAGATCTCGGATGTGAAAGTGTCAGGGAAGTGGGGGAAATCGTCCTCTATAAGACGGTAAAAATTTTTTTTGAAAAAAGGCACTTGTTTTTCAAATGCCAGATCTACTCCACTATAAGGCATCGATTAGTTGTACCTATAAATATCATTTTACCTGCTACGAAACGTATAAAATCTAACACAATTACTGAACTGGTTGAGATATTTTCCTAAATTATTGCAGTATATCTCGATGCTGAACTTGTAAAATAAACTTAAAAATAGACCAAAATAAAAACCATATTTAATGTTTTAATGTATTTAATATCCGTACTCACGAAATGTAGTTCATTTCAGGTTTAAAACGTCACATATTCAGTTTTTTGTCCGGATTAAGTAAAATCCCATTAAAAAAGCGGAAATTAAGTTTGATTGAAATTGTAATTCACAATAAAGCTTTTTGTTGGAACTGTTGGAGGTCTGTTTAGGTTTTTAATAAATATAAGGTAAATATTAAAAATGTATTCGATTTAAATACAGGTTTATACAATTATGTTGAGGGTATTTACCAGTACGATACATTTAATATTGAAATGAAATGCAAGCAAATAGGAGGATTATATGCTAATTTTAATTAAATAAAATGACAGAGGATGTGGACATTTACAGTATTTTCCTTTATAACTATAGTTATATCTATATCATCTAACAAGGTGGTTATAAAGCAAAAGTAAATCACTTAACCTCATTCTTCACTGAATATGTGAGTTGGAACTGCTGATTGGTTAAGTTTTATCCCAAAACATACAAAATTTAGACAAGCTCCCATGGAAAAAAATGTACCCCATCGAACACCTCGAATTTAAAATGTAAAAATGGTTGCAAAACACTTAAAAATCGCCAGAAAAAAAAATGTTTATCTGACAATTTCTGTTAATTAATTTGTCAGACTTAATTTTTTATAATTTTCTTTTTATGAAAGTACACTTCATAAGCCCTTGATTTTAGTTCGTCTGAACAACATTCTTTCCACGACCGATAAATATTTATGCATAGAGGAGATCTTAAACTTCAGTTGCCTTTTATGGAGGTGTTATGAGGTGCCAGTGATTGATCCTGATGCACTAAGATATTCACTTGAAATTTGGTATACGTATTAGTTATTTATGCACCAAGTGCGTCATAGAGATTATAATGCCCGGAGGGTAACATGATGTAGCCCGAGGGCCTTTGGTCCGAGGGATGCATGTTGCCTGATGGGCGTTATAATCTAATAGTGCTCGTGGTGCATACAATATTTTATTTTTCACGAAAAATAATTTTTTTTAATGAAAAATTGAATTTTTATTTTTTAAACACATTTTTTTTTTAGTAGTTGTAGTAGTTGTTGTTGATACTTTGACGTTTAGTAATTGTATCTGTCAGTATGTTGACTTCTTTCAAATTTAGTAACCTAGTTCAATGCTGCTAGCTTTTTCTTTTTACCTTCTTCACCAATTAGTCTATGATATGACGTTTGTTGATATTGCTTTGCTTTGTACGCAGATAATACGCTTAACAAAATAAATGGAAAATTAATATGGAAATACCACAAAATACCCGAAACAATGCGGGAAAAGCCACAGAAAATGTATTGCCGATAAAATCCAAACCATTATACGATAAGGAATATGAAACACTTACTCTTTCTTTGCTTCTCATATAGCAGGGCGTTCTGGCCTTAACGCCCGCTCATTATGCCCGTGGTCAGTACGAACATCTTTATCGTAACCGTATCCAAGTTATAATAAACAAATAATATGCAGGTGAAAAATAAATATTATAATGACATTAGGAACTAGATTATATATTTTCTCTCTAATTCCTTGGGACTTCCTGCCACATGTATTTTTTCTTTTTAACCGGTGCTCGAGGAATCTGTAAAATATCACAATTAACCAGTATGTTACTGGAAAATAATCTCTACGCCTGTGACTTTTTACGTTAAAGGATCAGTTGGAGGTTGCCTTTTTGACAAATAACATATGTATTAAAAATTGAAATCAAATATTTCACCGACGTTTCGGAAATCTAATCTGTTTCCCTTTTCAAGTTTTTTTTTAAATATATATTTTTTTGCTGGTATGATAAATACATATAAATAGATTTCTGTAAAAAGTCTTGAAAACGGAAACAGATTAGATTTCCGACTTTGACAATATTTAAACTATATTTTGGGATTATACCGTTGAAGGGTTGGGGGTTAAATAAGGGTAAATAGGGGAAAATAAGTAAAGCAAGCTGGTAAGACTACAGAAACTTGAAATTTGGTAGTGCGTACTAGAAGCTAAGGCCTCAGATTTATTTATAATATTTTTCAAGTCCCCACCCCTACTCCATTATTAAAAGGGTTGATAAAATAAAATTGAGATATTCACTTAAAATTTGGTACACACATATGTATTATAACGACATCTGGAACTAGATTATATTTTGAGATGATTCCGTTGAAGGGGTAAGGATGTAAGTATAGGTAAATATGGGAAACTGAGTAAAGCAATATGTGTAGAGTACGCATACTTGAGGTTTGGTGCTATACTAGAAGTTAAGCCCTCAGATTTCTTCATAACATTTTTCAGCCTATTACAATTACTCCGAGTTGTGTAATTGTTTAAATGATTAATTCGCAACATAATAAAGGTTTGAATATTTCTAAAACTTTCCTTTATTTCTATCCCCTGTACATTTTGCAGATTTTGTAAATATCATATCAGACTCAAAAGTTAGCCAAGTTCATTTTTAATGTCTTAACGAAGCATGGCTAAACTGCAACTTCTGTAATTTTTTTATGACTTCTGCCCCTAATATTATTAAAATTCTGTGACCAATTATTTCCGCATACTAAAGTGCAAATATAGTCAAGAGGTTTACTTTTAAAGACACTTGGAAGGAAATTCTGGATGTGGAAGTAGTGATTCCCTAGGCAGCGGTTTTCTTTATACACTGTGTATACCGACATACATTACACAAAACCTATAAATTGTAACTCAAGCGTGTTACAAAATATACACATGTATCATCAGTAAATATGAAAAATCTGTTATTTTTAATTCAGACATATAAAATTATTATTTGTTGCTCTGCGATGTCAACTGAAACGCATTTAAACAATGTTAGTGAATAACAAAGGTACGTATATATTTCATTAGCCAACTGTTATGAATATTGTCATTCACTGTATTGACAGAATTAACAGACGAAAATAAAATCATTAATAACTATAAATAATTGTAGCAAATTTCCCTAGCTAATGAACCAATTTAAATGTACTCATTCAATAATCCAAGAAAATAAGTTTTTGCACGCAATACAACATATCCATAAAATATTATGACAAGATAATGCCAGCTCATTAAATATCGACTGCGATAATCCACAGTTATACGTTCAATATCGTATCTGGTTTAATATTTAAGCAGGCTAAACACATTACATCATATAATTAAATCGCTGGTAAATTTGTCACAATTTATAATAAAATAAAATGAAATAGGCTTTAAATGTCGAATTACTTTAGCTGCACGTTGTTCGGGTGATTAAATTTTTGACTAACTACTGGCACATCAAAATTAGTTCATTTATTAACAATTGTACAAGGTGAACAAAATAAATATTTGATGGTTATCAAAATGTATTGAAACATATTCTATATAGGATTTTGCAAACAGCAGAAAAAATAACTATCTATAACTAAAAGAAAAAATGTTTCTAAAAATATTAATGAAATCTTTGCATTCTTTCGATAACTTGAATTCTGGTTATGCTAGCCAATTAAAATCCTCAAATGAATTTTTCTAATTTCTTATTTGACAATTCTCATTCTAAAGGCGCATCTCCATTATGGTCGGCTTTGCTGATCGGCATTGCCCCACTTATATATTCGGCTTGGATTCTCTTGAAGTTTCTGACCGGCATAAGCCGAATTGTACGTACTCACTTGCAAACAAATGCCGAGCGGCCATGCCGATCGGCAAAGTCGACGATAATGGAGACGCGCCTTTACACTAGCATCCACATAGTCCCCTACGGCCATGCAGATTAAACTAGTATCTACATAACCCCCTACCATCATGAAGATTCAATTAAAAATTAGAACAAAGGCCTAACATGAATTTATTTATCTACCTTGTCTTCAAAAAATTTTCATTTTAATGGATTACATTCATGAAATCTACCATTCTGTTTCTTGGAAATGCTTAGCCTTTGAAACGTTTTTCGCCCTTCTTCTGGAGTACATCAGAAAGACATAAAGCCACCGATAAAGATGTTTCATGCAAAACCAAGTCAATTTCTATGAACAAGTGTAAAATAATTATATTTGACATTGACTGATAAAAACAACCTCACCTATCTATTAGCTAACTAGTATTGGAGCCTATATACTCTATGCACGTTTAAAAATGAATTATTTTCTTTTAGTTATTTTTTATAATCAAACAAATAATAATTCATTTTTAAAAAAGTTATCAAAATGTGTTGGACAAGCTTCATAAACCATGTTATACCGAATATTCAAAGCAACTTCTAAATTGCCAATTGACTAAATTTTTTTTAGAAAATTTAGATAATTCTCCAATTTTATAGGTCCAAGCAGAAAATTGTCAACTACATATATCTAGAAGATTATCCTAAACCTTTACTGTTCAGTCCGTTTTAACATAAAGAATTTCACCATGATGGGAATAAATATATAAATTAAATATTCCATCCACAGTAAGCATTTGTCATAATATAAAATATTAGAAAACACTTATTATTTTTTTTCATCCGCAGCCAATGTGCATAATCTTGGCGAGCAAAAAATCGCGTTCCAACATAGTATGATTTCGAAATTTCAGAATATATCGTAATGACTTTCTTACACTAATTTCAGATTTTCTTCAACAAAACATCCTAATCATGTTCTTCTATTACATCAGAACATCTTCAAGTTTCATTATAAAATAATGTTCCCGTTTCTCTCAATTTTTGGTTGAATGACAGGGATCTCTGTTTGGAAATTTTTCCACATATTTACCTTCTGCTGTTCCAGCGTTACATGTCACTTCACTATAAACTTAATGACACTTAGCTCATTCGTATTGGTCAAAAAAACATTACATTTTCATAAAAATGTAAGTTTTTTAATTTCGTACAAAAATTTGCAATCCAAGAAATTAACAATCTAACAATTATACTCTTCGTCGATTTACTACACTTATTATACAACTGTTGCACATTCTATAGGATACTCTTTGCAGTTTTTATTGTAAATGATATTAGATTCAAACATTTTTTGTTTAATTACAAAGCAAACAATTTTTTTTTCATTTCAATAATCAATAACATAATGGGGTTGTGCATCGTATAGATGATCTGGAAAACTTTGATGTGTAACAATAAGTAGGTACTCTTTGTTTACTACCTTTTTGCTTATTTGCTACTTGCATGCCGTGCTTCTTGTTCATTTTACGTCATATTCATATAAGTAATTTTGTAGTGTATAAAGATACATTGGTACACCTTTTTTATTATTAATCTAGCTTTCTTGCTGTTGCTACATATATGCATAACGTGCGTCTTTGCTTATTTGCTACTTGCATGACATGCTCCTTGTCCATTTTAAGTCATATTCATACAAGTAATTTTGTTGTGTATAAAGATAAATAGGTACACCTTGTTTATTATTAATCTAGCTTCTTGCTGTTGCTACCTATGTGCATAACGTGCGTCTTTGCCACTACATGTATATATATTTTTTTTTTTTTTTTTGGCCTTGGTTTTTCCTTCAGCCAATGTCACCGAATTAAGACAAATACCACTACTACTCTGCTGTAACCGTAGCATTCCCGGTCAAATATTTACATACTTGGCTTTACTAAAATAAACATTTAACGCTAATAACCATAACAAGTTCTTAGTTCGGTATTACATATTTCTTTTTTTTTCCTCTATACATATTATATCATTTTTTTTTTATTTATTCATTTATTTCTTTTTTTTTTTTTTCTTTTTTTTTTCTTTTTTACCTTTTTTCCTTCTTTTCTTTCTTGTTTTTTATTTTCTCTTTTCTTTTTTTTTTCTTTTTTTTCCCTTTTTTTTTCCTTCCTCTTTTTTTTTTTTTTTTAATATATTACAGATTTAACAAAGAAATTACACTATCATATTACTACTCCAGTAGAGTTTACAAATTCGAACAATGCTTGATATGCTGGCAAATTTTCCGAGCACAGGATATAATTCACGTTCATTGGCAACTGGAGCTCCAACGTAAGGAGCTTATCCATAAGTTGGGCTCGTGCTGCTGAGTACAATGTACATTCAAAAAAAATGTGATTTATATCCCCCACTCTTCCACACGAACATAAGTCATTATTTATAATTTTTATTTTATTCAGATGATACGGAAAACGACCATGATTAAATTTTAGTCTAGCTATTATGGTATACATTTTTCTTGGTACTGCTACATCATGATACCATTTGTGTTGCAATATACTCGGGTGTATAAGGAAGTAATTGGTTGGCCTTTCTTTGTAAGCGTTGTTGTAAATCCTAGCCCAGCTTGACATTATTTCCTTTTTAAATATTGGAAGTAAATCTGTTACCGGAATTTCGTTTAACTCCTTATCGTAATCAGTACAGGCTCTCTTCGCAAGTAGATCGACCTGCTCGTTATAAGCTAGTCCTGTGTGTGCCTTTATCCACATGAAATGTATTATATACCCCCTTCTATGTAAATCGTGATACGTTTTAATTATATTCATTATTATGGGCGAGGTAATTGTATTAATTTTTTCTAGGCTTTTAAGTACCGACATGGAATCGGATAGAATTAGACATTTTTTAATATTGTTTTCTGAAACAAATAGTAATGCATCCAGAATAGCATACGCCTCAGCTGAGAAAATAGACGCTTCTTTGGGTAGATTAATTCTTTGTTGGATTTCTAATAAGGGAATTAAAAATGCACATCCAGTACCTAAATTACTTTTTGAGCCATCGGTGTATATTTTGGTAAAATCTTCAAAATTGCTCATTTGTTCCAGTAAAATAAATTTATTGATGGTGCTATTATTGTCCGCAAACTTGGGAAATATTACCGCTACCCGAACAAATAAACTTGTCCAGTCTAAACTACCAAGGGTTACTGGTGCCTTTATAATTATATGGTCGAATTTGGCAGTATCGGTAAATGCGGTAGTTAATGGAGGGGAATTCCTTTTCCCCCAGTACTTGTTTATGAGATCATGTCTTGTTAGGTTATTGATATTACCCAAAAATTGATCTTGTTGCGCCGTCTTTAACTTCATTGTAAATTTTTTGCTTAAATATTCTCTTCTAAGACGTAAAGGGGGTTCCCCTGTTTCAACTCTGAGAGCTTCTATCGGCGTAGACTTCATGACGCCAGAACAGATACGTAGGGCTTTATTTTGTAAGATATCTACTCGCTTTAGTAGGCTGTCACTTGCAGATCCGTAGAAAATACACCCGTAGTCGATGATAGACCGTGTCATTGTCCTATACATTAGTAGAGCTGTTGAAATATCTGCTCCCCAGTACACATGAGTAGTCATTCTAAGTAAATTTAAAGATTTCTCTGCTTTAGCGACTATATTCCTAATGTGGCTACTCCAGGTAAGTTTTTGATCCATCCAGAAACCAAGGTATTTAACTTCCTTTTTATAAGGTAAAACGAAAGATGATAACTGTAGATTGTCGTAACTAGGGATGTTATGTCTTGAGAAGATAGTTACACAAGTTTTCGTTGGTGAAATGTTAAATTGCTTATTGATTGCCCAGGCTTCAATAGTTTCCATAACTAGGTTTAGCTTATTTAGGCAACTCTCTAATTTAGAGTCTTCGAAGTAAAACGCAAAGTCATCAGCATACTGAATAACTTTGAAGCCATCATTTTCCACATCTGATGTATACATATTAAATAACATCGGACTCAGGACCGACCCCTGGGGAAGTCCTTGGTTCACTGACCGAGGTCCTATTAAATTATTGCCTTGTTGCCGTAGAAAAATTTTTCTACTACGGTATAATTTTACTAAGTTTCTACATATAGCTAATGGAATGTCATACTCTGCCAATTTGTTTTCGAGGATATTTAGGTTAACATTGTTGTAAGCGCCTTCGATATCTAGAAAAATGACTCCTAAGTAGTTGTTTCTTGACTGGGCCAACTGTATATCTGTTATTAATCTCCCAGCGGCATGTTGTGTAGACAGATTTCTTTTAAATCCATACTGGTAAGCCGTTTTAAGGTTGTTTAATTCTAACCACCATTCAAATCTGTATTTAATTATTCTTTCTAGTGTTTTTAAGATACATGACATCAATGAAATGGGTCTATATGAAGAAGTTATATTTGCTTGCTTCCCCGGCTTAAGTATAGGCACAATTTTTACCACTTTAAGTTCCTCCACCTCCTCGCCCTTAAAGAATAACCTTGAGAAAATGTCGATCAGGAGCAGTTTTCCAGACTCTGGCAAATTGAAAAGCATGTCGTATGTGATCGAATCTTGTCCCGGTGAGGAGTTTGCACAGGATTTAAGCACGTTGTTTACTTCAGCCAAAGTAATTGGTTGCAGCAGGGGGTGATCGATGTTTGCGGGAACGTCCATCATCGATGTACTATTTTCCAGAACAGTACAAGGAGCTAAAGTACACAAAATATTTTCGGCACACTCATTATCACAGGTTCTTGCAGCCGAGGTTACACTTCCTTTCATTTTTCTTACTTGTTGCCAAATTTGGATATTTGGCGTGTTAGCGTTTAAATTACTACAATATTTTTTCCAGCTATTCTTAGCTTTACTTTTTAAAAATTTTTTGGCCTTAGCAAATGCCTTCTCACATTCAATGTAGGTGTCTAGGGAGGGGTTTTGTTTGTAGATTGCAAGTGCACTTTTCCGAAGTGTTATAGCATTACTGCATTCATCATCCCACCATACAGGTTTCTGTTTTTTCCTAGGTATGAATGGCCTCTTTTCCTTAAAAGCTAAATTTGAAGCATCTGTAATCGCTTTCATGAAGTATTCATACATGGCTTGTGCAGAATCTAGAACAGGACGATACTTGAAGCATCTTTCTAACGACTCATAATATAAATTCCAGTCTCCCCCAACTAGCACCAAAGTGACAGTAACTGAGATGGGAACTTCGTATGAATAACCATTACGTAATTGCCACTAAATTTACGACTTTGGTGTAAAAATAACTTCATTTGACAAGTCTACAGTCCCTGCCTCGTAGTTTCTACCACTAATGATTACTTTATAGTTATGCAACTTCTACGTAACTTTCGTGGTACATGGGAACGTGGTAGTTACCAGTGGGACGACTTTCGGGTTTTCATAACTTGAAGGTGGTAAACTATAGTAGCGGCGACTAACTCGCATCACTGAAATGGGACTTCAAAGTTGCAATCACCTTCAAGTAGCTTTAATAGTTGCTGGGACGTTCTGGGAACCTTTGCTATTTCTTTAAAGTAGTGGAACTTGTAAGTAATATTCATAAGTGTTAATGACGTTACTGCTACCTACAGAACTGTGTACGAGTACTACAAAGTGCACATCACCTCTGAAATTCACCATGAAGTAAATTTCACCATCTAGTTTCCAATGTTGACCATAGATAAAGTTAATGCAACAAACCTAACCTATATAATATGTTTGCCTAACCTAGACTAGAATTATATGCTGCTATATTATGCTACGCAACATTTTATGTTCAAAATAAGGCAACAAAATTTAATATTTCAACACAGTTTTATTACACCTACCTTTTCTTCTATGTTATCTATAGTATATTATACCAACAAGGTTTATGTTTATTAAGTCGTTGATATATGGCTGCATACAAGTAAATTGCGACAGCTGATAGGTTTTTCAATGCGAAGTTAGGTAAATGATAAACAGCAAAAGCTAGGAACGCGTTCAGTCTAGACCTCAACGTACGTTCCGAATCAATATTGGGAAAAATGTAACCATGAAGTAGCAGCGGCAACTTTGAAGAGGTAATTTGTGGTAGTCACAACTTTGCTACGACTTTGAAGTGATGCTATAGTTCCATTTGCAGATTTGTGGTAAATATAACTTTAAAGTTACGTATTTGAAGTTTTCGTCACTATCGCCAAGTAGCAATTACTTTCAAGTAGCATTTCTTGGTGAAAACGACCTTAAAGTCATATTTTCTGAAATACGCCATGTTGATGGCCAAAATTATCGGCGCCATTGTTATAACACATGAACCATAATTTCACAATTGACTAACAAATTTAATTTATCGCCATTTCTTCACCAAATGCAACAAATGAATACATAAAAAGTAGTGTTAAGTTCCGAAGAACAATAAAAAATAGGTTTCGGCATCTAGTGTATCATATTCTCACATGACATTACATATTTTAAAAACAATATTTTCATTAAAAAATGCAAATTTTAAAGGCGCGTGGTTAGATTCGGACGTTTTATCATTATGTTTGTCAGTAAAATTGCATTCGTTTTAATTGTGACCCTTAGACCATTGGAAAATAGCACAAGTTTTGCCGTCTAATATTACCTTCTGATATTATATTAAATTTCTGAGTTAGGGAAATAAACAAGAACAAGAATCATATGTAAGAATGAAACATAAATATAATAAAATCGGTTGCAAGACAAAGAAGGGGCAACATCGATTTGAAAGAGTAGGGAGTGGTAAAGTTTTCTGAAAGTGGCGGCGTCTACGCCGCCACGTCGCCGCTCCGGAGCAACAACGTCATTGGAACGTAGCCAGACAAGTTCCAGGAACGTGGCTGGAACGTTATCGTCACCAAAAAATATTCCCCATTTTGGTCATAAACACGTATTAGGAACGTTCCTATTACGTACCTGTGACTAGTACCAAAACACTTTAAAGTGCCTACAATAGTCATTGCTACGTTCCCACGACTAATTGTGCTAGTTGGGCCATTATTGGTATCCCATTTGGTTGAGGGGTATATAAGTACATTAGTGGCGGAATAGGTTCTGAATTCTATGAGAATTGGAAAGTGATCTGATCCACCGGTATCCTCTAGCGTCTTCCATAACATATCTGCCGCAATATCTGAAGATGATAATGTTACATCCACAGCTGAACAGACATTATTTCGTGTTATATGAGTTCGCGAACCCGTATTGAGAACTATTAGGTTTTTGTCATCTATGGCCTTGAGTAGCGAATCTCCATTAATATCATCCTTGTAACTACCCCATAAGGAGTTATGTGCATTGAAGTCACCCCCAATTAACAAAGGAGGTGAGCAGTGATCAAAAATTTTAATCCAGTCCTCTGAGCTAGTAAAATCCCATGGCCGATATATCGAGAGAATATCAATACTGGTTTTACCCTGTAGCTTTATTCCACATACGAGTGTATTTGTATTAAAGTTATCCCTAAATTGAATTTCGGTATACCTATGTTTTTTTGCTACCAGAATGGCAACACCAGCTTTTCCATCTATTCTATCTTTCCTAACTATATTGTAACCAGGGAATGCTACCGGTACCGACGGCTTAAACCAGGTTTCACTCAATAGGGCAACGTCTATGTTTTGACTAGTCAAGAGAACCAATAGACTGGTCTTGTTAGCAATAGCCGAACGACTATTCCACTGTAATAGCTTTAATGAATTTTTATTGATTAGTTCGGATTATAATAAAAAAGAGGGAAGGAGACAGACATAAAAAAAAAAAAAAAAACCAGGCCAGCTCGTGAGCTCTGCATAGGTCAGGGCCTATGCGTTGCCCCCCCAACATTAGAACAGCTTTTACTTAATATATTCTTCAACTGCGTTCTGATAGCATTTTCATCTAAATTACTTTCATTAACTGAGTTTCTAATTATATCATAAATATATTGAGTTATATTTTCAACTAATTGAAACGTATTATTTTCATTACCCATACCAGATACCCCGGGGCGATATGGATTAGGTGGGAGCGGATTTAGAGGAAGTTGTCTCGGATCTAGTTCTCTTTGAGGGGTATGGAAGTTGTTAGGTACACTAATTTTTCTCTTTTTATTTGTATTCTGACTATTGCTAATTTGGTTAGCTTCAGTTGGCCTAGGTGGGCCTGATATATTACCGATACGCGAGTTATGTGCAATAGGAGGAAAAACAGTGTGATCATTTAAATTAGATAGTATGGCAAACCTGTTACCAGTAATATTGGCAAAACTGTTAGGATTATTAACAATATTTTTTGCTTCCTTATAAGTGCAATTGTTTTCCGCCATTTTTTGTTTTATTGTTTTCTCCTTTTGATAAGAAGGACAATCCTTAGAGAGGGCATTGTGTGACTGTGAATGACAGTGAATACAGTTAGGGGTGGAAACTTCGCAGTCTCCTTCATGTGCTGTACCGCACGTTTTACATCTGCGCTCTGAGCTTCTACATTGAGCCATAACATGGCCAAATCTCAAACATTTGAAGCAGCGTACTACACTATAAACATAAGGGCTCACTTCCCTCCTGCAGCTATTTATAAATACATAAGGTGGTGTTTTATTACCCTCAAAGGTAATAATTACAGACTGGCGATCCGCAAACACAACAGTCCCGTCCTCTTTTATTATCTTTTTTTTTATACGCTTAACTTGTTTTATTATGCTCGGGCTTTCTATGTTTTCCTTCAAGAATTCCTCGGAGAAACTGGTATCTACATACCGAATAACCCCTCGTCTTTCCGTTAGATGTTTAGGTACAAAACAGTGTAATTGTTTATTTTTAAGAATCGGATTATTAACCAAATCTATTACATCTTTAACTGTATGCATTTTTACCTTAATGCGGTTAATACCCGCTCTACTTATTTCCTTGATGCTTTTTTTAAGGCCAAGGTCTTTGTGTAAAATGTGACCAACAACCATTTCGTGTAGCTTCCCAATATTTTTATTTTCATGCTGTAAAAAAGCATAATAAGGCCCTTCATATAGATAAGTGTGATCCAAGTCATAATTATTATAAATTAAATCATCTTTATTTTGAGACAAATCACCCGTACTATTCATATTTATGTTATTATCAGAGTTCTTATAATTACTTTTTTCAGCGGTTGAGTTTTTATCGCCATAATGATTTATTTGGCTCTGACTACCTAATTTTGTTTGCGATGCATCACTTATTATTTCCATATCATCCCCATGCACTACACCGATGTTAAGTATGTTGGGGGGTCTACCCCCCTCTCCATATTCCCCCGAATACATCAGCCAACCTCGAACATCCAGAAAATATTACACCACCTTCCAAATACAATAGCCAAACTTACCAATATCCAGGTACCAGAGCAATAAAAACTCAATACCTACTAACTGAACTATTCAACTATACAACCTGTATTTTAAATTAATTAGAACACTTATTTATTCCCACTCGAACGTCCGATTCTTACACACGGCGCGGTCGAACTCTACATGTATATTTGAACAAGTAATTTTGCTAAACAGTTTACGATTTGGTTAATAGAGTTTAACATATAGATATATATATGTATATTTTTTTTTATGTTTATTAGCAGTAGGTATATTCTACTTGTGCGTATTGTACACGTGCAAGGTATCATTCTTTACTTTATATTTTTATAGTTTACATTAGTTCTGTCTCTCTTTCTCTCACTATTTTCTCTTCTCTCTCTCTCTCTCTCTCTTATTTATATCGCTGATCTGTGTTTACGTGTTCACTATCCGTACCTGTTGATTAAAAACTCATATAGGTTTTACTGTTAGCTGCATTATTTATCTAAAATCATATAATTACGCTTTGTTTTTGTTAGTTGACATATTTTTCGTACGAATTATATGAACCTGAACGTTGCACACATAAATGTGAGATCTCTTACTGCAAATTTTAATCAGTTTCAATATTGCATTTTAAATTCAAACTATCATGTGATCGGGGTCACTGAGACTTGGTTACATCCAGGTATTGGCAGCAATGTTGTAAGTATGAATGACTATGTTCTTGTCAGGCGAGACCGGCTTATTCGAGGAGGTGGTGTAGGTCTGTATTTAAAGAACACTTTAAATTATACTATTTTATTAAGTGAAACCCGTGATTATATAGAGATTATTATAATCAAAATATTAATAGAAAATCAGGCACTTGTTATCGCTAATGTATATAGGCCACCAAATTCCGATTATGATTCCTTTCTAAACTATTTCGAGGACACGTTTTCCAATATTTTTGCAAATTATGACAATATAGTGTGTTTAGGTGACTTTAATATTAATATGGTTAGTACTTGGATGGGTGAGCCTCTCCAGGGAAACACAGCGTTCTCGCTCCATCTTCTAACGGCTTGTATATCAGCGCATGCGTAGAAGGTATGTAACTTTAGGCGGGGGTTACATAGCGGATATACCATCCTTCGGAGGGGATGTAAAGCAGTCGGTCCCTTGTCTATTAAATGTTAGGCAAGTAAAAGATCCCTACTCTTCGATAGAGAAGAGGTTCGGCAAAATTTCCAGGTTGGGGGTAGCTCGTCTCCTGGCGTCGGCGATTGGCCTTGGTAGCGGAAATAGGCCGACGTTAAATAAGTGATAAAAAAAAAAAAAAAAAAATATTAATATGCTTGCTAACTACTCTGCGCAATTTAAAAATATATATCAAACTTTCAATTTTGTGCAAGTAATCAACGAACCCACGCGAATAACTGATACAACCATGTCATTGCTAGATTTAATTCTGGTAAATTTTGAAAGTGTTTGTGACGTTGGGGTAGTCGATGCACAAATATCCGATCACTTCTTAGTTCACTGCACTATAACGTTTAATGTTATGGAAGAACCGGAGAGAATATTTAATTACAGAGCTTTAAAACATATAAATTTTGAACATTTTCAAATGGATTTAGAAAACATACCTTGGAATGATATTTTCTATATGAATAATATTGACGATAAAATTGAATTTGTTACTGATAATATTTTGCAGTTATTCAATACGCATGCACCTATCAAATCTATAAAATGCTCCAAAAGAAAATATGCTCTGTGGTTAACAGATAACATTAAATTTATGCAGAAACTACGTGATAAAGCCTTGGCAAAATTCAAACAAACTAGGCAAAATGGCCACTGGGTGTACTATAAACAACTTAGAAATGTAACTAATGCAGCTATTAAGGCTGAAAAGAAGGCTTATTACTAGGCAAAATGGCCACTGGGTGTACTATAAACAACTTAGAAATGTAACTAATGCAGCTATTAAGGCTGAAAAGAAGGCTTATTTAAGATATAAATTTAATAATTGTAATATTAAAGAGAAATGGGGTGAATTAAAAAAATTAAATATTGCTAAAAATCAAAAGGCTAATATACCTGAACAGTTAAGTAATGTGGACACTATTAATGATTTTTTTATCAATTCCTCTAATAATAATGATAAACCTAAAGACGGGTTAATAAATTTTTATAATACCAATGTTAAAGAAGGCATAGATGGTTTATTTTCTTTTAAACTTATTTCTGATATAGATGTAATTAAAATCATTCAAAACATAAAATCTAAAGCTTATGGATATGATAAATTAAATATAACTTTAATACATTTATGCTGTCCTTATATAGTTCCATTCTTAACTCACATATATAATGTATGTATAAATACACACTACTTTCCTAAAGCTTGGAAAATAGCTTTAATATTTCCTTTACCTAAAATCAGTCAACCTAGCCAATTGAGTCACCTAAGGTCCATTAGTGTTTTACCGGTCTTATCAAAAATTTTTGAAAAAATCTTAGAATTGCAAATTAGAGAATTTGTGAATCTCAACAATGTTCTACCATTAAAGCAGTCTGGATTTAGATCTGGATTCTCTTGTGCTACGGCTCTTGCAGACGTAACTGATGACATCATTGGAGCTACTGACAATAACAAAATAAGTGTATTAATATTATTAGATTATACAAAAGCTTTTGATACGATAAATCACCAATTACTTTTTTCAATTCTACACTTTTGTGGCTTTGAACGAAATTCCTCCAGTCTAATTTTGTCATTCTTGTGGATAGAATTCAACAAACAGTACTTAATAATAATATTTCACAACCGCTAACGGTAGTTTCAGGTGTACCGCAAGGAAGTATACTTGGACCGTTATTGTTTACAATTTTTACATCGAATTTTCACACATCCTTGCAACACTGCAATTACCATTTATATGCTGATGATACACAGCTTTATTGTTCATTTCATGTTGAAGATCTACAGGAATATAGGAATTTAATTAACAGCGATATAAAGAATTTGGTGTCAGTTTCTACTGATCATCTACTTAAAATTAACCCTAGTAAATCATCTGCTATAATATTTTGCAACGACAATGCTCGTGAATTTGTGTCGAGAGAAATTAATATACAGATTGGAAATGATACAATTGCCTTCAATAACAGCTCTAAAAGTCTTGGCCTCATTACTGATTATAAATTGAGATTTAAACAGCATATTACGAGTAAATTAAGATCAGCATACGCTGCACTAAAAATGATATATTCCCAGAGACGATTTTTAAGCATGGAAGTAAAAAAAATGTTATGTGATTCTCTAGTTTTGTCCCATTTTAATCATTGCGACGTGGTTTATGGCCCCTGTATTGACAGCATCGAGACCCGGCGCATACAAAAAGTACAAAATGCTTGTCTTCGCTTAATTTTTGGAATTGCAGGATGGCTGAATATGTACAATCGCCGCAAACTTCACATGGCTTGTTTTTTTCATAAAATTTTAAAGTTTAGATCGCCACCTTATCGCCTCAACAACCTCTCTTTTAGAAATGATATTCATAACATTAATATTAGATGAAGAAATATTCTTACCATACCACAACACCGTAAGGAAATATTCAAAAGGTCATTCTCTTATAACATTGCTGCTTCTATAAATAACCTACCTTTTAATGGACTCACTCTTTCGTGTGTAAGTTTGAAAAAAACATTTAAAAAATATTTAATGCGAAATCAGTAACAATAAAATCTTACCTTTTCCCGTAATTTCTCTGTTTTTAAACTTTGTTCCTTCTTTAATTTTCTTTGTTTCATTTTTTTTTTCTAATTTCTTTTCTTTCTCTTCCTCTCATTTCCTACTCTCCTCCCTCCTTCAGCTCTAGTTTGCCTCTTTTTCATTCTACTTTGATGCGTTTTTTTTCTTAATTTTTTTTTATGATTGTTTCGATATGAGTAGTATATTTATTTAATTTATCTACCTCTGACATTATTTATAGGCAATAGTGGAAGAACAGTTTACTGGCTTGTCAGTAAACTGAACTACTCGCCTTTTATTTACCTGTTGTGTAAACATGTATAATTTATATTGTTAAATTTATCAAATTGGGTAAATAATAAATGCTTTATTATTATTATTATTATTATTAATAACTTTTTTATTTATTGATCGATTTTATTCAAAAACAATAGGTTTCTTCCCCTAGCCAACACAATCGGACTTTTCGTTCTTAAGTTATCGTGCTTACAAGAAACGTGACGGACGGACGGACAGACAGACAGGCAGGCAGACAGACAAACAGACGGACAGACGGGCGGACATTTCAAAAATTGTTCAGAATTCGATCACCAACACAGCGATATGAAATTTTTTTCTCTACGAACGAAGAGTATAATGATTGTTTCACATAATAATAATTTGACATTAGAAGTTCTTGCCCTGTTGATTTGTAGTAATTAACTTTTATTATAAACATTTTAAATGTTAGAAGACATCTCAGTAACTCAATATTTACAGCTTTTTGCCTAAGATTGAGAAAAACAGACACAGTATCTTTAAGAAATAATAAAACCAGGAGATATCCCTATGTAGCAAGAAAACAAGAATTGGTTATTAATACTGAAATTAGCACTAATTGGATAAAATGACTGTGGTCGAGGAGAATATTTATGTTTTACCTGTTCTATACGTCAATATCTGAGTATCCAGACATTTGCGGTTATAGACTTTGTATTAAAACAGCGTGGTCTATAAATCTGATTTATTTTCATGAATGATAGTTGTTAAAATGGATCCGCACCATGCTCAGATACCTAAGAATGAAGTGTCTCATATATATTCTGCATCACAATGCATTAAAATTATTCAGACCATCAAAATCAGGAGTAAAGCTGGAGAATATAAGTTTCGTGCTGACACATTATTATGTAAAATATATTATAATTTGCTTTTTGTGAACATAGTGATTTACAAGATACAATGTATATAGCGACTATTTCTCAATGATTTTTGGCATGAACAACTTAAATAAAACGTTGCGTTATTTATAAGGGTGGTGTACACGACTTATCAGCTTTGTGGGTAAATGTAGGTGTTTCACATTAGTAACATATTTGACTGATTTGTAACAACCTTACAGATTTCTCGAAAATCTGGGAGCAAGATCGTGTCTTCAATAAATCTAGCTAAGATAACGAATATTTTTTCTCTATCGATCGACAATAACAAACTTCCTCAGGACGTGTCTCAGACTCACCATGTGTGTCATGTAGATCTAATTTATTTTATACACTATTTAATTTTGTAGCATTGGTAATAAGATATTGGAAGAAAAATATGAATCGATGGAGTCAACGAAATTGGAGAGTGGCAAAATGGTCATTTAAGGTAAGTAGAAATTATTCCTATTCATCATTTAGAGTACCAAGATCCTAAATCGTGTTGTAAGGGTTGTGAAAAATCACTTATACAGTCTTGTAATTTCCTTTAAACGAAGGTGTTACTAAACCAAAACGATTATGTTGACAGAGATGAGTGGAAATTAATTTACTATTTAGTCCAATAATTATAAAGATTTCCATAACAAAAAAACGATATCTGACATTTTCCTTCAGTACATGTTAGTGAAGGGATTATACATAACAAAAGCACAAAAATTAGTTCTGAGGGTACCGCGCAACCCAAATAGTCACCCCTTCGGTGGAAAAGAGCCTTATTTTACTGATAAATCGTTAACCGTTGAAAATATTTAAGAAAATGCTCATCATAAAAAAGAAAGCCTGACTAATTGCCTAAAAAAGAGTCCTCTTGTAATTTTCTTGTATATGCCATGGTTTTCGAGAAAATCGATACTGAACAAAATTGCAAAATTTGTATTTTTAATGCGCACGAATTTTCGTTTATTTGAAATTTTTTGCCCGCGGCCTATAGAAAAAATTGAATTGTTCGAAAACCAAACAAGCTAGGACGAAAAGTCAAAATAGGTTTTAAAGGGGATATAAAATACTCTTTTGTTTCCATTTTTGGTGGCTTTTGATATCTATTAGTATATAAAAATAATATAATATTCTCTTGATTTTTTGCATTTTTAACTATTCACAGGCCTATAAAAAATAACTGACTTTAATATAAGTTATAAATGCATTTTTTTTAGTTCAAGGTAGTACTTCAATGCAGAAAAAGTTAGGAATAAAAATATTCACATTTACAAATTTACCGGCATGTTGAAGTTAGCCAAATTTTGGCCAATTTTTTATAGTTTCCTAAAAATAAAAAAAGACCCCAACATCTTGAAAATTTAGCTCAAATTATTTTTCTTCAGTTTACATATCAAATAACTATTGTTTCTAATCATTTAATAGTTAAGAAATTGAATTGAAAAAATATCATGAAATAATTGAATATGCAGCCATTTTTGGATTTTTTTTTTGGTTATTCCTAACTTTTTCTGCATTGAAGTACTACCTTGAACTAAAATATAATTTATTTATAACTTATATTATAGTCAACAATTTTTTATGGGCCTAGGAATAGTTAGATGCACAAAAAATCAAGAGATAACTATAATATATTGTTATTTATATATACTAATAAATATCAATAGCCCTCAAAAATGGCAACGCAAGAGACTATTTATATTTATATATCCCCCATAAGAATCATTTGGATTTTCTTCCTAGCTTGTTTGGTTTTTGAGCAATTCAATTTTTCTATAGGCCGCGTGCAAAAAAATTTAAAATTAAAAATACAAATTTTGCATTTTTTGTCAATATCGATTATCTTGAAACCATGGCATATACAAGAAAACTAGAGGAGGACTTTTTCTTAGGCAATTAGTCAAGCTTTAATTTTTATGATGAGCAATTTTTTTATATTTTCAATGGTTACGAGTCGTCAGTAAAATAAGACTTTTTTAACCGAAGTGGTGGTTTTTTTCGAAGCTGCGCGGCACCCCCAGAACTAATGTTTGTGGTTTTGTGATGTTTTTTCCTCGCACTAAGATTTACGGAAAGAAGATCTCAGATAACATTTTTTGCGAGCTTCTGCTGTATTTTTTACTTTACCGACTGGACTAATTATAAAATCCAAAATAATTTTTCGCTAGATTTCACTACAGAATTTTTATATTAACTTTCTAAAAATAAAGCGACAAATGTGAATAGAATAAAACGTTTTTTGCTACGTACTTTTAATCAGCTCATTAATTTGTAACAAATGCAATCAAGGGTAAAGAAATTAGAACCTTGTGCCATAAAACAATGCGATTTTGTAGAAAATTAGGTGGCCAAGTATTAGAGAGTTCTTAGAAGTAAACACACTTGTATAAATTTATAGTTTAACAATCTTGCGTGTCAAGTACAAAAACCTTTTCGGTAATAACTATATAGTATTCCGTAGTACATTTTCTAAATCGGGAGTATTTTAGTACCAGTAAAGACCTCCCGTAAACCAATAAAGCCGAAAGCATAAGAAAGTGTCAGTCCCGTCAACCATCGTGTAATTAGAAATGTCAAAAACGCGAGCAATTACGCAGGAATGGGTTAAGTCACCGTAAATTAGTATTTAAATTAGACTCGTAAATGTTTGTGATTGGTCCACAGATTCCCATTCTTTACTCTGTATATTAGGCAGACAGCGAGCATTTTTCCTTTTCTTTTACGAGCATGGTAAAAAGGAATACACGAAAAGGTTTTTTATTTCGCTGGAATTAGAGAACTGTAGATGGAGAATAGGTTCAGTTGTTAAAAAAATGTTTTTTATGTAGGGCAAGTCATTTTGGCCATATGGTAATGTAGATGACGCCTATTGCCAGGTCGACTTAGTGTTTGATATTTATGGGAAGTTATTTTGTCCCACATTGTAATGTAGAGTACACAAGCTGCCAAGTCAAAATTAAGCACTAGAAGGGGCGGGTACGCATTCATTGGTCCAAGTAATTTCGAAGCACCCCGCCCTATTTCGCCAAAGATTTGACTTCAGTAATTTCGGGAGAAAACAAGATACTTCTCGGTTAGCTCATGGTGTGTTAAGATTGTCATACTTTCAACAGAAAATTTTTTTTAGTGTCACCGGGTATGTTTGTGTTTTGAGATTTTGTACTAAAAGTTAGCTTATTGTCATTATACTTACAACCCCCAGATTAAATTAAACAAGGGAATGGGAGCTGTTACAACTTATTAATCTGCCATTTGAAGAAGAAAATCATATCCAATTTGCATCAGCGACAAGACGTTTTTCTCGCATTAAGATGTACCTTTGGGAAACTAGTGACAGGGAACGGTAGGTCAGTGATTGCGATTAGCTTGCATAGTACCTTGCGAAATGGATTCAAACTCTGCCTACCGTCAAATCATTGTAATTATAGAATGATCCCCAAATAGCGGTTCTGACTACACTATGAACTGTATGGCCTCGTTTCTTTCCACCTAAAACAAAATTATTTCGAATTTTCAATGAATTAGAATGTAATGTAACACCTTTAGTTGATTAATTTTCGATTATACTCTGAACATACAGTTATCATGATTATTTAGTATTTGTTGGTATCACAGGAAAAATCTGATGTGAAAAAGCAAGAATCCTGAAAAATTAAATAGAATGTGTAAAAAGAACATAATATGAATAAACGGATTTAAAAAATTATTGGAAAAACAATCATTCCGCTTTTCACAATGACGTTTGTTCTATGACCATAATTGTTTTCGATCTGAAATCTCTATTACGCAAATCTCAAATTCCAACCTGTGATATGTATGTACAAGAGTAGCCAAGCCACACGCTACGCCGTGTGTAGGTGTTATTTACCTAATCTACAATTCGTTCTGGCGCATCACGTACCAACGTCGTAAATTGTGTTGTAATATTTTAATCCGCAGCTACGGCGTAGATACGCGAACACTCCAATGCATGTATCTGAAACGACTGAATATACTTTTGCATTTGTTATCTATTTTTATAATTCAGCATGGATTGGATTTATTTGCATTGTTTTGCATTGGGAAAGTAGAGTTAATCTTTATTTGAATTGTGAGTTTCAAGAGTAATTGGCATGAATTATTGCTAGTCGGTTTATGAAATATTATGCATCTGCAAAAGTGAGGAGCTAATAAATGATCTTCGACAATTCTTACAGGCTAATGAATAATCGAGGCATCAGTTCAATAATTCTCAATAATGAGAAAGGATAGAAATAAAATGTAAACACAGTTCCAAACCAAGGCCAGTTGGCTTCTATCATGATGCAACTATATAAGGGCTCATTTTGATTGGCATATGCTCACTCATATTATACTACTCAAAAGCTCATTAAATTTTGAATTAGTGTTGATATTACCGTTATACCTCAAAATCCAATGCATTAATGTCCCAAGCTTCTACACTCTGCGACAAGCCACCGTCATTAATGTGACTTGCAGAAGGGAAATTGTATCCGGAGACTGAGGGCTTTCTAATGGCTCTCCAAGATTGAGACATAAAAACAAAAAAGTATGAGAAATGTTGCCCCGAGTTAGATATAGTAGGCAGGTGTCGAAAGTGTGGGATTATTGGAGAAACTATCGAACATGTCATAGCCGCGTGCTCCACACTTGCTGATTCTGCTTATTTGGGAAGGCAAAATTAGCTCTCCAAGATTGTTCACCAACAAGCTGCACTTAAATATCTTATTATAAGTATTCTATCACCTTATTATAAGTATTCTCCAGAAGCAGTATTGGAATTAGCCGACGATTTGATGTACTGGGATAGGCATATAACAACTGATCGCACTGTAGACTACAATAGACCAGATAGTGTATATTAATAAAAAGAAAAACTATGGGGTAATAATAGATATGGCTGCTCCTCTATCTCACAACAACAGAAAAACTGAAATTGAAAATGTAAGTAAATACTTAGCCTAAAAATCCTAGCCTAAAAATATTACACAGAAATCTGAAGCCTTCGCTTCTAGTATACCGGGTGGCCAGGAGTCAATGTACGCCCCCAATATTTTGGTTGTTTTTATATTCAAAAATTTGGTTTTTGGTACAAATAAATTAGACAATAATAGGCTACTTTTAGACTAACAGGAAAATATTACTTCCGGTTGAACCGGAAGTGACATCAACTTTTTTTGTTAAATGGAATGACTATATTTTTTTGATGGTTTCTCATTAAGCATACATTTCTAAGTGCAACAGTTTTTTCAGATGTAAAAAATTCCAAAAAATAAGTGAGAACCATTTTTTAATTTTTTCAAAATGGCCACGTCAGATGAATGCGATGTGAGAAAATTACTAAGCAGGCTATGGAAATTATTAGTAAGGTTGTAGACTTGTCTGTAAAGCAGAAAATAGTTGTTTGAATTATTGATAGGTACCAGTATTTTTAGTTTTTTTTCAAAAAAAAAGGAATTTCATTTTCATTTCCGTAGGGGTCCTATGTAATTTTTTTTAATGGAACTGTGCTATTTCTATTGTTAATCAGAAATAATGATTCATAAACTATAATTTTCTCGCCATTAATCATTTCAAATTAAACAAGAAATAATTTTAATAGGTATAACGTTACAACCATGAATAAATTACCAAGAATAACAAAACTATTTAAAACCTAAATTATAATAAACCATTATAAAAATTGTTCAAACTGTTCACCGTTATGATGTTATTTGTGCAATTTCGTGTCGAACTCTTTCTTCCAGATCTTGCCTTATGATTGGAGCCGGCATGTAGCCTCTATTTTTCAAATGCGCCCAAATAAAAAAAATCGAGTAGGGTTAAGTCAGGCGATCTTGCAGGCCATCTGACTGGACCATGGGTCCCAATCCAACGATCTGGAAATAATTGATTTAAGTAATCCCTAACGATAATAGCATTGTGTGGTCCAGCCCCGTCTTGTTGGAAGTAAACCTCGTCAATATTGGTATTGGGAATTTGATTAATCTGTGGAACTATTACATTCTGGAGAAATTCTAGATATCTTGGTCCAGTTAGAGTTTCGTTAAAAATTATTGGACCTATGATATGGTCGCCCAGTACGCCTAACCAAACATTGAAGCCAAACCGCTCCTGAAACCGCTACTGTCTCATAATTTGAGGATTACTAATTGCCCAATATCGAGTGTTGTTTCGATTAAATAACCCAAGGTTTGTAAATATCGATTCATCAGTGAACAAAATGTTTTTGATAAAATTCTCAATTCTTAATTGGCGTAACTGTAACCAATTACAAAAGGTTATTCTTCGTTGATAATGATTCTCATACAAATATCGATGCAATTGATATTTATAAGAACGACAACCGTGTTTCCTTAAAAATTTTCTGTGTGATTCTTTGGAAACTGGTAATTCATGTTCAATTGGTCTTATCGAAATGGTTGGGTCAACATGCACTAAAGCGAATACATTAATTTCCGTTTCTTCATCCACAATAAATATTTCTTCAATTTCTACATTAGGTTCAGTTCTAAATTGTTGCTCCAACCGGGCGAAATAGTTTCTCGGAGGTTGTCTTCTTTCTGGATATCTCCGTGCATATAGACTTTGTGCTCTAGTTGCATTACGTCGAGTCTCTCCATAAATAATGATCATGTCAAATTTTTCATTTCTTGAATAATTTCCAGCCATTTTATATTAATTTTCGTGTTTATAACAGCTTTAATACACTTGCTTCAAAAAATTAGTGAGTAAGTCAAGACTAATTCAATTGTTGCGAATGTCTGTCATTTTCATGGCTATCTGCAATTTTGGATTTAAATGTAGATAGGTACCTTATTAAAATCATTTGTTGACGCTTACTTTTTAAAAATACTTCTATTATTACGAAGGATATCGTTAAGAAATGATTAATGGCGCAAAAATTATAGTTTATGAATCATTATTTCTGATTAATGAAAGAAATAGCACAGTTCCATTAAAAAAAATTCCATAGGAACCCTACGGAAATTAAAATGAAATTCCGGTTTTTTTAAAAGAAACTAAAAATACTGGTACCTATTAGTAATTCAAACAACTATTTTCTTCCTTACAGACAAGTCTACAACCTTACTAATAATTTCCATAGCCTACTTAGTAATCTTCTTACATCGCATTCATCTGACGCGGCCATTTTGGAAAAATTAAAAAATTGTTCGTATTTCACTTACTTTTTGGAATTTTTTACATCTGAAAAAACTGTTGCACTTAGAAATTTATGCTTAATGAGAAACCATAAAAAAATACAGTCATTCTATTTAAGAAAAAAAAGTTGATGTCACTTCCGGTTCAACCGGAAGTGACATTTTCATTCCTGTTAGTCTAAAAGTAGCCTATTATTGTCTAGTTTATGTGTACCAAAAACCAAATTTTTAAATACAAAAATAATGACAATATTGGAGGTGTACTCTGACTCGTGGCCACCCGGTATACACCATATCTCAAGTTTCTGTACTCTTACCAGCTTGCTTTATTTATTTGCCTCTACGCTATTTAATCCCCAACCCTTCAACGGAATCATCCCAAAATATATGTAGCCAAGTAAAGTTTAAAAGTTGGGCGACATAGGCTGCCGAAAGATAGGCCACGCCTGGTATGGTAGGGGCTCTTGGGCGATCATCGCTTAACGCAATCAGCTACTGCGGATTCCAATTTTAAATAACATTAGTATCTAAAATAAATACGTTGACTGGAAAGTGCTATGATATCTCTAATGAAAAGGGACGATTGTCATTTTCTCGGCATCGTAAATTGCACGTCCGAAATCGGAAATTCTGCTCGGCACGAGTGAATCACGGCTTTTTTTATTTTTGTGATAGGTACTGGACGAAAGTTATTGAATAAGCTGCCGCGAGCGCTAGTAATAAGCTCCGGCTTCCTGCCGATAGTCTATTGTCCATGTACATAAATTCAGCTTTATTTAAACGCTATTCCAGATTAAATTTTCTCTTGACCACCCAGTAGAAAATGTACTTCCTCAATATCCTAATATGTCTGAAATAATCTAAAGCTTGCGGCGGTTCCAGCCATGAAAATTTAATAAACCTTTATTATTGTAAGCAGACAGTGGCAGTAAACTCGCAGCATATTGTGTCCTGGCATTAATAATTGATAAACTCGACTGCCATTATTCCGTGTAGCCATAAAGTTGCTGTTGTCTCTTTATAAAGGGGACAGCTAACCGGTGCAAGCTTGTGGCAGTCGTGTCAGATGGCCATTCGAATGCCAAGGGGCATGATAAATTCCGAATGCATCTTGACAGGGGTGTCTTGATTGAGTATTCATATTGATGGCGAGAGCAGGTCGCTCCGACTTATACTTCATCTTAGTTTGGATTGTTGTCATGTACATTGCTGCACTGCAAATAGGAATAAATAAGGATCGCCTAGGAAAGAGCAGAATGTTTGTGTTTGATGTCCCCATTCAACGAGTTTCGCTAGAAATCAAGTGTATTTCCGCAAAAAGAGGAAGTGGACGCTTTACAACTGCGAAGGATTTTATGGATTGGACTTTTTAAAAAAGCACTCTATCGATAGAAGTTGCCAGTACGTTCACTATAAATTCGGGGGTTTTTATGTAACTAGTAAGCATAATAATCAATATAAAATACAATTAAATGTAAATTGAAATACTTTAAGAAATTGATTGAGGAAGCCGTTACTCTGTGATAATCCATAATTATAACGAAATTGAGTAAAACACTACTATGTTTTTTACCACTATATTTGCACAAAAACGTGACTACAGTTTCAACCCTTTAGATCATTTTCAGACGATGATTCAACTAAGAATGAAATACCAAGATTTGGTCTCTAAATATTTTTCTAGAATTAAACAGATTAGATGATTTCCTACACTATGCTAGCAAAGGTTTGAAACTTAATTTGTTGCACGCATTGGAAATATACAAATACAATAATAAGGATGATTTAATTTTGTTAAATGATTTTTTTTGTTTTGTTCTCAGGGCTCGTCTGTTAATAGAACTCCGAGGGCACTACAGTCTCCTAGGCTTATTGTGCTCTCCCTGTCATGTTTCACTCCGCCCACTCCAGTACCCCTGTACCCCTAATCAGGTGATACAGGTCCATGGTCGGGCGGGTGCTGATGAATTCCGGGTCCGTTCGTGCTTGCCCGTAAATACCATGACTTCTGCGAGCCAGTGCCTCGCAGTTGAATATGATGTGATCGACCGTTTCCGGCTCCTTGCTGCATAGTCTGCAGTCTAGTTTGCCGTCAAATTTGCCGATTGTATTTACATACTTCTTTACCGGAAAATGTCCAGTCAGAAGTCCTACTATTAGTCTTAACTGCGTCCTGTTCATTGTGAGCAGTTCTTCAGTTTGTTTTGCACATGGACCTTTAATGACTGTTTTCCCATGTCGATTTCCTGGAATGTTCCTCCAGTGATTTTTGTGTTTGCTCTTGACCCAGTCTTTAATCGCCCTTCTGGCTGAGCTTTTGGAAATACCCAGAGCGGGTTCTGGGCCATAGAATGTATTAGCTGCCCCTTGTCTAGCAAGTTCATCGGCTTTTTCATTGCCGTCAATTTTGGAGTGTCCTGGTACCCAGAGTAATTTGACTCTGTTCTGCGCACCCAGAATTTTCAGCTCTTCATGGCAGTCCCATACCAGTCGAGATGACACTGTTGGAGTCTAGTGCTCCAAGTGCCGCCTGACTGTCTGATGCAATGGAGATCTGCTGGTTGACATATTGTCGACTTACATTCTCGCGTACACATTCAAGTATAGCCAGAATCTCTGATTGGAATACAGTGGCATGTTGCCCTGGGACTTTGTTAAATGATTAATGATTAATTAGATATGATGTATTCGCCTCTTTTTACTGCTACCAAAATGTAATTAATATTTCTGAGAAACCCCACCCTTAGATGGTTAGGATATCATAAACTACCTGTGTACTTTCATAATTCTCTAATCTGTTTAATTCTAGAAACATATTTAAATAGGGATCAAATATTGTATTTCATTCTAAGTTGAATCATCGTTTGAAAATTACCTAAAGGGTTGAAACTGCAGTCACGTTTTTGTGCAAATATAGTGGTAAAAAACATAGTAGTGTTTTACTCAATTTCGTTAGAAATACTTTAATTCAATCTCAGTAATCTACAATCTACATGTAGAGAAAAAAATTGACTTATTTAAAAATATATAAAATATTATATTATACGGTGTGACCGTGTCAAATGGGAAAAATATAAATTAGTTAGTCAATATAAGTCAACTTTGTTTTGTCAATAGCTCTTGCTTAAAAAACTGCGACATACTGCCACATTCAAAGTTTCTTATCAAGTCTATTTAAACCAAAGCATCTTAATATGTCCAAAGCAAGTAACTTAAAACTTCAACTAAGATAGGAGAGACATACTTGTGTGATTTTCATCAACAGACGCAGGTGTTACCCAGATCGAATGGACAGACTCGGATAATTAATTTCTATTTTTGTTAAATTTTCAGAAAATTCTATAAGAAGAGATGGAAAAAGCTATGTCGTTAGCGAGTCTGGTCTTTGCGTGTTTTGGGATCTGTCTGCCATGCCAAATTTTGCTCAACTGCAAGTCGGCGATCTGGGGTAGCTGCATTCTCCAACGAATCGCGTACGTATAGTTCCTGGCCCGTATTTTTAGCAACATGATCAGGGTACAGCGTCTTGTTTACTACCTACCATCATCAACATCATAACAAATTTATTCAACTTTAAACTGTCAACAACTGCCTACCCGGATTGCGACCCGGGGCCAACGAGACATCCACGGCGCGCAGCGTCGTGGTGTATAAGGTTGTAGGGATCACGACCGGCTGTGTTTAATCAAATTTATATAAACGTTCATACTCCTGCCACCGATGGCGGCTTCGTCTTGTCCGGAAACAGCTATGATCCGTCCCAAAAAACATGATTTTAGGTACTTGTTACAAAGATAACTATTCGCTATTTGTGAAACTTTGTGAATCCATGACGACTATGATTGGCGCTGACCACAACCGCATTAATAACTTCATGTTCTCCGCGCACACTCATACTGTGCATACTTGCTCAGTATTATGTCATCTGATCTCGACTCTTTCATGTCACCGGCCTTGGATAAAACTCGTAACTGTGACCCCATATACGAACATTAACATTTTCAGTGTTAAAAAGCCCCCGTACCCCATTTTCCTTGTCTGCAACGCTAATACTGCCAGCACATGGAAGATCGAAATCATTATAGGAAAAAGAAGGAAAACATTATCTCTGCCGTCAAATCAAACCTGAATTTGTGAAAAAATGCATTAATCGTTACAAAATAGAAATAAAAATTCGGCGTGCTCAGGAATTGTCAAACAGCGCTATAGCACAGAAGAAATAGTTGAACAGGCGGTACAATACCTATCGGAGCTGACCGACTACAGCGCATCGCTTCCCACATAGTAACAGGCTCTCACTTAGTATTACATCATTTGACCTTGATACTTTCATGTCGAGGGCCTTGGAAAAAAACCGCAACTTTTGTCTTATACGCGAATATTAACTTTAGCACAGAACACAGGTTGAATTTTGGTTGCTGATACGGGAAATAACTCAACGCAAAAACCCCTTGGAACCAATTGGAGATCCAACCGTCTACTCGTTGTCGGAAAGGTAGAAAAGGCGAAAAGTTAAGATTATTACTAGTAGTTGTAATTTTTAAAAGGTTTTTCGGTCTAAAATGAACTTAGAACATAAAGAGACTAACAGGAAAGACAAAAAAGACAAAGAAATGACAAAGAAATAGAATAAGGAAAGGATAGATAATTATATAAATGTGTGAAAGAAGGAAGTGTATGATAGAGAAGATTTAGAAAAGAGTGTGGCTAGAGAGGATGAAGGATGATAGGCTACGATTAGTATGGTAGTGGGTGTTTGATCTGGAAGAAAGCATTATTCATTCTAATTTAGGTTATTTCGCACGTTAGCGGACAGTCGCACAGTTGAAAGGCATAGAATTTTTGCGATGTTTCCCGGACGAAGTCCGCTAGTGGCGTAATGTCGTTGCAACGATTATATAAGTCTCCGAGGGGGGTGCACCTACCCGAACGGAGATGAAGCGCATAAAATGCTGCGGACCCTGGAGCACACGCACACACTACTACACACGGATCTATCTCTAAAGAATTAGAATAGTTTTCATTTACTCGGTTCACAATATAACTTATATTATTATAATTTATATTTAAGCCCTGCTTAGACCTTATTTGAAGATTGTCCGAATAGCTTTAACATAGGCTCAATAATGACATCGATTTATGACATATGATCAACATCGCAAATTGTTTTCGATAAAATCGTAATTTTTGTTGTTCGCTCATCAATAAACTAAATTTGTGGATTTTCTTAAATCGATTAATGAATCTTTATAGGACCAACAACAGCATCGATTTATATAATATGAACAAAACTATTAGAGTAATTTTCGAGAGAGGCGTAATTTTCTATATCTGTTCAATAGTACGTCATTAATAAGAATAATAATAACCTATTAACTATATAACTGGAAATTATTTTTGAACATACAGGGCGAGCCAAGGAGAAATTACAAGACCCAGAGCCTTTTTTTTAAATGGCATGCTCTGTATATCAGTACATTCTTTGAAGCCTCTTTCTAGGCTCTATTCGTATGTTCGAAAATAATTTCCAGTTATATACTTTTTTATCTACACCCTGCATACATGCAAGGTGCAGTTAATACTTTCTTATCTTTGAAAGTATCTTTACAGCTTTTTGTATAACTCAACTTGAATATTAATCTAATATAATTCTTTTCTGACATATAAAAACTCTGTCAAAATATGTAGAACTTCCCCAGCAAAGAACATTGTGCGCTATGTGCGAATATGCAAGAGCATATGTCTACTAGGCATTCCTCGTTAATTGAATTTTTCATTCGGATGATAGCAAAATACGCCTTGTTTAACTATTTGCAAACGTGTTTTACATGGATACCAAACGACAATTTGGAATCCATATGCGTAAGAAGTTTGGTACACTGAGTTAATGTCATGATTCTGAATAGAGTTATATTGTAGTTATAGTGTAGCAGGTAGTGTTTTTGAATATAAAAATTTATAAAACTGTCTTCGATCCATTTAAAATTAGTGACTGTATACTGACTGTAAAATCATCTGCAAACATAGTAAGGTGACCATCCGTAATCTGCTCAGGTAAATGATTAATATATAACATGAATAATGAAGGTCCCAAGACAGATCCTTGAGGAACTCCAAGTACTAATTCTTGTATTTCGGACAAATCATCCCCTAGTTTTAACCTCAAAGTTCTGCTTTCCGTGTAGGACATTATCCAATTTAATATACTTTCCCTAATTCCCATGCTGTAAAGTTTATGCTAGAGTAAGTTCTCATTTACTGTATCAAAGGCTTTCGATTGGTCAAAATGAAACAATATATTTACTATTATCTAAATTTCAGTACAAATAGTCTAACAAATGACAAGTTGCTGTTTCTGTGGATGTGTTTTTACGGAAGTCATGCTGAGCTATAGTCAATATACTATTTTTTTAGCAAACAAGTTGTTTCTATTATACAGGGTGTAATCAGTTTCATGTCACTAAAAAAAAACTGGTAATGGGGACCGACTAGACAAACAAAAACCTTTATGACTTTTCCCTCTAGGGGCACTTTGAAAAACACTGATCTAGGTTAACATATTTAATACTATGGCAGACAACTATTGAGAACCACTGCTTTTCTTGGTCGATGGACTTGTACTTCCCAATTATACAACTTTTAAATTTACATAAAAAAGTGCTGGCCGACACACGCGGTGTCAAGGATCATCGACCGCCTTTGATGTATCGCCTCAACTTAACTGAGGCAAGTATAAAGAGGTAAATAATTCGTTCTCTCTTCGTGCACAATTGCAAGCAAATAATGACTATAGAGGTTTAAACAGAGCATTTCTTTACATGTGCTTTTTAGTTCGGAGCAAGATATTGGATTATTTATAATTTAGAAAATTTAAATGTGGTTTATTAACATTTGTAACATAAATGAGTGTCCTGGGTTAAAAGCTTACCACCTACCTAAATTATTCAAAATCTCTGCATCTGTATCAATACACAGTTCGGTACGTCGAATTAAGTACATACGCACTTCGTTCAACACTAAACACTAAACTATCAACTAACGTTGTCAATAAAGAAAAATAAAATAAAAACTTGGTACAAAAGCCAAAAAGCAATACAAAAAGAACGAACAAGTAAGTTGTGTCTGTACGTAATCAAGAATTTGACAACTTGAACGGTAAGTCAATAAAATAAATCTTAACTATAAATACAAAATGACGCGAAATTCAAAAGTAACAAAAACAGCGAACGGCGGGTTGGACGTGTGTACATAACGAAACACCGACAGTAACTAAAATATTGTACAAGGGAGAGTTAGAGTATAGTTTTATTCAGATCAGATCTAGATCTAAACCTACCTCAATATTCCAGCAGTTCTCAAATTTTTTTATTGAAAATTTGCGAAATTTTTGTTTATTTTTTTTCTACAAAACTATGAGCTTTAGACCCCATGTTATATAAGATTTTTGGTTTGTCTTGTCGTTCCCTATCACCAGTTTTTTTTAGTGACATGAAACTAATTGCACCCTGTCTACTATGAACTACCTTTATTTGGGATAGTGGCTATGAAAAAACCTGACGTACATCCTTGCAATTTGGTTCCAATTTGTTGAAAGATGTCTTAACTGGGCCTCTGATCATGTGAGTGAATGGACTGACTTTTGCTTCAGTATGTTCGGTATGATGGGGCCATGAAAGATTATAAATTCGTCGAAAGCTCGAAATCGATATATTTTCGCCATTACAACTCTTTTGGTCACTCGAACGTAAAACAATTTTGTATAAACACCATTCACGCTCATAACAAACAGTTTATTTATTTATAGGTTATTAAGGCTTCTAAAAAGTACTAAACTACTATTCTAGCTAGTAAAAAATTATTGTAGTTACTGGTAGTTGAAATAAATGTGTAAAACATATCTAATGAATATATTGGAAATGGATCTTAGGTATTATCATTTCTCATATTGATGGCTTATATAGCTCAGTAATTTTCCGTATCCATTACACTTCTGTTTGAAGACTACAGACGGTTGTTTCCATGATATAGGTTTATTTAGGGTTAATTGATATTTGATAGATGCCTTTGTAATTACAATCGAAACGCTTTGAACCCATAGAATCACTTTAGTATTATTTACTATATTTTTAATCTACAGGGAATTTTCCACACGGTTTGCAAGTATTAAGATAGACTTTGTTTTCATATTATGTAACTGCTTTTTAATGCAATCAAATTTATTCACATGATTCTTAACTGTTTTGACTTTAGCTACATTTATAAATTAATTGAATTATTTGTGGGGCGACTCTTGTACTATGTCCACACTTACAGGGTACAGAGGACCACAAACACATGACAACATGTAACATAGGACGAGGGAAAGCTTCCCGGTGTGATGTTAAATTTTTATTTACAACTTTTTTAAATTTGTTATTGTGATTTAACATGTTTGTCTGTTTCTAGAAAGTTAGTCATGTATTTTTGATTAAAAGGTGTTTGTATACATTCTTTCTCTTGGTCTAACAATTTACAATTTTTAAATGAGAAATTTCAATAACATAGAATTGTGAAAAATGGAAAACTTGCACGACTTTTTACAACAGAATTTTTTTTTACAATTTTTAAGTGCAGTGACTATGAATGTAGTCCAGCAGCCATGAAACTACATAAACAAAACAGAAAAAACCGCTGCCTATGGAATCACTACTTCCACATGCAGATTTTTAGTCCAAGTCACTTTAAAGGAAACATCTTGATTATATTTGCACCCTAGTGTGTGGAAATTATAGGTCATAGAATTTTTATAATATTTGAGGCAGATGTCATAGAAAAATTAGATGCGTAGCTTTCTACCATATGCGTTAAAAATGAACTTCCTAGCTTGCTTTACTTATATTGGATAGAAATCTGAGGCCTTGGTTTCTAGTATATACATCAAATCCCAAGTTTATGTACTCTTACCAACTTGATTTACTTGTTTTTTTCTCATATATACTACAATTTAACTTCAAACACTTCAACGGAATCATCTCAAAATATAATCTAGTTTCAGATGACGTTATAATACATACGTCTACCATATTTCAAGTTAATATCTCAATTTTATTTTATCAACCCCTTTAATAATGGAGTAAGGGTGGTGAGGGGTTGAAAAATATTACTAAAAAAATCAGAGGCTTTGGTTTTTAGTACATACACCGAATTCCGAGTACTCCTACCAACTTGCTTGACTAATTTTTCCCTATTTACCGCTATTTAACCCCAACATTTCAACGGAATCATCTCAAAATATAATCTTGTTCCAGTTATAATAAATACGTGTAATAAATTTCAAGTGAATATCTCAATTTTATTTTACCAAGCCCTTCAATAATGGAGTAGGGGTGGTGGGGGGGGTTGGAAAATATTATTAAAATATCTGCAGCCTTGGCTTCTAGTACATACACCGAACTTAATCTTTCTGTACTCTTACCAGCTTGCTTTACATATTTCCCCCTATTTACCCCCCAACCCTTCACCGGATATCTTAAAAAAAAATCCACTTCCAGATCTCGACAGACAGACAGACAGAAATTTTTTCTCGCATACATTTAAAATCTCGACGTTTCATGACATTCTAAACCTATTTCAAGAAAAAAAAAATGAAACTTTTTTTACGATTACTATACTTCCAATCCACTACGTGGATGTAGAAGTAATATGAAAAATTTCAACAAAAAAAGTAAAGCGTTCATTATAAAAAACTATGAAAAATTTCTCAGTTTTATGATATAATATGATATAAACATATACTTACAAGTATTACATATTTAGTATAGATTTAGTTTAGATAAAACTTCCATACAAAATTAATACAAATAATATAGCCACTGAAAATTTATAAAGGCACATACTGATATTCCAATATCTAGGTGACCCTCAAATCAGTTGTTAATTGTAAATTATAGTATTGAAATTATAACATTTGTATTTTTTGATAAACTGTAAATAAATAAATAAATAAGTAAACTAAATAAATAAAATAAATAAATGTATATGAACATAAATCTGAAAATTAAAAAAATAACAGGAAAACAATGAGAGCAATTTTAATCATTACATATTTTCTGTAAAAGACAATGTACCATGATAGTGTAATTTGGGAGTATATAACACCAAATGTCCGTCGTTTTATTCTGAAACAAAATGCAATTCCGTAGTAGACTGAATTAGCACAAAAAGAGACACCGCGTAATGATATGTCAGTTAGTGAGTCCGCTCTGTTTCCATGGAACTAGCAAAATAGATTACATATACGTATATACAGAAAATTTACATGTATGCGTTGCAACCAGGAACTGAAAATTAAAACTAAAATGCTTCACCAAATTAATATCACTCATACTCTGTCAACTCGTAGTAATGGGATTTTATTCAGATAACAAAGAAATTAAATACATACGAATAGCTAAATAGAAAACCGTACGTACATTGTTGTAAATAATACACTATTTTTTAATTACTGCAGTAATTAAAAAATACCATTTGGAATTCAATTAGAAATTAACTTGACGTCAGTTATAGTTTCGCAACTAGTTTATAGCTGCAATAGCGAGGTTTATAATAATTAAAATCGTCCAGTACGAGCTATACGAAATAACAGGTATTTTAAAATAATTTAATTACTAGTTGTGGTGTGTATATTAGTGGTATGTGCTGCAAATCCCACAATTCTAACAAGCTACAAGTCACCTGTAGCTAAACTGTGATTAAACTTAGATTGTAAGACTTGTAAACACTTAGGATAAAAGCAGCGGTACTTGACACTGAGTTGGTAAATGACATGTACAAGATTGTACGCTGAAAATTAGGTTGTTGAAAAGAGTCAAAGAGTCAATTATTAAGAGGTGTATTTTTTAATTTTGCTTTGGTTTTTATTGAAAAAGTTATTTTATGTAAATGGCAGGTTACGTACGGCAACAGAAAATTTACTATTCTTTATGTACACTTGATATTTTAATCACATTTACTTAATAATAAGGCTAGTTAATGATATCGCTGGGATATACAGGGTGTCCCGAAAATGGAAAATCTCTCGGATTTGGGTAGACCTAGTGAAAATAAGGTCACAAGTTCGTATATTTTTCTTTCCCCCGAGGTACTCCTACGAAGATATTCGCTCTTGAAGTTGAAAGATCGATTTTTCGCGAAAACTTTTTTATTGTTCAATCGATTTTAATCATTTCTGATTTCTGAAATAATATAATACTGATGTCATATTATTTCAATCCAGTTAGGTCAGTGTATTAGAATCTTGGATAACATCATTGGGGGCTCGGGGGCAGAGCACCCATTGCCTTAATAAGTTGCTAAAAAATATCCAGCCTAGTTTGTTTTATTTCTAAGGTCATTTTCAACTTTTTGAGCCCTTTTTATGTAAAAAACGTATACTTGTTTGATGTCGGTAATATGAATCGTTTTCGAGATAAATGCACTTAACGATTAAATTGCGATTTTCAATCGCACAAATAATAGTAATTTTTCAAATATTTAAACACGAGGATTATGTACAAAACAACATTTATTTCTCTATGAGGTAGTAAGTACTTACCTACACTTTTATAAAAACAAAAAATTTTGAACACACTAAACAAAAAATTTGAAACCTTACTGTAGAAAACTAATTAGGGACATGGAAAAATGAAAATTTATGAAATTTCATGACAAATGCTCAATATGAGCACCTCCTTCTCTAATGCACGCTTTTCCACGACGAACTGACGATCGCTGCACTCGTCACAACATTCCTTTGTTTTCTCTAATTGCATTTGAATGGTACATAATTCTCTCCTATAATTCTTCTCTATTCTCTATTGGTGTGGCATATACGAAACTCTTCAAATGCCCCCACAGGAAGAAATCAAGAGGATTTAAATCGGGTGATCGGGGAGGCCAAAAAACAGCCCCCCTCCCTCGACCTATCCACCGGTTTGGATATACTCTATTCAAATGACCCCTCAGTATAAGACTAAAATGCGGGGGCGCCCCATCGTGCATAAACCACATGTTCTCTCGAGATGCAGTGTCAACGTCTTCTAAAAGTTGTTATAACTGCTGTAGGAGAAATTCAAGATAAAGTTGCCCATTCAATCGATTTGGTAACACGAATGGGCCTAACAAGTACAACAAGTACAATAATTCCGGCCCAAACATTAATATGAAATTGCCCTTGATGTCGCGTTTGAATTGTGGCATGTGGCTTTTCCTCGGCCCAAACGTGTAAGTTATGGGAGCTAATGACTCCATTTCTTCCAAAGCTCGCTTCGTCCGTATACAAAACCGATCGAATGAAGGCATGGTTTTGTTCATGGTTCTGTATAAACCACTGCGAAAATTGCACCCTAGCAGGAAAGTCAGCTGGGCTAAAGGCATGTACTTTTGTATATGGTACGGATGAACCAGTTGCTCTCTCAAAATTCTTCCAACTATCGATTTTGGGACATTCATTTGTAATGATAATGATCTGATACTGACAGATGAATTCGCATCGACTGCATCCAATACGTTTTCTTCTACTTCAACAGTACGTGTTGTCCGCGAGCACCCCTGTTTACGTCATTTGGAGCAAATCGACCTAAGTAGGGATGGAATTCTTAGATTTTTAGTTTTCAAAAAAGTTATCTTATTTTTTACCAGTTTCTCTCAGCCTCTCAACCTTTCGACGGCGATACCGTCGAGCGTAGAGTCTTTTTGCTTTCAAGGCATTACAAGAAGCCATTCCATACATTAAAAGCATATCTGCGTATTCATTGTTAGTGTAAGCCATACTTCAACCGATTAATTACTAAATTAAAGTCGGATTAAGCTAATACTGAAAAATTATGTCACTCCAATTATCTGACATTTTCATCCATGGTAACCATAAACTATCATTATTACTCGTTTGGTTTTGTACATAAACAGCTACATCTGATACTGACAGATGAATTCGCATCGACTGCATCCAATACGTTTTCTTCTACTTCAACAGTACGTGTTGTCCGCGAGCACCCCTGTTTACGTCATTTGGAGCAAATCGACCTAAGTAGGGATGGAATTCTTAGATTTTTAGTTTTCAAAAAAGTTATCTTATTTTTTACCAGTTTCTCTCAGCCTCTCAACCTTTCGACGGCGATACCGTCGAGCGTAGAGTCTTTTTGCTTTCAAGGCATTACAAGAAGCCATTCCATACATTAAAAGCATATCTGCGTATTCATTGTTAGTGTAAGCCATACTTCAACCGATTAATTACTAAATTAAAGTCGGATTAAGCTAATACTGAAAAATTATGTCACTCCAATTATCTGACATTTTCATCCATGGTAACCATAAACTATCATTATTACTCGTTTGGTTTTGTACATAAACAGCTACATCATCTTATGTAGATAAGACGATGTAGCTGTTTTTTTTTAATATTTAAAAAAAATAATTTTAACACGTTCAATGCTGACCCCAGAACTTGGGCTTCAGCATGTACGACACAATGTTTTGTCGTTTTTTTTTTAAATAATGGACGGGAAGGTCATATATCATCACATCAAGCAAGTATACGTTTTTTATGTAAAGAAGGCTCAAAAAGTTGAAGATGACCTTAGAAATAAAACAAAATAGGCTGAATTTTTTGTACAACTTATTGCTCTGCCCCCAAGCCCCCAATAATGTTATACAAGTTTCTAATACACCGACCTGACTGGATTGAAATAATATGATACTGACCCAAAAATGATTAAAATCGGTTAAACAATAAAAAAGTTGTCGCGAATAATCGATTTTTACCCTCAACTTTAAGAGCGAATATCTTCGTAGGGGTACGTCAGGGGAAAGGAAAATATACGAACTTGTGACCTTATTTTCACTAGTTCTACCCAAATCCGAGAGATTACCCATAATTTTCGGGACACCCTGTATAATATAGCATCGTATATAAAAAGTATTCAAATTCATTTACCCCTTCGAGAAAGTCATGAATAATAGTAGCTCTAGTCGTTACTTCGTTGTATGGTAGACACTTTCAAATACTTTCATCTCCTATGAGAAAATGTATTAATAGCCTGGCTACGGAAATTAAAAATGATAAGATGCAGTGAATATTTTTATGTAAAAATTCTCCTCCTGAAAAGTACATAGCTCTGCTGCCAGAAGTTCATCCCGGGGAGGGAAGCGTGGGCGGGCGGTCAAAGCGTTAATTTTTAATCAATATAAAATATTTGAATGCATCTCTGAAATTTTGTGTAGTTATAGTTTTTAACTATAGAAATTGCATACAATTATTGTGGATTAAACGTTGCCAGAAGTCGGAAAAGTTGTAGGAAAATTGTTCAAATTATTAAAATTTGACATTGGTCAAGGTGCAGTTCTGGCGATTTTATTTTTATATTTAAAATCTCCCTATTCTTCCGGGTTTTCCGGTTATTAACGTACCAGTGACATTAATGAAAAAAAAAACAAATCAAATTCTCGAAATATCAAAAAATGCCATTTTTTGTGCACTTCTGTCGACTCGAATTTTCGATTTCGCCCATGCAATTAACGATGCCGTAAAAATGTCAATTTCGATCTTTCGATATCGAAATAGGAAGCCTTCCTGCTGATGTATTTATTTAGTTATGAATATTTAAAAATATCATATTTTGCTCTTTCCGACGAGGCTAATTGAAAGTTCAAGTCCACCCCGACCGTAGCACATCGCGCCAAGCGACGACATTCACAGCGGATTGCTTTGTTCGAATCCTGTACGGGTGTACTTTTTTAAATTTGTTTTGAACTTTTTGCATGATAATTCTTTACCTAAAATTACATCGCATATATTTATTTATTTCTACAGTTAAAAACTATAACTACACAATATTTCAGAGCTGCACTCAATGATTTTATTTTAATTAACGCGTGTGACCGCCCGTCCACGCTTCCCTCCCCGGGATAGACTTCTGGCTGCAGAGCTATGTACTTTTCAGCCAGTGAGGAGGGTTTTTACATAAAAATTTTCTCTGTACCTTATCATTCTTAATTTCCGTTGTCAGCTCTCCATCTATAAAACCATTTTTTTGTAAATTGTAATTTTTAATCGGAGAAGAAATCTAGTACTTGTAGGTAGTTAAATATCTTTGAAAGTATTGATAACACAGGTTTACAAAAAGAAAAAAGTTTTCTGGATCTGGGGTCAGATACGCTTCTTATGTATTTTTCGACGCTGAATTCGAATCTGTTTTTAGTTTTGCTCTATCACATCAGGATTTTGAGATATTCTAGCCTAAAAGTTGGACATATGTGAGGTTATGTAGTTTTGAGAATTTTTTTTCTCAAGAAACCATGTGTGGGATCTTAAAGTACAAGTCTTCACCTTTAAAATACCGTGGAGTTTGCTCAAATATCTTTTCTTTTTTTTTTCTTTCGCCGAGATATTGCAATTTAAATAATGACCATAAAGTTTCCGTACTAATTAAATGTATTGGGAAAGATATGATATGAACAGAGAATTTTTAAAATTCGATATCTCAGCGAAAAAAAAAAGATATTTGAGCAAACTCTACGGCATTTTAAAGATGAAGATTTGTACTTTAAGATCCCATACATGGTTGCTTGAGAAAACAAATCTCAAAGCTACATAACCCAAGGGGTAAACAGCCAGTGGAAGTAGGTGTACAACCCACTGGAAGTTTGATGGAAGTATGTGGAAGTAAGCGGAAGTATGTGGAAGTATGTGGAAGTATGTGGAAGTTTGGTGGAAGTAAGTGGAAGTATGGTGGAAGAATGGTGGAGGTATGGTGGAAATATGGTGAAAATATCTGAAAGGTGTGTTGATGCTGGAAGTGCGGCAATATTGAAAATATTGAAAATTGTTACAGTAGCTCAAACTCTCTCAAACCTAATTTCCTATCCAATGCGGTAGACGTTCGCTATCAAACCTTATTGCCCAGTTTCAACCTAAGTCTGTGTAACCGAGCCTGTAGCTCAGTATTGAGTCGGAATTGAGGTTTTCTCCATGTAGGTGAACTAAATAAAAGTTTTTGCCAGTGCAGTATTAAGATCGAATTGGTTGGCTTCCTCTGAGGCTTTCTTTTGGATCCTGAATGGCGACAGAGAATGGCAGGTAGGTAAGTAATATTTAGTACATAATAATTAAAAAAACTATACCAACATTTGACCTGACCTGACGTCCCGTATTTTGTTATAGTAAAGCCGGGAAACTGGACAAGGACTCGGACAACCCGTTGGACAAGGATGATCAAGACATTTTCGCTGAAGCCGCATCGGCGCTTAATATAAAAATACCTCCTTACCTAAGAAAGATGCTGACTATCAAGAATTACAATTGTCAAAAAAAGTTCATTGTGTTGGTTGTTAAGTGCAGAAAACCAAGGAGTAAGTTCCGATCGATTAAGAAGATTTATGTGTGATAGTAAGTCTGCGATCGAAATGTCGAAGAATTGTATGGTTGATCTCGTTGTAAAATTAGAAAAAAAGGATGATTTAAGAATTGGTGACTGGTGCATATTCTACAACATTTCCAAAAATACCAGGAGTAAAATGCTCTATCAAAAAACAAATTACGATAAATCCAGACTTCATCATTACACTTCACTTGTGGTCGAATTCTCTATTTTAAAGGTTCTGGTAAAAGAAAGTGACCTACAGAGAGAAATTAATGGCTGTTCTGAAGATGGAAGTTCCGTGACTATTTCCTCAGCGATTCCTGAATGTGAAAAATTCGCAATCGATCGTAACACGGCTTTCACGGACAATGGTGATAGCGATACCTCGAGTGATACAGACGACGGTGTGGATGCCTGGGAAGCTGACGATGACTTTATGGAATATTGCAGCGAGGAATACGCTTCTTCCTTGGATTCTTCTGATGACCTCCCATTAGCTGAGCTAGCCTCCTTTCGAGCACATTCTTTAAATGGCAAAAATATAGATATCAAAGTTGAACATTGCTACGCTGTGTACTACGATGAATCCATGAGCAGAATAAATTTTTTAAAGGAAGATCTACATCATTTTATTTGGCCGAAACGTGACGATATTCAGCAAGTACAAAATAAAGATATATATTATGGTCCGATAATATTACAGGGAGGCAGTTTAACAGAATCGGTGAGAGCCAGAACCATAAATGGTTTCAAAGATATTAAGAGAAAACTAAATTAAGTAGCAGGCTGAATTAAAGTTCGTTTACTTATCACTTCATTTTATAACCAAAGAAAAGGCAGACTTGTTATTTGTTTTTAAATTATATCTAATAGTATTTTTATTTTCTTATTTTGTATTTATAATAATAAAACTGTTTAATGCATGTAAATAAAGCATTTTGTTTAATCAGATGTCTATTACTTATCCTCTAGATTATCCTTATTACCAAAATAAATAACATAAAGAGTTCTACGCGCACCCTGTTTTCACAATCGGCTCCTAACACATGTTAAAAAGTAATAAACTTAGCGACTCAAAACAAAAACCAATCAAAAGCTATTTTTTCCTAGGGTTGCCGTGTAATAGTTTTTCGAAATTAATTGGCCGCTGTATTTTATTATTTCGGTTTTTCGAGTGCTGCAGACGTTCGGGATATAGCATAGAATTTTGAGCATTTTTTACCAAATTGATAATATTTTGGTATCATTGCAAAGCTAATATAAAAGCACGCTTCCCTCGTGTAATCGATTTTTTAATAAAGCCTATTTTAAATATCAGAAAAAAATTGTAAACATGCGATTTTATTGCATATTTTACTAATTAATCCCCAATAATTACTAATTACGTTCGAAAAACTCTCGGAAAAACTATTACACGACTGTCCTAGGAAACAAGGCTGGTTTTCAAATGTTTTTTGTTTTGGGTCGCTAAGTTTATTCGTTTTTGAAACAGACGTTATCAGCCGAGCGCAAAAACTAGGACTAAATAAGGCGAGTTATGGACTCGACTTATTTAGTTCTAATAATAATAATAATAATAACTACCTAATAATAATAATTAAAAAAGAGGAAGTACGTGGAAGTTTAGTGGAAGTAGGTGGAAGTATGTGGAAGTTTGGTGGAAGTAGGTGGCAGTTTTTTTTAAAGTGGAAGTAGGTGTACACGATTTTTGCCGGCGATTTGCCCATCGACATAACCTCAAATATGTCTAACTTTTAGGTTAGAATATCTCAAAATCCTGAGGTCATAGAGAAACGTATGGTCTGACCCCAGATCCAAACAACTTTTTTTTTGTAAACCTGTGTAATTTTTGAAAATAATGTTTTTTTGTAGCAATTAAATAAACAGAATCACATGGCAATCACATTGTCCATTAAATTTAAACAAAATTCAATTTATCAAAAATACAAGGGAAAGAAATGTACATCTTCAGCTGCGAATTATTAGTGTTTATTTGCCATATTCCATGAATGTTCCTCTTGCAAGTTCGCTAAAAGATGTCGAATAAAGAGAAAACAATATAGCTATCAGCAATGTCTATAACTAACTAGATAATGCTAACTAGATAATTCATTGCCGACATGTTCATTCCTGTCTGGGGAATTATCTCGATCGAGCCCGTTGGCTTTTCTGATTGACAACGCATGTAGGTGGGCTTCTTTCAACTTATAAGTGAGCTCACTGAGGTAGATTTATTAGCACCATTAAACTTGTTTGTTTTAAACTTCCCTCATACTAAATCCAGTGGGATAAATTGATGTTCATCGAGCAATCGCTGAAAGTAGACATACTAAGAACTAAAAATTATTTATGAAAGAGCAAATATTGTTTTCAAATAGGAATTATTAAATATAATTTTACAATTTGGTTTACAAAGCCTAGAGGGTAAATCTTGTAAAATATTTCCTGAGCAAGCAAGTTTTGTTATTTGATGCGGATACAAGAGAAATAACATTCTTTAATGATTCTGAAACAAGACATAGTTTAATAACAAATATTGAATTTATGGAAACTTAGCTAGAAAATACAGAATATTAGGTGACCATGTGTCTCTTTCCCACTCTATTGTGAGGGTTTAGACAATATCAATGGGGCAAACTGTAGTCGTGATATTGAAAATGGAAATATCGGATATTTGTAATTTGTAATGATATGAATCCAAACCACTAAGCAAATCAAAAGTTAGAGAGTGCTCTGTTCCGTCATATTTCCCCTTTAATATTGGAGTATGTGCGGTAGCCTGTCCTGAATGTGTGTTAAAGTAGAGTAGGTAGAATAAGTGGAAGTAAGTCTCTATATCATGTACTAACAAGGTTAAATCTCTTTATGAGTTCTCACAGTTACGTCCGGTGAGTTTATTACTCGTATTATCAAAATTTATTGAACGCTTGCTATATAATCAAATGATGTAACTATACAAATGAATATGAAATAATTCCCAATAATCAAGCTGGTTTTAGAAAAAGTCATAGTACTACTAGTGCTCTTCTCAAGGTAATTGATGACATAATCAAGGGTTCTGAGCATAATAATATTATAGTATTAATAATGCAAAATTACTCAAAGGTACTTGACACTCTTAACCAATTTTTGTTACCCACTAAATTAATATTCTTCGGTTTCACTCACAACGCTATTAATATCATGACATCATACTTATACAAAAGATAACTGAAAGTGATTATTGATCAGTATTTAGCATGTGTTGGAAGCTGGGGTTCCTCAGGGATCAATATTAGGACCACTTTTATACTTAATATATATTACAGATTTAGAAGTGTTAAGTATTGTGTGCTCTTTATGCCGATGACAGCCAGCTATATAATACTTTTAAATCAGAGGATAATTTTGAGGCAGCATTTTCGGGTTTCAGTTATTTCTGGGGGTGTTAATTTAAAATATTAAATTTTTATTATTATTGTAATTTTCTTCAATTTAAATAGCGCGTCTTAACTTAATATCAATGCCTCTGAAAATTGATGTTTTTTGCTTGAATAAAAAAACACTCTGTAGATATCAGATAATCGTCGGGTTGAGAGCACGCGAACACGCCGCAGTTAACTTTAATTCAGATTATTTGTTGGATATAAAATTTGGATAAAAAATTCTTGTAAGTGTCATTGCATCACCTGGATCTTACATAATCCCACAATTGAATGGTTCAAGAAGGAATCTGACCCCAGGAGCTCTGTGAAGAAGCTAGACAGACCAGCAGGAACATACAGGGAAACAAAGATTCTGTAAGTGATTAGAACTTAAAAAATTTTCTCTTACACCGCACGTAATATAAGTGAAGATATCCAATGCCTGGTTGATATATCAAGTAAGCACTGTCTTAGGATCCTCTTCTACAAGTTCCAAAATTTGAACCTCTGCGTCAATTACCCCTCCTTCGCGTTGTGGACCTCGTTCTCCTCCATGTCCATCGAGACGACGTTTCTCGAAGACGCTGGTCAATACTAACAAATGTACCAGCACAAGGATAACGTCGATTAGGGAACCTTAAACGATAAAGCTCTTCCGCACCAGCTGCATTTCCACCACGTTCTTCATAATATACCAATTGCATAACCGCGAGCTCTGGATAAGTGTTCAAAATCTGCGTTTTAAAACACCACACCAAACTCTCAACTAGCACAATTAGTCGTGGGAACGTAGCAATGACTATTGTAGGCACTTTAAAGTGTTTTCGTACTAGTCACAGGCACGTAATAGGAACGTTCCTAATACGTGTTTATGACCAAAATGGGGAATATTTTTTGGTGACGATAACGTTCCAGCCACTTTCCTGAAACTTGTCTGGCTACGTTCCAATGACGTTGTTGCTCCGGAGCGGCGACGTGGCGGCGTAGACGCCGCAACTTTCAGAAAACTTTACCACTCCCTACTCTTTCAAATCGATGTTGCCCCTTCTTTGTCTTGCAGCCGATTTTATTATATTTATGTTTCATTCTTACATATGATTATTGTTCTTGTTCATTTCCCTAACTCAGAAATTTAATAGAATATCAGAAGGTAATATTAGACAGCAAAACTTGTGCTATTTTCCAATGGTCTAAGTGTCACAATTAAAACGAATGCAATTTTACTGCCAAACATAATGATAAAACGTCCGAATCTAACCACGCGCCTTTAAAATATGCATTTTTAATGAAAATATTGTTTTTAAAATATGTAATGTCATGCGAGAATATGACACACTAGATGCCGAAACCTATTTTTTATTGTTCTTCGGAACTTAACACTACTTTTATGTATTCATTTGTTGTATTGGTGGAGAAATTGCGATAAATTAAATTTATTAGTCAATTGTGAAATTATGGTTCATGTGTTATAATAATGGCGTCGATAATTTTGGTCACCAACATGGCATATTTCAGAAAATATGACTTTAAGGCCGTTTTCACCAAGAAATGCTACTTGAAAGTAATTGCTACTTGGCGATAGTGACGAAAACTGCAAATACGTAACTTTAAAGTTATATTTACCACAAATCTGCGAACGGAACTGTAGCATCACTTTAAAGTCGTAGCAAAGTTGTGACTACCACAAATTACCTCTTCAAAGTTGCCGCTGCTACTTTATGGTTACATTTCTCCCGCTACTGATTCGGAACGTACGTTTTAGCCGTACGTTGAGGTCTAGACTGAACGCGTTCCTAGCTTTTTCTGTCTATCATTTACCTAACTTCACATTGAAAAACCTATCAGCTGTCGCAATTTACTTGTATGCAGCCATATATCAACGACTTAATAAACATAAACCTTGTTGGTATAATATATTATTACAATGATAGATAACATAGAAGAAAAGGTAGGTGTAATAAAACTGTGTTGAAATATTAAATTTTGTTGCCCTATTTTGAACATAAAATGTTGCATAGCATGAATATAGCAGCATATAATTCTAGTCTAGGTTAGGCAAACATATTATATAGGTTAGGTTTGTTGCATTAACTTTATCTATGGTCAACATTGGGAACTAGATGGTGAAATTTACTTCATGGTAAATTTCAGAGGAGATGTCACTTTGTAGTAGCCGTACACAGTTCTGTAGGTAGCAGTAACGTCATTAACACCTATGAATATTACTTACAAGTTCTACTACTTTAAAGAAATAGTGAAGGTTCCCAGAACGTCGCGGCAAGTATTGAAGCTACTTGAAGGTGATTGCAACTTTGAAGTCACATTTCAGTGATGCGAGTTAGTCGCTGCTACTATAGTTTACCACCTTCACGTTCTGAAAACCCAAAAGTCGCCACACTGGTAACTACCACGTTCCCATGTACCACGAAAGCTACGTAGAAGTTGCATAACTATAAAGTAACCATTAGTGGTAGAAACTACGAGGCAGGGACTGTAGACTTGTCAAATGAAGTTATTTTTACACCAAAGTCGTAAATTTAGTGGCAATTACGTAATGGTTACTCATACGAAGTTCCTATCTCAATTACTGTCACTTTGGTGCTAGTTGGGCTGTGAATTAACGATATCAATAAAGAAAAGAAAAAGAAAAACTTGGTCCAAAATCTAAAAATTAACACAAAAAGCACGAACGAGAAGTAGTGTCTTACGTAACCAAGTACTAACGACTTGAAGGATAAGTGAATAAAATAAATCTGAACATAAGTGGCACAAAATTCAAAAAGAACAAAAGCAACAGACAATACCAAGGAACGGGTAGGTAGCGTCGTGTGTATGTTGTTTACCAAGCAAGGACACAAACTGAAATTATTATTTAAAAATATTACGAGAGTATATCACACGTAATAAGACAATTTGGCCGCGAAGAAGTAAAAAACATGGCTGTGTCCTCTGTCGGTCGCTTTTAACTGCTTTGTCGGCATGCTTTTCATATGCGACAAGACGCGAAGCAATAAAGCCTACCCCAATACGCCAGCAGTTCTCAAACCATGTTATTAAATATTATCGAAATTTTTGTTTATTTTTTTTTTCTCCAAAACTATGAGCTTTAGACCCCACGTTATGTAAGGTTCTTTTGTTTGTCTTGTCGTTCCCTACCACTAGTTTTTTTAATGACATGAAACTAATTACACCGTGTATACTTTCACCCGTCTATTATCTAATGGTGTATTAACTATCCCCATTGACTTTCGTAGCTACACTTTTCGTGTTTCATCCGTTTCTTGATTCGCATGTCGAGTCGGATCCCTGCGAGTAAAGCGCTTCCCATCAAACCAAAACGTTAAAAATATGTAATGAAAATTAGAAGTAATAAAGCGTTCTCTCTCAGTGCAGTGACCACATTGCATGCCTTGTGTCTCTCACTCGACGCCGTCAATTTAAATCCTACCCAAAGTCCATTTGTCTGTTTAACCCGAAACCTTAAAAGTTCAGCTTTAAAGTTTCAAATTCCTTGAGAATAAGTAGATAATAAGATAAAAGCTAAGAAAACTTAACCCAAGTTGTCGCAACGTGATATAGAATAATTTAATAGTTTCCCTTAGAATGAATAGAGGAAAATCAATGTACAGTTGTAAAAAGAGTTCGTAAAATTACCGGCTATTGTGCAGTAATGGAAATTTGATGTTTTGTGTGTCGCTGGGTGTGTCTACGGAAATAGTTATAGGTATGTAATGATGTGAAATTTAACATTTTTAACACTATTAAAGAGCGAGTTAATCGTATAGGATAAATCCTTTAATAGGATAAACTCTTTAATACGATGAAGTATTATTTAAATCTACTACTACTGCATGTAGTCCAATAGACATGATTTTTTAACGCCAGAGCTGTAGGTACTTAAAATGAAATCATGTTAATTTGCTAGTGGGTACTATTGTGGAATTTCAAAATCTATTTGTATTTTATAGCTTATAAATATAGGCTGAAATAAAAAATATGTATATTATACTGTTTTATTTTTTAATAATATTATTTTTTTATATGAATTTGAATTTTGTTGAGCGCCAGGTTTGTTGCCAAACCGATTTTATTTCTTTTAATAAACAGTATAATTTATAGCATGAGATTTTTGACTCTTTCAGGGCCAAGAGTGGATTCAATTGCTCAAAATTGCACGTTTCTTTCTCCTAAGCAAACTGTAAATTCCAATGAAAAACACAACCACTGGTTTTATACAAAATTTTAATAAGCTAATCAATTTAACGATAAAAATGAAATGTGACAAAATAGTATAAAATTTGGATAAATGTTTAAACTTATAACTAAAATAAATTCTCAAATTGGCCTTTATTTATTTGAAAAATAATCATCTGTTTGATTTCAATTACCTAGGGTTTTATTTGTTTGGATATTTAGATGTTACCTTGAGTCTATCGATCGGTGCTCCTTATTCTTCTGCGTGCGCACGTTCAGCTTTCAAATTGTCGCTTCCTATGTGCTGCAGGCAGCACTGTTTTGACGGAGCTCTTGGCGTTTCGATGAAATTCACTTTGTTTAAAATATCACTGGATTTATTATTAAATCAAGGTAAGTATTTACCTGATTACTTGCACTTCAAAAATATATGCGTTGCACAAATTATTACCTTTAAAATTACTTCTTCTCATTCATAAACAAAACTTGTTGATATATTTGGTTATAGACATTTTATTTTAAATTATGATTTCTTTCAGGAACGGAACTTTTGCTTATTCAGCATGTATTTATCCACTTGGCTATCAATATTTTAAATTTTATCTTCAGCCTGGTTTACTTATTAATGTGAGTATGCTGGTTTCCTTATTTATTTAGAATTTTTTTAAAAGTGAGGTTAATTTTTCCCCTTAAATTTAGCGTGCTTACGCCTTCAATACCAAAAACATACTTTATATTTTATTTTTATAAAAGTGAGGTTATTTTTTTCCTCTTAAATTTAGCGTGCATACGCCTTCGATACTTTCAACATACTAAATTTGAATTTGTGGAATTCTATTGGCCCACACAAGCCTAGTTTGACATTTATATTACAAAACAGACTACTTGACTTCTGTCATTTTATTATGAAAAACTTTATTTTAATATAATTCTTTTTGTAGATTGAAAATGATAAAACTGATTTCATATTCATTTACTAGAGCTTATTCTGCATTTTCTGATATGCCATACTATATGTTTTTGTCAATATTTAAAATTTTTCTATTACCAACTATTTTTACAAATATTCAATTAAAAACTATCTTATACTAATATAACTATTATGTAAATTGATTAGCAATCCTCTCTGAACAATTCTATACTAATAACACTTATCCTACTATATTTTACATCAAAATAATGACCAAAGCATTTTTTGCCTTTTTAGGGTACCGCAAACTGTCATTGGTTTTCTTGATTGGCTTACAACTTATCTACCTTGATGAAATTTTAACATACAACTTATGAAAACTACTGGGAAAAGTTCCCTTCAACACCATGTCTGTGTTTTATCAACATAAATTTTCTCTTTTGTGAGATACAGTCTGAAATATGTAAGGTTATGCACCCTTATTTTAATTAATGGATCTTGAGACCTCTAATAGCCCAGGTATTCTAGAACTTTCACGTTCTTTAGTGAAATATAGTAAGTATCTACCATATTCGTTACTTTAAACTCAATACGATGTGAAATTCTACAGTTTTTATCACTTTTCACTTCTGCGGTGGAGTCTACCGTTCTTACTAATAATGTTTTTTGTATCCATGATTTTGGATATGCGTTTATCAAGTCTTTTAGTGTTTATAGCTCACTCATGAGTACTTATTGAAAATTTCACTACAAACAATGTTTTTATTTCACATTTAAATAGATTTTTGTTAATTTTCATCTATATTTCCCACTACTATACTGCTTATGTTGACCATGGGTCAAGTCCTTACTTATATCTACATGTTATAGTTCATGGTGACGTAGCTTAATAGATATTAAACCATTTTTAAAGTCCTGTACATATTATGTTATATAAAATATTCGGGTATGATACATTTAAATATTATTCGTGGTCATTTGACCTTTTACGTTTCGTTTACAATAATTTAATACTTTTGGTTGTGTTTCATTAGAACTTAGGTTTGTTATCCAGTTTAAAATATCATGCTGTTATTGCTCAAAGATTTCAATAAAGTTTTACATCTAACGCATAGGTTTTTATAATTTAATTTGGCCATTTTGTAGTGGATTTTTCAGTTTTCTCTGTGAAATCAAATTTTTTACAATCTGTACAATTCCCTGGTATGTGACTACCTTGTTGTCACAACAAATCCCCCTCAGCTATAAGAAAATTTGAAATTTTGAAAATTTTATTATTAGCTCTGCATTTTGTGACAACTGTATCAAACTTTTATTCCAGTTTACTCTACCTTCGGTTCAGGTTCGTATGGATACATTAATTCAATATGGAAATTTCCCCTTTTTATATTTCTCGTTATATCTTTTATTTCATATGTGTTTTCAGTTAAAACCTTCTCTACTACATATGGTCCTTCATAAGGAATTTGAAGTTTAGCACAAATATTGTTTTTGTAGTCAGACACTTTTAATCTTTTGATGACTACTAAGTCCCCCTTGTCAAATTTTTTTCTCTTTTTAAAGTTTTTGTTAACCCTGCTGATATATCGTTTATCATATTCTTTTTCTGTTGCAGAGAATATTGTTTTATCATCGGTATAATACACACAAAAAGTGTCAAATTTATCAAGAATGTTTTGCATTGCCCTTACTAATGCGGATGAGGCTGACTGAAGTCCGAACGGAACGACTTTGAATTGGAAAATATGTCCATCTATACTGAAACCAGTGTACTTGCAAGAATCAGAATGCAGTGGAATTAACCAGAATGAATTCTTTAAATCTAGTTTAGAAAATATGGTGTTCTTACCCACCTTTGATAATAATGAATCAATATTTTGGGGCGCATCAAATTGCGGTTTTGTAATTTGGTTTAGATTCCGTGCATCTAAACATAATCTAATAGTGTCATCTTTTTTTCGTACTACTACTATCGGGTTAATGTAATTTGTTTTTGCGGATTCTATAATATTTGCATTTAACATGTTATTTATTTCAGCTTGTACTTTATCTTTATATTTATACGGTATAGGATATGTCTTACACTTGAATGCTTTATTTTCATCTACCTCTAATTTGTGAATGTAACCTTTTGCTACTCGCGGTTCGAAGTTTATTAAAGAATTATACTTTAGTAATAATGTTTGTATTATTTTTTCTTTTTGAACAGGACAACTAATCATTAACTCCTCGGGCTTTATAAAATTTGTATTCATTACATACGTGATTGATCCCACTGTATGTTCCCCATTTTCCCCATTTATACACTTGGTTTTCCCACCATTTAATGTATTATTTACCTTGGCTTTTTCGCCATCATTTTCATATTTCACCTTGGCTTTTTCGCCATTATAATCATATTCTACCTCGGCACATTTGCCTTTTAAATAACTTAAATTGAAGATAGGTACTTCCTGACCTTCTATCAATAATAACTTGTTCCCCAAATCTATCTTAGCCCTTATATCCGAGAGTATGTCCTCCCCTAATAGTACATCATAATTCATATTATTTACTAGCACAAAATCCCCTTTAAACAATTGATCTTTTATTTCAAATTCTGTATTTAATATTCGGTTACACTCCGCAAATTTTTTTCCATTGGCATTTACCAGTTTTATTTTTGACACCCTTATACATTTGTTTATTTTGTTTAAATATTTATTATATACCTCTTCATTTAACAAACTAATCTCAGAACCCGTATCAACTAAAGAATTTAGTTTAATATTATTTATTTTTACTTGAATAATTGGTAATTGACTTATTTTAATATTTTGTTTTTGATTTCCTTCCTCATCGCCTATAAATTCTCGCATGTGTTCGTAACTAGACCTAATTGTTAAAACCATCTTATCTAAAAATCCTGTGCCCCAGGTCTCTCATTAATTTGAGCAACCGTATCTATTTGATTAAGATTTATCTTACTCGTGTCATTTCCCGTGCTTTCCCTGACAATATTTGTGTTTGCTACTTGAGCATACGTCCTGTTATTTCCTTGATTTTCACCATAAGAATTTCGCCTATCATCCCATTTTAGATATTTCCTTTCATTTCGATTATTATTTTCCCCATTTTTATTTTCTGAATTGTTATAATACTGATTTGAATTATAGTTTCTTTGTTCCCTCTTATATTCATTTTCCTTATACCGATTAAAATTACCCTTGTCATTATTTTCTTTTTCATTTCTATTTTCGTTTCTATTATACCGATTTCCCTCTTTATTATAATACCTGTTGTCATAATTTCTATTTTCATAGTTCCTACTATTATTTCCGTTCCTGTATTGATTATTATTATAGTTATTATATCTCTGACTTTCCCTATCATCATTATAATATCGTTTAAATTGGTTTCCCCCCTCATTATTGACAAACCTGCTACTAATTTGACCACTCTGATTATTTGTGTTTTGACAAGGTCTATAATCATCAATTTCCCGAAGGTATTCAATTAGCTCATCAATTGTTGCTATTCTTTGAGTGATAATAACATTTTGTATGTCACTCGTGAAATGTCTAGCAAGGTATCTTACAGTTTCCCCCTCAGTAAATTTGGGTTCTAAATGAGTTATGTTGCAAATCTTTCTCAACACGTAGTTCTCCCTACTCATACCGCCTTTTTCGTTATATTTTCCATTGAATAAATTGTGTCTATGTTTTTGTTGAATATAATCAGACCAAAATTGTCTTAATACAAGTACCTCAAATTCATCGATACAACTAAACTTATCAACTATTACCTGGAACCAATATTCCACCTCACCTTTTATCATGTTCTGTATAGTAGCTTTTAATTCATCCTCCGTATGCATCGGGTTTAACTGCTGTCTTAATCTTGTTAAAAATATCTTCGGGTGTACCCTGTTGTCTCCATAAAAATAGAATGGCGTTCTATTACATGGGTAGTTGTACGTCACTGTGTGTCCTCCCTTGATTCCTTCTCTCAACATCTTCGCATTTTCTTTTATCTTGTTCTCCTGTTCCTTTAAACCATCTTTCAACATCCTCGTGTTCTCAAATATCTTGCATTCCTGTTCTTTTAAGTCATCGTTTAACATCTTCGTGTTCTCAAATATCTTCCTTTCCTGTTCTTTTATACCATCGTTTAACATCTTCGTGTTCTCAAATATCTTCCTTTCCTGTTCTTTTAAATCATTTCCCACTTGTATCATGCCTGTGTCCACAATATTTTCGACTTCTTTTATAACTTCATCCCTTAAATCTTTTGTTGTCTCTCTTACCGATGTATAAATTTCTTGGGTATTTGTTTCTTCAATTGATGCCCATTTATTTTCCAATATTTCCATTTTGTTTCTAAGTTCTTGATTATTTTCTTCAATTCTCCTTCCAATATTCATTTCTAAAGTTTCCATCTGTATTTTATTCAGACTCAATTCTGTATTAATGCTTTGTAATTTCTCCTCCAATTGTGTGCTATTCTTGTTCATCTGGTTGTTCATGTTTGCCATCATTTCCATTAATTTTTGCATCATGTTGCTTTCATTGGATGCACTGTCGCCAGTTTGTTGCGAGGTGGTTGTATCAGAAGTAGTTTGTTCTGGATCCATTATCTTACCTGACCTCAATTTCATAAATTTGGAATAAAAATTTTAAAGTTTCTTGTCACAATCGTGGCAAAATTTACTATCAAAGCGCAAAAATATTGTACAGACTATCAAATTTATTTGTCCTCACTGGAAACCTAGTTTGCTCTTTTCTAACAACCGTGCAAAACGCGCCTCACGTTGTTGTGCCACTTTATACTGTTTTATTTTTTTATAATATTATTTTTTTATATGAATTTGAATTTTGTTGAGCGCCAGGTTTGTTGCCAAACCGATTTTATTTCTTTTAATAAACAGTATAATTTATAGCATGAGATTTTTGACTCTTTCAGGGCCAAGAGTGGATTCAATTGCTCAAAATTGCACGTTTCTTTCTCCTAAGCAAACTGTAAATTCCAATGAAAAACACAACCACTGGTTTTATACAAAATTTTAATAAGCTAATCAATTTAACGATAAAAATGAAATGTGACAAAATAGTATAAAATTTGGATAAATGTTTAAACTTATAACTAAAATAAATTCTCAAATTGGCCTTTATTTATTTGAAAAATAATCATCTGTTTGATTTCAATTACCTAGGGTTTTATTTGTTTGGATATTTAGATGTTACCTTGAGTCTATCGATCGGTGCTCCTTATTCTTCTGCGTGCGCACGTTCAGCTTTCAAATTGTCGCTTCCTATGTGCTGCAGGCAGCACTGTTTTGACGGAGCTCTTGGCGTTTCGATGAAATTCACTTTGTTTAAAATATCACTGGATTTATTATTAAATCAAGGTAAGTATTTACCTGATTACTTGCACTTCAAAAATATATGCGTTGCACAAATTATTACCTTTAAAATTACTTCTTCTCATTCATAAACAAAACTTGTTGATATATTTGGTTATAGACATTTTATTTTAAATTATGATTTCTTTCAGGAACGGAACTTTTGCTTATTCAGCATGTATTTATCCACTTGGCTATCAATATTTTAAATTTTATCTTCAGCCTGGTTTACTTATTAATGTGAGTATGCTGGTTTCCTTATTTATTTAGAATTTTTTTAAAAGTGAGGTTAATTTTTCCCCTTAAATTTAGCGTGCTTACGCCTTCAATACCAAAAACATACTTTATATTTTATTTTTATAAAAGTGAGGTTATTTTTTTCCTCTTAAATTTAGCGTGCATACGCCTTCGATACTTTCAACATACTAAATTTGAATTTGTGGAATTCTATTGGCCCACACAAGCCTAGTTTGACATTTATATTACAAAACAGACTACTTGACTTCTGTCATTTTATTATGAAAAACTTTATTTTAATATAATTCTTTTTGTAGATTGAAAATGATAAAACTGATTTCATATTCATTTACTAGAGCTTATTCTGCATTTTCTGATATGCCATACTATATGTTTTTGTCAATATTTAAAATTTTTCTATTACCAACTATTTTTACAAATATTCAATTAAAAACTATCTTATACTAATATAACTATTATGTAAATTGATTAGCAATCCTCTCTGAACAATTCTATACTAATAACACTTATCCTACTATATTTTACATCAAAATAATGACCAAAGCATTTTTTGCCTTTTTAGGGTACCGCAAACTGTCATTGGTTTTCTTGATTGGCTTACAACTTATCTACCTTGATGAAATTTTAACATACAACTTATGAAAACTACTGGGAAAAGTTCCCTTCAACACCATGTCTGTGTTTTATCAACATAAATTTTCTCTTTTGTGAGATACAGTCTGAAATATGTAAGGTTATGCACCCTTATTTTAATTAATGGATCTTGAGACCTCTAATAGCCCAGGTATTCTAGAACTTTCACGTTCTTTAGTGAAATATAGTAAGTATCTACCATATTCGTTACTTTAAACTCAATACGATGTGAAATTCTACAGTTTTTATCACTTTTCACTTCTGCGGTGGAGTCTACCGTTCTTACTAATAATGTTTTTTGTATCCATGATTTTGGATATGCGTTTATCAAGTCTTTTAGTGTTTATAGCTCACTCATGAGTACTTATTGAAAATTTCACTACAAACAATGTTTTTATTTCACATTTAAATAGATTTTTGTTAATTTTCATCTATATTTCCCACTACTATACTGCTTATGTTGACCATGGGTCAAGTCCTTACTTATATCTACATGTTATAGTTCATGGTGACGTAGCTTAATAGATATTAAACCATTTTTAAAGTCCTGTACATATTATGTTATATAAAATATTCGGGTATGATACATTTAAATATTATTCGTGGTCATTTGACCTTTTACGTTTCGTTTACAATAATTTAATACTTTTGGTTGTGTTTCATTAGAACTTAGGTTTGTTATCCAGTTTAAAATATCATGCTGTTATTGCTCAAAGATTTCAATAAAGTTTTACATCTAACGCATAGGTTTTTATAATTTAATTTGGCCATTTTGTAGTGGATTTTTCAGTTTTCTCTGTGAAATCAAATTTTTTACAATCTGTACAATTCCCTGGTATGTGACTACCTTGTTGTCACAACAATATATAGAATTTTAAACATATGTAAATTAGCATAGTAGAATGCTTCCTCTTAAAATTTGGACATATCCGTCATACAAGGTCACCGTCAGAAACGTGCATTCTAAAATTATTTATACAATTTTGCAGCAAAATCTTATTAAGGCTTTTGATTAAGCACAAGAGTTGGTATCTCAAGTTATAAATTCAGAAATGTATTTTGTATACAACGTGAGTTGTTCAGATTTACTTTTTCCAATTCATAAATTATGAAATTGGAAGTGTGTGCAAAAACACTAATTTGTATCAGCCGATTTTAACAGGTTGACTGCCATGAGTGCCATTACAGGTACACGCTGCACTATCCTGTGAAGCCAGTGCTAGTATGAGCATGTTGTTTCATCTGAACCATGCAATTTATTCCCCATAAATACAATATTTATGATTATGGTCTACTAGTAGGAAATCAATTACACATATTTGCAGTGTGTGCTGCATATTTTCAGCTGAGTACCTACTGTGGTACTCATGGCCAGGAAGGCAAAATTACAATCAACTGATTTTAAAAAATGTCAATAACTGCGTTTCGAGAGAACATTATTTATAAGTTGTTGACAGACAAAAATCGGGATCCTATTTTAGTTAACAAAGTTTTGAAGATAATATCCAAAAGAGTAAGGTTACAATTATTGTTATCTCAGAATTGCAAGAAGCGAATCTAGAATTGTGGCCCACAAAGAAACGCCACGAGTTTAGACAAAATGTGAAGCACGTGAAAACTTTCTTTGTAATGATTGTTCTTTCATGAATTATATATCTCAACCAATATTACTGTAGGTTTTGTGCTTACATTTGTATTTACTAACAGGTTTATTATAATTTGTATTTTTGTTAATAAACGGGTCGTCCAGGCCAAAAACCAAAATTACCAGGTTGGTCTCTGAGGCCACGAGTATTTATTTTACATGCAAAAGCAACCAAAAATGTACCCACTGTGGTGCACAGTAGTTTTAAATTAACTTCATCACCTGGCAGTAAACCTGTTAAAACTATTCATGCACGTTCTTTTCATTAAAGGAAAATAAGAAAAATAAAGTACAAGTACAAGTACAAGTACAAGTTTACAAATAATATCTATCGTGCTAGCAAGGCGACTCAACGTCACCATTACCACATTCCGAGTATAGTTCACTACATATATTTAAGGAACATAAAAAATGAATGAAAGTTGCAGAGAATTTTATGTACTTTCATTTGGTATAAGAAAATTTTTTCCCTAAGACGCACCATGTTGGGACTTTCCTTGTGCCCCTCCCCCCTCCGGCTCACCTCCTAGACGTCAGGACTTTCTGTATGTTCACTCCTTAAGCATCCTGAACAACTTTCTAAAGGAATCTCTTAAGTCCCTGCACACGCACTCTACATCCCCTTTATTGACTGAACTAAGGATATCTAGACTGAAATAGGGCCGCTCATTTTATCAGGAGCTTCGAGGATATCATTCTTAATTAAATTATTTTTGGAAAAGCTGTGCTGATTTTGAATACAAAATGGTTCAAAAACATTTGAAATCTATGGCCTACTTGGTAAATGCGGAATAGGTGCAAGATATGTCTTTATTTGTGTTTTAAAGGCCACAAAGGAATTCTCAAGACAAATTTGTTTTGCAACAGGCTTTTAACGAGGAATATAGTTTATTTCAGATTCGCTGGATTTCGAGATTTTCTGGAAAATTATTAAAAAATTGAAACAGGCTGAAAATTGCATGTGTCATTGAACAGTGCATTCGCCCCCTTTTCAATAAGATATCACGTGTCATATTTATAAAATTTTCCATTTTTTGAACCGACTTCGTACTTGCCACGGAAAAATATATCATACTTATAAGAAACGTGACGTATGGATAGATGGGCGGACAGACAGACAGATGGATACCTTGAAAGTTCTCCAGAATTTGACCATTAATGCATTTTGCTTTCGATTTGCGAAGAGCATAATTATACGTACATTTGAATGATTTAGCAGACTAGCACTAATCAGTTCTCTCAACTAGCATAGATTACATAACTATATTCTACTTCCACATCCACGTGGTGGATTAGAAGTATAGTAACCGTAAAAAAAAATCCGTTTTTTTTTTTCTTGAAATAGGTTTAGAATGTCATTGTTTTGTAAATAACATCGTTACTTTTCATGCTGTACGGATAGAAAATCCTGTCTAAGAGTACTCAGTATTAGAGACCCAATGGAAAAAAAATTATGAAAATCCATTTCTAGGCGAGCCTGCCTGGGATTTTACCCAAAAATTTTCTATACCATTTGAGTTAGCCACGGATTCTTATAGGAAAAATTCCGCCGAACGAGATTTTCTTATGAAAAATTTTCCTAAACCACGAGCTTCATGGTCAAATAATTGTTTAAACAAAATGTGTTTCGTTTTTATTTAATAAAATGAAAACGGTTTGACGAATCCGAAAAAATCTTGATTCAATCGAAGGATATTTTCAATGCGCGTCTATATTGTTCTTTTCAAAATATATGCCTTTTATACCAAAGAACATACCATATTTTTTTTTGGTCCGATATCTTCAATACTTTTGGCTTGTTTAAACAATTGGCATAATTTGTTAATTAGCAAATACATTTTTTTTCGATAGTTTGACCGACTTCAAACGAACTTTAAACGTTAAATTTTGATGTCGGGCATAACCCCCATAGAAGTCTGCACGAATGTAACTTTTTTCTGTTGTTTATTTAAAGTTTAAATTAATTTTGCAAATTACCAAACGGAATATCTCGGCTCTAGGTAAGCGTATCGAAATGGGGTTTTATGCTTATGAAAGTGCTTGTAAAAAGGAAAATTTTGAGACCAGAAAGACCTTGATCGGATAACCGGAACCGGAAATAAAAGTGACATTGCGTAAGAGACTCTAATTTGTTTATTAACAACTTTTTGGACAGGAGGTTCGGTGCAAATGAAAGCTAACAAGTTTTTCCATCAACCACAAAAAGTTCTACAAAAAATATTCAATCCCTGAAGAGAGTTATACGCGTTTTTTACTCTTAACATAATCTCTTATTCAGGTCTTCCACAGGGCTCTGTATTGAGTCCCATTCTCTTTAATTTATATACTGCTGATATACACACTATTAATAATTTTCAAACTAGTATAGTGCAATATGCAGACGATTTTTGTGTATATACGGAGCATAAAAATTACGACACAGCTATAGAAAATTTAAGTACTTCCATAACTAGATTAGGACATTGGTTTTCCCATAATGGGTTTGATCTCTCCGTAAATAAATCATCTGTGGTTATTTTCTCTCGGCACAACTGCCCTAATATCAGTAATATAAATCTCGGGAATTATTTATTCCCTGTTAAAACAGATGTTAAGTATCTGGGAATCATCCTGGATAGGAAACTTAAGTGGAACCTCTATATTGATGACGTAATAAACCGCTGCAACAAAAGTATAAATTTTTTAAAAATGTCAACTAAAACATGGTGGGGTGCGGACGTACAAACCGCTCTTCTTTTTTATAAAGCATACATAAGGTCAATTTTGGACTACGGATGTGCTCTTTATGGGTCTGCATGCAATTCTCTTCTAAATCGTTTGGATGTTTTACAAAATACAGCACTTCGTATATGTTTGGGAGCCATGAAATCAACACCAGTCGATGCGTTATACGCGGAAGCCTTGATCCCTCCCCTTTCACTTAGACGACAGTACCTAAGTGAAAAACTTGTTCATAAAATATATATTAACAATCAGTCTCTTCTACATAATATATACCTCCTCAATATATCTGATCTAACAAATAAGTCCTGGAGCAAAAAAAATTCCCCGCCCCTATGTGTAGCCTTTCGAGAATCTAGCAACATCCTTCCTCTACTGGATAGCCCTTACAACTACACATCAAATTGTGATTATTTCAGTCTTTTTTTGAATGTCTCCTTAATAACTCCCCGATACAGTAATCACCCAGATATCAATAAGAACATCTTAAATAGTATTCTGGAGAGGTGGAATAATCCCCTTTTGATATACACAGATGCTTCCAAATCTCCCTCAGGTACTGGCTGTGCATGCTTCATCCCTTCCACCAATAACACCATAAAGATCAAATTGTCGCCACACTGTTCCATTTTTACTGCAGAAGCAGTGGCTATATATGAGGCTCTCAAATTTATTTATCTATCTAATGCAGACACCTCCATAGTTCTATCGGATTCTTTATCGGTTCTTACCTCATTAGAATACAGTATCCCCTTCAGTATCAAAATCAATCCCTACATTCTAAAAATTAAGAAAATGCTACACAATATAGCAACTATGGGAAAAGAAGTTCACTTTGTATGGGTAAAAGCCCATATTGGCATTCAAAACAATGAAATTGTTGATTCTTTAGCGAAAGAAAGCATCAGTTCGGGAGCTTCATCGGTATTAAAAATATGTTTGTCTGACTCCTACGCCATTTTAAAATCCAAATCGAAAAATAAGTGGGTAGGGTTGTGGCGAGAGTTTTGCCTCTCCAAACCTACAAGGTACACTCTCATTCATCCTGATCTCCCAGTTAATTTCTGGCACGAAAACTTTGACTCTCCAAGAAAGTATATCACAACTATAATACGCCTCAAATTTGGTCATGCTTGTTTCCCAGCGCATCTATATAAAATAAATGTTCTGCCTTCAGATAATTGTGATATCTGCAATATTAAAGGTGACTTGGACCATATCTTCTTTCAGTGTTCTAAATACAGAGCAGCAAGTAACAGGTTTTATAACAATCTTATTAACTGTAATATTCAAGCTCCGTTTAATGTACTCTCTCTTCTTTGCCAATTTAACAAACACATTTTTGACTGTATTATAAGTTTTTTGGACGAATCGAAAATTTTATTATGAATTTTGTGTGTGTGCGAATGATGGTAGCTTAGTTTCGTATCCTCTTTGGTTTTTCCTTTGTTACATCCTTTAAACTATAGTGGTCCTACATTTGTCTTTGTCAAAAAATTAATGTCCTGACAGACCCCAGGACGAGAAGCGTGTGTCCCTGTGTATTTTCCTTTGATCGTCTTCAATAATTTTTTCTATTGTCGATATAGTTCTAGCTTTGTATAAATGAGTTTGAGTGGTTGGCTGTATGGCTAATGGCCGAATGCCAGGGAAAAAAAAAAAAAAAACATAATCTCTTCCGCAACGTAAAAATAGTAAGATTTGACGCGCAAAGGAGTAGCGGGTTCGATCCTCGATGTCGGCAATTTTTTTTTTCGTCAAATTTGCTTTTTTTATGATAATAAATGTCTTTACTTTCTGCGAAATATTTAAAAACGCCGTAAACAATTTTTTTTGCAATTTTCATCAAATAAATGGCTATCTTGCAACAAACGCTTAATTAATTGTTCTTGTCCGAAGGTTTGTCAGTAGTTTTTGTTTTTTTTTACTACTTATTGTGAAAGAGAAGGTTTGTTTTACTTTATTTGAGGGGGGGGTGCCTGTCGAAAAAAGACCAGATATAAAAAAGAAACTATTTTTTTTCACTTTTTTCTTGAAAAAAAATTCACGTCTCATGAAAAAAACATTTGTAAATGAGAAATAATCAAAAGATTTAACTATTTTAATGGCATTATTATTTTATTGTTTTAATTACAAATATTTACAATTAATAACTATTAACGCTTATAACTATTAAAGTATTCCACCGGTCTATGATTTCGACTATAAGAAATGCATAGCATACAAAGCAGTTGCACAGTATCAGCTCGAGAGTTACGGACTTAATGGAGTTCTCAAGAATAAACAAGCTAATCAATATACTCTTCGCCGATTTACTACATTTGTTATATAATTGTTGCACATTCTATAGGATACTCTTCGCAGTTTTTTTGTAATTGCTATTACTTTCAAACATTTTCTTGTTTAATTACAGAATATATTTTTTTTAATTTCAAAAACAAAGCATATTTATAGAAAAATTGGGTGACCCTAAACGAAAATTCCAAATTGACGAGTCTTTGAAGTTTGATGGTGTATCTATAAATCTGGGTTCCGAACTTTGGACATAGATTACACTATGGGGCTTGCATAGAGGACGTTGTACAAAGTATATTTATAGAAAAATTGGGCGACCCTAAACGAAAATTCGAGATTGACGAATTTTTTAAGTTTTGTGGTATAACTATAAATATGGGTTCCGAACTTTGGACGTGGATGGGGGTTGCACAGAGAACGTTGTGCAAGTGGTATTTATTCTAAAATTTGGTGACCCTAAACGATTATTTCAGTTTAACGATTTTTTTCCTTTGTGGGTTGTCCTCAGCTCCTGAGGGTGGTTCAATGTAGAGGGGTTGTGTAGAGGAAGTTGTAAGAAGCATGTTTGATCATGAATCACGTCTGCCTAATCGCTTTTTCACGAATTGTATTTAATTTATTTTCTCACTAATTCGATCAAGCTTGATCGATTGAAACTTTAGCGGCATAACTTTTTTGTATTGATCGATTTTGTTAAAAGACAATAGGGTTCTTCCTCTAGCCAACACTAACTTACTGTCCAAATTTCAATACTATTGGATTTTTCGTTCTTAGTTGGTTATCGTGCTTACAAGAAACGTGACGGACGGACAGACAGACGGACGGACGGACAGACAGACAAACGTATAGTCGGACGGACATTTTGAAAGTCGTTCAGAATTCGATCACCAACACAGTGATATGAAAATTGTTTCTCTACGAGCAATATTACCGGTTTTAGAAATGTGCCGATCGAATGCAACATACTCTTCGTTTTGTGTTTGCGAAGAGTAGAACAATTATTATTTATAGCGTTTTTTACAATTTAAAAGTAACTTTAACATAGGAAATATTTTATTGCACGAAAAAAAGTGAATTTGACAACAATAAAAATTTGCCCACGCCGAGGATCGAACCCGTCACCCCATTGTGCGTTAAAACTTACTATTTTCACGTTGCGGGAGAGATTTCTTATCGGTCAAAAACGCGTATAACTCTTCAGGGATTGAATATTTTTTGAGAACTTTTTGTGGTTGATGGAAAAACTTGTTAGCTTTCATTTGCATCAAACCTCCTGTCCAAAAATTTGTTAATAAACAAATTAGAGCCTCTCACGCAATGTCAATTTTATTTACGGTTCTGCTTATCCGATCAAGGTCTTTCTGGTCTCAAAATTTTCCTTTTTGCAAGCCTTTTCATATGCACAAAACCCCATTTCGATACGCTTACCCAGAGCCGAGATATTCCATTTGGTAATTTGCAAAATTAATTTATACTTTAAATAAACAAAAGCAAAAAGTTGCATTCGTGCAGACTTCTATGGGGGTTATGCTCGACATCAATATTTATCGTTTAAAGTTGGTTTGAAGTCGATCAAATTTTCGAAAAAAAAGTTGTTTGCAAATTAACAAATTATGTCACAAAGCTATGAAGATATCGGGCCAAAAAAAATGGTATATTCTTTGGTATAAAAGGCATATATATTTAAAAAGAAACAATATCCTGACCTCATTAGTTTCGGAGGAATTAATTTGTTAATTATGAAATTTAGTTTGGCTATAACAAATGAAGGGGTTGACGAAATGAGTTGTGCCTGACGCCAAATGACGCGTATTGAAAATATCTTTCGATTGAATCAAGATTTCTTCGGATCCGTCAAACCGTCTTTATTTTATTAAATGAAAACGAAATAAAATTTGTTTAAACAATTATTTGACCATGAGGCTCGCGATTTAGGAAAATTTTTCATAAGAAAATCTTGTTCAGCGGAATTTTTCCTATAACAATCCGTTGCTAACTCAAATGGTATACAAAATTTATAAAATCACCTCTTTTTTACCCCAGGCAGACTCGCCTATCCTTATAACTAGGTTCCGAGGTAAAAATCTAATTGCACTCGACTAATTTGCGCATATTTACATCTTGTCTTTTCAAGTAGGGCTCCAGCAATCCCAGTAACTTCAGAAACGTGTTATTGCTCATTTGAAAGTAATTATAAGAATCGTCTGAAGTTGTTAATTGTACCTCATGTAACAAATTAACATGTGAGTATTGTTCTGTTTTTTTCAGCCATTCTTTCACCGAAAGCTTTCGTCTAACCGTTCGCTTCGTGCCCAGAAAAATTATAAAAGTTATGCAGGCTTTTTTCCGGTCCATTATTACAGAAAGAACGTGTCCACAAAACTGAACTGAAAGTACTGACAATAATATTGATCGTGTGATGTCTCTTTATCAAAAGTAAATATTAGTGGATATTGTCAATAATAATGACCAACAATATTGATCAATATTATTGATCGTGTACAGGCCCCTTAATAGGGATTACTATGTCGGGTCCCGGTAACAGATCACTTTTTTCTTTTTGTGAGCCTATGTATGTAATTTTTCCGATAACCTTATTTGATCATCCATTTATGGGACACTGCGTATTTTTTAAACTCATTTGATTCACACAAATCGTTGGTAATTAACATTTTGCCTGTATGCAGACTACGTATATGCACAGATAAATATAATTATAAACATTAGACATCTTACCTTTGCAGTGTCGCATCAACACTTTAGTCACAACTATTAAATATGTTTGCACTTCACTTTTGCATTAATATCACTTATAATAGTCACTTATTTTCACTCACGTCACGGTAAATAATACGAACACACTATCTTTTAAACCCAATGCCTAGGTATTATAAACATTCTTGATTTTTTAACTGTTGTTAAGTTACATTATTACGGCTAGACAAAAGCAGTAGGGTTGACAACAATCATAATGGTACTAATACCAACGCGCAAGCGTAGGGCGCACGCCTACTTTGTTTTTCTTAGTATTTGTCTTGTTTACTAAAAATTCATAGCAGTCTGATAGCCACAAATAAATTATTACCAACACTTTACTTGACCGGCAAACAGGTCTATTCTGTAACATTTTTGTTAAGCTTTAACGGCAAGGTCACTGTTAAAATAATTAGCGAAATGAAGTTAACGGTCAGTGGTATTCTGTACACTTTTTTTAAGGTTAAATCTAACCAACATCGTTTAAAATTAGAGGCGACTTTGGACCTGCCACTAAAATTTAACGGTACCGTTAAAGAGGCAAAAACACCGTATTTTATTTTTGGTTCATAAAATTTTGTATAATATCATTCAGTAAATGGCACTTTATTTATGTTTCTCAATGAGTTTGAGATTCTTTTGACGACCCATTTCAGTAATTATTTTTCCGCCTTCAAATAATCGTAATCATAACCTCAAATAGAAGCGCGGTCGTTAAAAACTTATGACTTTAACAGATCCGTTAAATGGTCGCTACAGAATAGAAAAATGAGTTATTATTTTTAGCATTCCGTTAAAATTAAAAATTTAGCAGGGCGTTTATTTTTAACCAAAAAATTACAGAATAGACCTGTATATATCTTAAAAAAATTATAAATTGGGTGATAAAAATAGTGCTTAGAATATTTCGTTTGCTGTGGCGTGAGTGAAATTGTGTTACTGTGAATTAATAAATAGGTATCTACCTAATGGCAACATCAAAGAGAAAAACATTGAATAGTGCCTGATTCTGATTCAGAGATATCTAGACGAAGAAACTACAAGTTTGGACCTAGGATGAAAACAGAAAAGTAAGTGCGGACAATATTTATAATTAATATACGATTCAAATGTATTCACTCCTCATTTTAACCGCGAATATTTCAGAAACGAAGGAGCAGAAAAAATTGAAAAAATTATGTGTTCATTATCAGTTTGTTCATTTGTGTTGATTTATGGCAACTTTGAAACATGTTATCTCTCTCACACTCACACTATTTGTGATAGCACTATCTTTATTTAACTGCTTGAAGCTGCTTTAAATCGACTCAAATGAACAAACCTTTTGAGTAGTTTTGAGTCTATTCTAAATCAATCACTGAAGTTTGAGTAATGTACATTGAAAAATTTTTTATTTTTCATTATAGTCATTTTAACTAAATTCTATACTGGATGGTCAATCATTACCAGGTTGCTTTACATAATGATTACGGACACAATTAATTCACCTAGTTTAGTGGTCCTTTCGTTTTTTTTTGTTTTTGTGATTCTTATATTCATTTTAACCGAATCACATATCGGGCGTTCCATAATTGCGGACCTAGTCAACTACGTCCGCGATTTCATGTACCTAGTAGTCGGGATAATTATATTATCTTTTTTTTTTTACGTGGATATGACAAATGGGGACACAGGCTGGGTCAATCACTCATACCTGGACATTGTGATCTACGAGGAATGCATTATTATTTTATTTTTATTTTTTTTCTAAATTTTATTTTTATCTATTCTTTGATTTGCCTCCTCTAATTTTATTTAGCGAATTCCGCTTTTTAGAAAGTGCCCAATAAAAAAAATGTTTTTGACAGTCTGTCGGTCTGTCTGTCTGTCTGCAACTTTGTTTTTTTTTTTCCGCACGTTTTCTCCGGAACGGTTTAAGATATTGACTTGAACTTTTGTACACGTATATATGATAACGAGATCTGGAACTGGATTGGTTTTTGAACATATCTGGAGAAGGGTTAGGGGGTAAATAGGGGGAAATAAGTAAAGCAAGCTGGTAAGAGTACATAAACTTGAAATTTGGTGTATGTACTAGAAGCCAAGGCCTCAAATTTTTTTATAATATTTTCCATCCGCCGACCACCACTCCACTCCATAATTAGAAGGGTTGATAAATTAAAATTGAGATATTCACTTGAAATATGGGCTCAGGTGCACTTTAGTTTGTTGTAAGATATTTTGTTTATTCACTTGAGCTGGATAACAATGAAGTACAAGTTCACTTACGAGTCGATTTAGGTGAGGATGAGGATCACAATTAATGGTTGAAAGATACAAATTTATGTATTTTCACAATGTTTTACATGTTGAATAGAACTTCCATGTTGACATTTGACATTGTATCATAGATTTCACCAGTTCGGAAATGTTCGTTGGTTACTTCGGATATTGTCGTTATTTCCATCTTGAGATTTACATTGATTGTATTTGTTCGAATATTTACGGTAATCATTTCGGACATTGTTTTTACGGGATTTAAGGATAATTTTGTTAGTGTGTTCATTGTTTTATGTCTACTAAATTATTTCTGGTTGATATTACTTTGTTTTCTTTTATAACGAATGCCATTCAGAATTTGGGTGATTTAATTAATGTTCTTCATACATTATTAATGATTTTACAAGATGCTGGTTTAATAAGGAGTAATTTCTTAATTACTTTCTTCACGTTTTTTTAATTTTTGTTTTTATATATACCTAAAGAACAGGTGATGCGGGGTCCCCCCCCCCCCTTTTCTCCACTAAATAACACGCTATATCTGCGACATTTGCTGGTTTAGTAAGGCGTAATTTCTAAATTACTTCCTTCTCTTTTAATTATTTTTTTTAAATAGAACGGGGGTGGGGGAGGCGTCCCTCCGCCTTTTCCACTAAATAACACGAGATATCTGCGACATTTGCTGGTTTAATAAGGCGTAATTTCTAAATTACTTTCTTCTCGTTTTTTAAATTTATTTATTTTTTTTTATATAAAGAACGGAGGGTGCGTGTTTCTGCCACCGACATTTTTCACTAAATAACACGTCTGCGACATTTGCTATGAGTATATATGTATATTGTCGCGCAATTTTCCATTGCCCATATCCGAAACATTTTTTTACTTCCCTCGCATACCGAAAGGAAGTACCTATTGTATTCGAGAAAAATCGTCCTCCGAGATTTTTTCGGATTTTGACGTTTCAGATCACGTAGATTACTAAAATATAGGTTTTTCAATTCCGTCAGTCTGTCTGTCTGTTCGTCTGTCTGTCGTCTGTTTGTCTGTTGGTGCATTAACTGAAAAACTACTTGACGGAGAGAAGTCAAATTTGGTATGTAGTTGACGCCACTGTCAGCGAAGAAATGGTTAAACTTTCACTGGAAATTATACAGGGTGGGCCGACTAAAGGGAATAAATAATGAAAAAAATTTTTTTTTGCTCGAATTTAAAATTTCCACGTTTCATGACACGCTAAACCTATTTCAGAAAAAAAAAATTGAAAAATTTTTTACCACTAAAATAGATGAACATTTTTTTTTCTTTGTTCAAATTTAAAATCTCCACGTTTCATAGCGTTCTAAACCAATAAAAAAAAGTTATAAAATTTTTGTACCATTTTTGAAAAAATTTTACCACTAAAATAGACGGAAATTTTTTTTTGCTCAAATTTAGAATTTCCACGTTTAATGACATTCCAAACCTATTTCGGAAAAAAAATGGAATTTTTTTTACCATTTTGGAACAAAAATTTACCACTAGAATAGATGGAAAAAATTTTGTTTTACTCAAATTAAAATTTTTTACGTTTCATTACATTCTAAACCTATTTCAGAAAATAAAAATTGAACATTTTTTTCACCAACATTTTTGAAAAATTTCTTACCACTAAAATAGACGGAAATTTTCGAGGAAATTTTTTTTTCTCTGCTCGAATTTAAAATTTTCACGTTTCATGGCATTCTAAACCTATTTCATAAAAAAAATTACCACTACTATAGAATAGACGGAAACTTTCCATTTTACTCAATTTTAAATTGTTCACGTTTCATGGCATTCTAAACCTATTTCAGAAGTAAAAACTTTTCAACCTTTTTTTACCAACATTTTTGGAATAATTAAAAAAAAAAAAATGAAATTTTTTAACCACCACTATATTTCCACTCCACTACGTGAATGTGGAATTGAAAATGTGACAGATGGCAATAATATTTGGCATAAGCACCTATTATACTTTTATTGAAAAATGTACAGGGTGGTCATCCCAAGAAATAATTCAGTCATGGTGGACATTTATAAAGGTATTTGCGCAAGCCTTCCATATTGGCACCTGTTATTTAGTATTGATCTTTTGCTGTTGGATGAGCTCTGTATATTTTTTTGACCAAAACTTATTAGGTTTTCTTTGTAATAATAGCGATAACTATATTCCGATTATTATTTCCAGTCATTTCGTAACTACAAATTTCTTAGAGTGACCGCCATGCACAAATAAAGAGGCAAGTTCTGTGTAAATGCCTTTACCGATTTTTTTTTCTTAAATTTACGGTTCATCCAACAATTTTTTTTTTAATATGTTCTATTCGCCTTATATTTTTCATTACCATTTGGAAAATTTTCAAAATCGGACCAAACTAGAGTACACCAGACCCGAAATTTGGTATACGTATATATTATAATGACATTTGGAACTAGATTATATTTTGGGATTATTCCGTTGAAGGGTTGACTGTTAAATAGGGGTAAATAGGGGAAAACAAGTAAAGCAGGCTGGTAGGAATACAGAAACTTGAAACTCTGTGTATGTACTAAAAGCCAAGGCCTCATATTTTTTTCTAATATTTTTCAACGCACCCCCCTCCTACCCCCACCACCTCCGCTTCATTATTAATGGGATTGATAACATAGAATTGAGATATTCACTTGAAAGTTAGTAAACGTATGTATTGTAATGACATCTGATTGAGATGATTCCGTTGAAGGGGTGGAAGATGGTAGGTTGTGAGTAGAGGAAAATAAGTAGAGCATGCTAGAAACTTCATTTTTAACGCATATGGTAAAAACCAACGCCTCAAATTTTTCTATGTCATCTGCCGCAAATATTATTAAAATTCTATGACCAATAATTTCCACATATTGGAGTGCAAATATAGTCAAGTTATTTCCTTTAAAGTGACTTGGATGAAAAATCTGGATGTGGAAGTACTCATTCTTTAGGCAGCGGTTTTATTCAAAACGTCAGTATAATTTTAACTGTAATTATTAATTTAATGAATTTCACGTTTATACATTTTCAGGTGTACTCTTTTTATAATACCAAAAGATGGCAACAAAAACCAAAATATACATTTTCATTCATTTTAAGAGGAGATATTTAATTTGAAAAAAGAAATTAATAATGCATATAACGATCGATTAATGCCTACAGAAGGAACGAAAATAGTAAGATTGTCTCAATATTACATTAAATATTAAAACAGGCGTAATGAAACGTCAATCAAGCGCAGCAATCTATAATTAAGGTTCTAATTTTCTCCCGCAAATATTTATGTATCAAATATTTGTTCCAAGTAATAATAAAGCGATGTTATTTTTTAAATACACGTCCATTTTCCAGAATAAATATTTGAAGTGGCAACAAGAACTCGACATTTGATATTATATCCATATTAGAAAAGTTTATCTTTAACTAAACTTCTGATGTGTGGATAGCTGTTGCGAAGAAAACTTTCCCGTCTCTTCTTTCAACGCATCACTTTACTGTATTGAATTTATTTCATAAAATGTAAGAGTACTAAATTGAAAAAGTTACTGAAATTTCTTTAGGCGTTTTAGGCTAGTTTCATTTGGTATATCAACGGCAGGCTAGTCGCACGATGATCATTTCTTTCTTGAAACGGTCACAAGATAAGTAAAATATGAAAATATATAGAGTTTTCCACTCTAGTATGTGGAAATAATTGGTCATAGAATTTTAATAATATAGTTTTTGAGACAGATGTCATAACAAAATTTGAGGAGTTGAAATATGAATTGTATTTATTTTCTTAATATCCACAATAATTTTCGAATTAACAGCAACTAGTAAGAGACAATTTAAAAATATATAGGAATATATTGAAAAAAACCGCTGCCTAAGGAAGCACTACTTCCACATCCAGATTTTTAATCCAAGTTACTTTAAAGGAAACATCTTGATTAGATTTGCACTCTATTATGTGGAAAATATTGGTAATTTTAATAATATTTGGAGCAGATGTTTTAGGCGCTGTTTTGTACCATATACGTGAAAAATTAAGTTTCTAGTTCACCCTACTTGTTTCCCCTAATCACAAACTCCCATTTCCCAGCACTTCAATGGAATCATCTCAATCACATGTCATTACAATACATACGTGTACTAACTTTCAAGTGAATATATCAATTTTACGTTATCAATCCCATTAATAATGGAGCGGAGGTGGCGGGGTTTGTAAAATATTAGAAAGAAACCTGAGGCCTTGGTTTCTAATATATACACCAAAATCCAAAGTTCCGTCCTCTTAGCAGCTCGCTTTACTTATTTTCCCATATTTATTTCTATTTAACCCCCAACCCTTCAACGGAATCATCTCAAAATATAGTTCCAGATGTCGTTATGATAGATACGTGTACCAAATTTAAAATGAATATCTCAATTTTATTCTATCAACCCCTTTAATAATGGAGTAAGGGTGGTGGAGGGTTGAAAAATATTATACAAAAATTTGAGGCTTTGGCTTCTAGCATATACATCCAATTTCAAATTACTGTACTCTTATCAACTTGCTTTACTTATTTTCCCCTATTTACCCTTATTTTACCCCCAACCCTTCAACGAAATCATTTCAAAATATAATCTAGTTCCAGATGTCATTATAATACATACGTGTACCAAATTTCAAGTGAATATCTCAATTTTATTTTACCAACTCCTTCAATAATGGACTAGGTGGTGGTGGGTTGAAAAATATTATAAAAAATCTGAGCCTTGGCTTCTAGAACCGAATTTCAAGTTTCTCTATTTTTACCAGCTTGCTTTACTTATTTTCCCATATTTACCCCTAATTAACCCCTAACCCTTCATCACAATAATCCCAAAATATAATCTAGTTAACGATTTCATTATAATATATGTGTGTGCTAAATTTCAAGTGAATATCTCAATTTCATTTTATCATCCGCTTTAATAATGGAATGGTTGGGTGGTGAGGGACGAAAAATATAAAAAAAAAGTTACAGACACACCGACAGAGAGACAGAAACTTTTTTCGCTCTAATTTAAAATCTCGACGGTCATGACATTCTAAACATATTTCAAGAAAGAAATTTTTTTACGATTACTATACTTCCAATCCACTACGTGGATGTGAAAGTAATATGCTTAAAATGGTTTTAAAAATCCAAGAAAAAACCGCTGCCTATGAGATCACTACATCTAAGTCTCTTTAAAGGAAAATATTTTGACTATAATTGCACTCTAGTATGTGCAAATAATTCTTCAAAAAATTTTAAGTAATAATATTTGAGGCAGATGTCATAAAAAACATCAAAATGTTGGTTTCTAGCATATACGCCAAAAATGAGTCCCCCACCCTTTAATGGAACCATCTCAATATATATTCTAGTTCCAGATGTCGTTAGAATACATACGCGTATCATATTTCAAGCGAATTTGTCAATTATATTTTATTAACCCAGTTAATAATGGTGTGAGGGTAGTAGACGGGTTAAAAAGTGTTATAAAAAAGTCTGAGGCCTTGGCTTCTAGTATGTACATCGAATTCCAAGTTTCTGTAGTCTTACCGGCTTGCCTTACTTATTTCCCCCTATTTACCTCTATTTAACCCCCAACCCTTCAACAGAATCATCTCATAATATAATCTAATTATGGATGTCGTAACAATACATACATGTACCAAATTTTAAGTGAAAATCTCAATTTTATTTTATCAACCCTTTTAATAATGGAGTTGGGGTGGGTGGTGGTAGAAATTGAAAATATTTAAAAAAAATCGGATGCCTTGGCTTCTAGTATATACACCAAATCCCATGTTTCTGTACTCTTACCAGCTTATTTTACTTATTTTGCAATATTCACCTCTATTTAACCCCCAACTCTTAAACGGAATCATCTCAAAAAATAATCTAGTTCCAGGTGTCGTTAAAATACATACGTGTACTAAATTTCAAGTGAATATCTCAATTTTATTTTATCAAGTAGTGGGTGTGGTTGGAGAGTTGAAAAATATTATAAAAAACATCTGAGGCCTTGGCTTCTAGTATTTACACCAAATTCCAAGTTTCTATACTCTCACCAGCCTGCTTTACTTATTTTCCCCTATTTACCCCTAATTAACCCCCAACCCTTCAAGACAATCATCTCAAAGTATAATCTAGTTCTAGGTATCGTTATGATGTATACGTGTACCAAATTTCAAGTGAATATCTCAGTTTTATTTTATCAACTCCTTTTTATCAGTGTTTTATAATGGCAACCTCATAAAACAGTGATTTATGCCATATTTATTAAATGTCAAATGCACTTAAAGAAAGTTTTAAAGTGGCCTTCACGAACTTACATTAAAACTAAATTATCTTTTAGTATTTCTTGGCTTATAATCGACTTCAAGGTCAAGGTATTTGTCAAGCCTTCAATAAAACTTTATAGCTGTTAGGCTGTTAAGTCAAGGGCTATCAAGTTTTATAGAGATTAAGCAAATGTTGTGGTTTTATCATTGTTTTCTGAAACTAATTTGGGATGGTTGTTATTGCTGGGCTATAAATCTAATATATCCTGACATCACTAACTTTCAGATCCAATTTTCATAAAAGAACCGCTTGCTAGAGTATTAATGAAGCAAACAAACATCAGCGATAATAGTCTTAAACATAAAAGGATTTGCTTTACCTTTACCCAGACTATAATGTTTTGAAATAGGTAGTTTTGAAACTGTGATAAAATACATACATATTCTTTTTTTTTCCTTCTTCAATTCTTTGGGACTTCCTGCCACATGCATGTTTTCTTTTTAAGCGGTGCTCAGGAAATCTACAAAATATCACAATTAACCAGGTACTGGTAAATAACCTCTACGCCTGTGACTTTTACGTCAAAGGATTAGTTAAACGTTGCTTTTTTTTTTAATAAACAACGCAAATAAGTATAAAAACTTGAAATTAAATATTTCGCCGACGCGACGTTTCGGAAATCTATTCTGTTTCCTTTTTCAAGGCTTTTTGAAAAATCGTTTTTGCTGTGTATGATAAATACACAGCTCTAAGAATGTTTGTTATATTCAATATCTATAGATACTTACTATTTACATAGAACTGTTGATATAGTTAACAGTTTTTTTAGATTTTATACAATGTTAAGTTTGTGTAGTTCTTTTTTCAAACTTAACATTGTATAAAAACTAAAAAAACTGTTAACTATATCAACAGTTCTATGTAAATGGTAAGTATCTATGGATATTGAATATAACAAATATTCTTAGAGCTGTGTATTTATCATACACAGCAAAAAACATTTTTCAAAAGCCTTGAAAAAAGAAAGAGAATATATTTCCGAAGCGTCGCGTCGGCGAAATATTTAATTTCAAGTTTTTATACTTATTTGTGTTGTTTATTTAAAAAAAGCAACCCTTAACTGATCCTTTGACGTAAAAGTCACAGGCGTAGAGGTTATTTACCAGTAATATACTGGTTAATTGTGATATTTTGTAGATTCCCTGAGCACCGCTCAAAAAGAAAATGTACATGTGGCAGGAAGTCCCAAAGAATTGAAGAAGGAAAAAAAATTAAGATAATACCACAAATAACATTTAGACAATATTTACATACATATTCGTCGAAATTTTTCTGTGTATGACGTGTCTGTGGGTGAATTTATAATAATGACAAGTTGTAGTGAAATAAATATCAAATAGAGTTTCGGCAGAATGGCTTTTTAAGTTATATTATTCGAGCACCATAAATTCTATAGGTTATAAAGCGGTTGTGTTATGTGCTCAAATTGTTTAAAATTGGATTTAAAAGTTTAAAAGTTTGAAAAAATATATTAAGACCAATGAGGCTTAGAATATACTTCTACAAGAATAAATCGACATACTTAAAGAAAAAATGGTAACGTAATAGCCATTTTAAGAGAAAACATATTTAAAGTACAATTATATTCACAGCTTATAGGGTTTACACATACAGCCGCCATTTTATTTCCAGCCATCGGTCGAGGAATATATCGGTCAGCCATATTGGGAGTGGCCTAGATCGAACAAAAAATGTAATTTGTACCTAACAGAAATGGTTTATAAAAACAATTTACATATGCTAAACATGGGCAGATGCTGAAGCTCTCTGTACTATTTAAGTCACAAAAAACAAAATTAACTATTAATATATTTTTAAAAATTTTGTTTTTGTGGAGAACATGAATTTTTAAGAAGTATCTAATACATGTTTTACAACAAACTTAACCTCGTTGAAAATGTTAGTCCAGTATAAGTAGTCACATCAATTCATTACAAGTAGTCCATCTTTAGTCTTTCTGAACTGTTCTTAGTAGTCGCCAAGTGTCCATTTTATAATTTATTTATATTTTTAACGGCGCATAGTGCATGTAGAATAAATTTATTTGCATTTATTTTTACATCGTTAAATGCAAAAAGTTCGCTCAAAGCATTTGTGTGTGTATTTTAAGTTATAGTATAGTGCCTATCCTAAACCAAGTACGGTTTTAAAATACTATTCACATATTCTCTGAGTGAAGCTTTGGATAATTCATTAAAACTTGAAAGTTTTAATATTAGTCTCAAAAGGAGGGATGTAGGCCCTTCTCTAGATGGGCCCCTATACCTTAGGTATAGATTATTTTAAAACTACAATTTTTACTTGGGTTATTTCGTACATGTGACCGAAGATTCGTTGTACATTCATAAAGATCAACAAACTTCCCCATTTGATCTTTCAGGTGGTCCCTCCACGACAAATTGGAGTTTAGAGATACTTTCAGCTATTGAAAACTATTGTATAATTACTCCCGAGAATTTTTTAAAGTTATGACAACATTAAATGTATTCAATTTACTAGCTAACTTAAAAAATGCCAAGTAATCAGGTGCTGTTTATGAACTTTTATTTTGCCTTAATATGAAGTGTTCCCCTGTTAAACGCTCATATACTTTACAACCCTAGTAAAGTAACTTTTAATTTTTATAGAAACTATTAATTTTCATCTACCCCGAACTCTTATCTTCCACTAAGACGTCTAATCTGTAGTAAATCGGTCTTCAGGGAGTTTATCATGAATGAGTATTGGGTTGTGTCCGGTGGGTGAAGTTATTTCAGGTTATATCGTTAGTGTACGCTCCACTGCACAGTCCCTTTCGTTATTCTATGAAGTTTGTCCCTTATTTCACTCCCTGCACCCCATACTTAGTCGATTGTTTTCTGCACGCTATCCTAGCACGATAAGTCCTTTGTGGATTAAATGTATTTTCTTGCATTTACTTAAATATTTATATTAATTATGAGATATTACGAATATTTCAGACAAGGAGAACAAGTAGATAAAAGGAAATGCCTACGGGTAGGGTTTGAATGACAATGAAAATACCGTATTTTGTTTTAAAGATTCACTTTTCTCTTTTCTTGTTCTCAGATTTATTTGCTGCCTCTTATCTAATCACAGCAAGGTATCTGTTTCAAACATTTCTACTTGTCACGCATAAAACACAGTATTTGTTCTTAGAGAATACTTGAATATAATTTAAACCTTTCAGACTGTCAGAAAGTAAACACTAAATCACATGATTTCATGGGGTAAACGAAGTTATATTGTTTTGTTATTAATTACCACGATACTGAAGACAAGTGTGTTGGCGATCTATTAGATCTGCCGTGCAATTCAAGAATAAAGAAGGGTATTCGCTGTCCAAAGAGAATATTTTGTTGTATGAACATTAGTCCCTAGAACCACCTAATATGGAGGGCTTTAAAACATGCAATTAAAAGTGATTGCTTTAAATATCTTCTAAAGAAATGTAGATATGGAAATAGAACCTTGTGTGAATGGATACAACGGCATTCAACGTGAAAAATTAAGCATTTTATTACATGTCTTAATTATGTTATCCTCATGTCTGAACAATTATGACACGTGCTGTTTCCTCAGAAGTATAGCTTAATTCGTAACTTTGCAAAATTTGCAACTGTATAACAGTATGTGTGTTCGATGCATCCATTTCTTCAAAAGCTGTCCATTTGTATTCTAAATGTGGTACTGGTAAAATTCGGCATCAATATTATATTCTGGATATGGCTTTAAAAATAATAAGCTTTGATAAAACTGATGAATCCATAATTGCATATTAAGCGAAACATACTTAAGAAATACTAGTTAGCTAATAGATAGGTGAGGTTGTTTTTATCAGTCAATGTCAAATATAATCATTTCACACTTATTCATAGAAATTGTCTTGGTTTTGCATGAAACATCTTTATGAATGGCTTTATGTCTTTCTGATGAGCTCCAGAATAAGGGCGAAAAACGTTTCAAAGGCTAAGCATTTCCAGGAAACAGAATGATAGATTTCATGAAAATGTAATCCATTGGAATGAAAATTTTTTTAAGACAAGGTAGATAAATAAATTCATTTTAGGTCTTTGTTCTCATTTTTAACTGAATCTTCATAATCGTAGGGGGTTATGTGGATACTAGTTTAATCTGCATGGCCGTAGGGGACTGTGTGGATGCTAGTGTTAGAATGAGAATTGTCAAATAAGAAATTAGACAAATTCATTTTAGGATTTTAACTTACTAGCATAACCAGAATTCAGGTTATCGAAAGAAAGCAATGATTTCATTAATATTTCTACACAAAGTTTTTCTTTGATAGATAGTTAATTTTTCTGCTGTTTGCAAAATCCTATAAAGAATGTTTCAATACAATTATAAGCAAACAAATAATAATTCATTTTTAAATACTTAAGAAATCCCCAGTAGCACAAATTTTCGGATCAATACAGCACAGTCCATGTTAGGTCCAATATATGAAAAGGACCTAGAAGATATCATATGCTAGAGATGTTCAATTTGAATTTAATTAGAATTCTTTACATATTAATTAATATATAATAAAGTTCAATTTGTACGAGCCCCTTCCTCTTCGCAATCCAATCTGGATGAAGGCTCTGGAACCGCGTGCTCTCGAAGATCGGGCCCGGTACCGATCGAAGCGGGGCGACGGCCGTTGTTGCGAAGTATATGCGGAGGCCCTAATTACTCGAGGGTTTTCTTATAATCCACTAACGAAAGTCAGGTATCTCTTTAATGATATTTTTTTTAATGCTAATATAGGAGTGAATAGAGCCTAGAAAGAGGCTTAAAAAAATGTACTGATATACATAGCATTCCAGTTAAAAAAGGGCAGTTGGTCCTGTAATTTCGTCTTGGCTCGCCCTGTATATTTGAAAATAATTTTCAGTTATAAACTTTTCAAGTGAATATCTCAATTGTATTTTAAATCAACCCCTTTAATAATATAGTGAGCTGGTGAGAGGGATGGAAAATATTATTTAAGAAATCTGATTCCTTCGTTTCTAATATGTACACTAAATTCCCAATTTCTGTATTTTTATCAACTTGCTTTACTTATTTCCCCTATTTACCACCTATTTAGCCCCCAACTCTTCACCATAGAAGTTCCAAATACAATCCAGTTCCAGATCGCGTTATGGTAGGTACATACGTGTAGAATATTTCAAGTCAATATCTTAAACCGTACCAGAGAAACACACAAAAAAAAGTTACAGACCGACAGAAATTCTTTTCTCTCAAATTACAGATCTCGGCGTTTCGTGACATTCTAAACCTATTTGAACAAAAAAGAGTGATTTCTTTACGGTTACTATACTTACCTAACTAGCACAGTTAGTCGTGGGAACGTAGCAATGACTATTGTAGGTATTTTAAAGTGTTTTGGTACTAGTCACAGGCACGTAATAGGAACGTTCCTAATACGTGTTTATGGCCAAAATGGGGAATATTTTTTTAGTGACGGTCCTGGAACTTGTCTGGCTACGTTCCAATGACGTTGTTGCTCCGGAGCGGCGACGTGGCGGCGTAGACGCCACAACTTTCAGAAAACTTTACCACTCCCTACTCTTTCAAATCGATGTTGCCCCTTCTTTGTCTTGCAACCGATTTCATTATATTTATGTTTCATTCTTACATATGATTCTTGTTCTTGTTCATTTCCCTAACTCAGAAATTTAATAGAATAGCAGAAGGTAATATTAGAGCAAAATTGTGCTATTTTCCAATGGTCTAAGGGTCACAGTTAAAATGAATGCAATTTTACTGACAAACATAATGATAAAACGTCCGAATCTAACTACGCGCCTTTAAAATATGCATTTTACTTCCCTCGCATACCGAAGGGAAGTATTATTGTATTCGAGAAAAAATCACCCTCCGAGATTTTTTCGGATTCTGACGTTTCAGAACACGTAGATTCCGAAAATACAGGTTTTTCAATTCCGTCAGTCTGTCTGTCTGTCTGTCTGTCTGTCTGTCTGTCTGTCTGTCTGTCTGTTGGTGCATTAACTAAAAAACTACTTGACGGAGAGCAGTCAAATTTGGTAGGTAGTTAACCCTACTTTCAGTGAAGAACTGGTAGAAATTTCACTGAAAAATATACAGGGTGGACCGTCGAAACGGAATAAATAGTGAAAAAAATTTTTTTTTGCTCAAATTTAAAATTTCCACGTTTCATGACGCGCTAAACCTATTTTAGAAAAAAAAAAAATTCGAAAATTTTTTTCAATCATTTTTGAAAAAATTTTTACCACTAAAAAAAATTTTTTTCTTTGTTCAAATTTAAAATTTCCACGTTTCATGGCATTCTAAACCTATTTAAAAGAAAAAAAAAATTTGAAAATTTTTTACCATTTTTGAAAAAATTTTTACCACCAAAATAGATGATTTTTTGTTTTCTCAAAATTTAAAATTTCCACGTTTCATAGCGTTCTAAATCTATTTAAAGAAAAATTTTAAAAAAATTAAAAATTTTTGAAAAAATTTTACCACAAATAGATGGAATTTTTTTTTCCGATTTAAAATTTCCACGTTTCCATGGCATTCCAAATTTATTAAAACGAATTTAAAAATGTTTTAGAAAAATGAAAAAAAATGAAAACATGTTTTAGTAATCCATTTATCACCATTATAGAATAGACGAAATATTCTTTTGCTCAAATTTAAAATTTCCACGTTTCGTAACATTCTAAACCTATTTCGGAAAAAAAAATTGCAACATATTTTCACCAATTTGGAAAAAAATTTAACACTAGAATAGACAGAAAACATTTTTGAAAATTTGTTCTATATTTTAATCACCACTATACTTCCACTCCATTACGTGAATGTGGTATTGAAAATGTGAGAGATGGCAATAATATTTGGCATATCCTATTATATACTTTTATTGAATAATGGCATCCCAAGAAATAATTGAGTCATGGTGGACATTTATAAAGGTATTTGCACAAGCCTTCCATATTTGGCACCTGCTATTTAGTATATTGAACTTTTGCTGTTGGATGAACACTCTGTTTATTTTTTTGACCAAAAGTTATCAGGTTTTCTTTGTAATAATACCAATAATTATATTCCGATTATTATTCCCAACGTCATTTCGTAATTAATAATTTTTTTGAGTGACTCATGCACAAATAACGAGGGAAGTTCTGTGTAAATAACTTTACCGATTTTTTTAATGAAAATATTGTTTTTAAAATATGTAACGTCATGCGAGAATATGACACACTAGATGCCGAAACCTATTTTTTATTGTTCTTCGGAACTTAACAGTACTTTTTATGTATTCATTTGTTGTATTTGGTGAAGAAATTGCAATAAATTAAATTTATTAGTCAATTGTGAAATTATGGTTCATGTGTTATAATAATGGCGTCGATAATTTTGGTCATCAACATGGCGTATTTCACAAAATATGACTTTAAGGTCGTTTTCACCAAGAAATGCTACTTGAAAGTAATTGTTACTTGGCGATAGTGACGAAAACTGCAAATACGTAACTTTAAAGTTATATTTACCACAAATCTGCGAATGGAACTGTAGCGTCACTTTAAAGTCGTAGCAAAGTTGTGACTACCACAAATTACCTCTTCAAAGTTGCCGCTGCTATTTTATGGTTACATTTATCCCGCTATTGATTCGGAACGTACGTGTTAGCCGTACGTTGAGGTCTAGACTGAACGCGTTCTTAGCTTTTGCTGTTTATCATTTACCTAACTTCACATTGAAAAACCTATCAGCTGCCGCAATTTACTTGTATGCAGCCATATATCAACGACTTAATAAACATAAACCTTGTTGGTATAATATACTATTACAGTGATAGATAACATAGAAGAAAAGGTAGGTGTAATAAAACTGTGTTGAAATATTAAATTTTGTTGCGTCATTTTGAACATAAAATGTTGCATAGCATGAATATAGCAGCATATAATTCTAGTTTAGGTTAGGCAAACATAGAATAGAATAGAATAGAATAAATTTATTCGCCATAAATCTTGTTACATAAACAATATTGGTTTTGTCAAGTTAAAAAAAAAAAAAAGAATATTACAAAGTAAAAAATTGATTTAAAGATGTGGAATGCAATATCGAATACAATGGAGTACAATAAGATTAAAAGTGTATAAAACAAACAAAATTGTAAAAAATATACAATAAACAGAAAAACATAAGCACAAACTAACAAATAAATGTACTTATAAGGTACGTGTCATACACAACTAAAAATATATATACACATATACACATACACATATATATATATATTTAGCATTAAAGAGATTACCGATTAAAAAATTCAGTCATGCTATAGAAACAATGTTCTGCTAAGAATAGTTTCAGTTTGTTTCTGAATAATTTGAACGAATTTTGGGACTTTATTTCTGCAGGAAGTTTATTATATATATGACTACCAGCATAATAGGGTGATTTTTTATATTTGCTAAGACTAAAACTTTTAATATGTATTTCTCGCGCACTTCTAGTGGAGTAACTGTGAATATTATTATTTGTTTTAAATTTGTTCAAATTTTTGTACATGAAGCAAGAAATTTTGAAAATATAAATTCATATTATATAGGTTAGGTTTGTTGCATTAATTGTATCTATGGTCAACATTGGGAACTAGATGGTGAAATTTACTTCATGATAAATTTCAGAGGTGATGTGCACCTTGTAGTAGCCGTACACAGTTCTGTAGGTAGCAGTAATGTCATTAACACCTATGAATATTACTTACAAGTTCCACTACTTTAAAGAGATAGTGACGGTTCCCAGAACGTCGCGGCAACTATTAAAGCTAGTTGAAGGTGATTGCAACTTCGAAGTCACATTTCAGTGATGCGAGTTAGTCGCTGCTACTATAGTTTACCACCTTCAAGTTCTGAAAACCCAAAAGTCGTCACACTGGTAACTACCATGTTCCCATGTACCACGAAAGATACGTAGAAGTTGCATAACTATAAGGTAATCATTAGTGGTATAAACTACGAGGCAGGGACTGTAGACTTGTCAAATGAAGTTATTTTTACACCAAAGTCGTAAATTTAGTGGCAATTACGTAATGGTTACGAAGTTCATATCTCAGTTACTGTCACTATGGTGCTAGTTGGGTACACTCCACCCTGTAGATAGTAATTATGAATATAAAAGAAATTTCAATGTTAAAGGTAAATTAGGCATCTAGATTATAACAATTTCTTGTATATGATTTGTCTAAATGTTTGATGTGTTATCTTTTAACTTATATACAAAATAAATATTACCCCTATAACAGCGTGTTTCTTTTCTGCGTTATATGGTGTAATATAGTTTTTGGTACTTCAGAAATAATGAAAATATTTAATTTTCAAACTATGATTATATGCATACCTAGAGTATATTTTAATTAACGATGAGCAAGTGTATTTTTTGACAGACTCTTAGAAACCTTCAGTATATTCCCGCATACAAATAGACCTAGAATTCTGAAAAATTAATAACGATAGCAAAAATTCCTAGGTTAAGCAGAGCGTGTGGACTGGGATAAATGGTACTTATAAACGAAGCAATTGTATATTTAACCGGTTAGAAATAAGTAATGCGAAGTTAAATTGTTTAAGTTTACAATTACAATGTGTCACTCTGTTCACTCAGTTTACGACTGCAGTGCAATTTTGTTAATAAATGCAATTAAATTTTGCGCTCGAAATGAACGTATCCCTATTTTAATTTGTCATAATGTTGTTACCTTTAGTATAGGTTCATTTAAATTGTTAATTTGTTCAAATTTGCGTATGCAGCTTTCCAAATGATGTCACATAGTAATAGGCAAATACCTTTTATTAATATTTTCATAAATTAGAATCAAATGCTGAAATACAATATAGTGTACAGGGTTACCACACTAAGCCTTTACACTAGTTACTATACTTATTTTATAAAACTCCGTAAATACTATAAGCAAAGAATAAAATAGCGTCCCATGATGGAACAAGGAACTAAGTAGGTTGTGTGGGCAAAAGTACAGCAACAGTTTCTGTAATATCAATCGACTGGGGGATCCACAAATCAGCCCAACGAAGGTATAAAAGTTTGATACACAAGTAGAAAAGAGAGCTGGTGAACCTTTGCAATTATTGAAGACCCACCGGCAGTAACTAGACGACGCAAAATCTCTCTCAAAAATCCCATCGTCAAGTCATGACATCTCCAGGTGGGTCCTACGCAAGCAATGATCATGAGAAAATTGCGTGTCTTTTTGATGCCCATTTTCTAGGGTCAGAGATATTGGAACAAGCGTCTGGGTCCACAGAAATGCGAAAGCTTCGAGTATGCGCATTACCTTATAAATGTGTTGACCTTTCCTGTTAGAGATGACGATAACGTTGTTTGTTCACTTGTGTTCTCGGCACAGCTCGGAGTGTTTCCCGTTGTCTCCTTTCCACTTAAATGACACATGGAACATCTCACTGCTACAGAACAAAGGAATAAAAAAGAAATACCAGGAGGAGATAGAAAAACAGTTAACAGGAAAGGAACTAAATTGGTCAACAATGGGTTTAAAAATCAAAATAACGACGAGGAAAACGTTGAAAAGGAACAAATCCCCTATGAGCCCAACAAGAAAAGACACGAAAAGAAATTACGAAAAACTAAAGAAAATAAAGGCCACAGGAAAACAATATACACCAAACATAGACAAAAAGATAATAGAAGCAAGGAAAGAAAGAAGAGACACAGAGAGGAGGCACGAATAGAAAAAAAAATGCAGGGAATTCTTCGAAAACATAGAATCCACTCCAGCAGGACAGAGATTAACCCAAACTTTTAGACACCCCAAAACATACAGGAGAAACAACAATACGCAGCCAAGAAAATGCATACCACTGCAGCATTGGGTCAGGAAACTAGAAGAAGGAAACGCAGAGAGAAGTCAAATAGAACCAATACAAGAAATGGACCACTGGCCTCTGGGAAAGCCACCGTCAAAAGACGAACTACTAGAAATAATGGCCAGAGCTAAAAGAAACACGGCCCCGGGAATAGATAAAATAAATAACGAAGTAGTATACTATGGACCGGACAACATAAAACAGCTAATCCTAGAAATCATCACCAACGCATGGACGGAAACCACACCCCTGCCTGAGGAATGGAATACAACCATACAGGTACCGCTCCCTAAAATCAAATCACCACAAAACGTAGACGATTACAGAAGAATAACACTCTGCAGTGTAGGGTACAAATACTACGCACAATTCCTCCTCAGAGAAATGGAAAAATACATCGGCGAACTACCAGATTATCAAACGGCATTTATCAAGGGTAGATCGACAGACGACCACATGTACACCACCAGACGGATCCTGGAAGAAAAGTGGAAAGAAGGAACAAAACTATATATAGTCTCAATTGACCTCCAAAAGGCATTTGATACTATAAGGCATGAGGCTATAGTCAACACTTTGCTCAACAGGGGAGTACCGCACTACTTAATAAACAGAATAATAAAAGCATGCCTACACGAAAACACTGCAATACAATGGTTTGGACAGACGACGGAATCAAAAATGAAGAATATAGGAGTCAAACAAGGATGTCCCCTATCCCCCCGACTATTCACTACAGTCCTGGACCAAGTCAAAACAGACTACAGAGTCACAAGAGCTCTACTACCCTTCATTGAGGACAACAAACCACCATGGTGCCTAACCAAAAAGGTATACACGACCATCATAATGCCTACGATGATATATGGAGTCAAAAACGCAGCAACGATAAAGGCCAACCGAAGAAGCCTGAGAAGAGCTGAAAGGGACATTATCCAACTGCTAGCAAAAACAGGAAAACCACAAAAACGACAGAAAACGTCAGCATTACTAGAGGGAAGAACAATAATCAAAAGAATAGAATCATACGCAATGAAATACTGGGGACATGTCCAAAGACGGGACACGACACACCTACTGAAGAAAGCGCTGCGAATGAACAGCAACAAACTGAAAATAGGGAGGCCATGCTACACATGGATTACAACAATCGAGAGGATTATGAATAAGCTAGGAAAGGATTATACACACTGGGAAAAGTTGGCACAACAAAAAATGGAATACAATAAAGAAATATCAAGGATATACACACTGCCAGACTCAGAAACAGAAGAAACAGAAAACTCAGAAGTAGAATAGGAGAGAAGATGATCACAGACAGAAACTAAGAAGAAGCATATCACAAAAACCTGAAAGTAAAAAGAAGCACGAAAACCTAAAAGAAAGCATCTCACTAACGCCTACACTTTCCATCCGATGAAGACAGAAGGAAAACAAGAAGAAACATCTCACAAACACCTACACGCTCCATCCTATACTCCTACCCCATGCGTCATGCGGCTCTCGCTGCTGACAACAAGCATGTCCAATGTCCAATCCAGCGTATGCAGCTGGTCCGGCGGTATATAAAAGCACTGGGGGTTTGTTCTGGCACACGGTGGGATGATCGGTGGGCGATCGGGCTGCGTGGTGGAATAAATCTCCCTGCACCGGAATTGGCAGCAATGCCCACCTTACGCTGGCAAATCAATCAATCAATCAATCAATAAATTCGTAAAGTCGAGAAATTGAAATATTTCGTGTTATTTTGTGTGTCTGCGGCGCTAATACTGCTTGCGGCGCTAATAGTTATTAACAATTAGATATATCAGAATAGAAACCCACTAACCTAACCTAATGAAGTAACACGAAAGAATAAAATTATTATAGGAAAAAGAAGGAAAACCTAAAGTAATCAGAAAAGAATTCTGGTAACTGAATTTTGTTACTAAATGAATTTTCATCCAACCTCAAAATCGATATTAGATAAAAAGCTTCAGTTAATCCAATGACTGTGGAATATTCTTCTTCATTTTTAGTCATAATTTTTTTTAAACACTGCTTTTTTTAAACATTTTTAGTAACCCAATTTCATGTAAATCTGCAAAAGTTACGGCAACATGTTGAATTCTCCATGTGGAATCTTCAACTATTGACATCAGATTCAGTATCAGCTTCCGCGAGTACATCTAATTACTAATTATTAGATATTTGTTTATTGACGACTCCGACAAAATCTAGGTAATTTTCTACTAGAAACAATTTTCTTCTTTTTACTGAACTTTTGCTAGACCTAATTCGTTGAAACTAATAAGGGATCACCGTCGAACAATACTATACAATTTACAAATAATTTTCATAGAAACTGCTCAGGCCATTTCAGAGAAATGTCTGAACAAACATGAAGAAAAACACTACATACCGGTCGCATTGGGATCCTCATCCTTTTTCAGAATGCTTAAAGGCGGTTAAGAATTAACTTATCCTAACCTATCCTAACTTATCCTAACATTAACAAATATTAGTGGTCACAATGGCTTCCCCTCAATAATAAATAATCAACCCCAACATCCTGCAGCTTCCTTAATTAGCATCTTAGGTCTTGGTAGCCCACATTAGCCAATACCTTGTGGAGTCCAACCTGAAGTCTGCTTGCATAAGGAAATCAGGAACCGTGAGCGTCTAACCATATTTATATAAGGTAAACGTGGTTATCTACAACGTATGCGGAAGTAACAGGGAAACTTTAAATTAAGTGTGCTAATATTATGTAATGTCTGTAAGGGAATAGGTAAAACAATTGCATTTGGTGCATCATTAACAGTGGTTAATTACTTAAATTACATGCTACTGGATTAGTGTTTGATATTAAAAAAAATATCGATAATAATATATTACTAAAGTTGCATGTGATTGTGATAAAATCGCACATTCCAAGAGTGACACACCACAGGATATTTTCATCAATTAATTTTAATATTTTTGCTGCCCAACAAAATATCCTAATTCCTAAAGTGATTTTGTTAATCTAAACACTACTATATACAGGTTATCTCATCTCAGTCTTGTGTCTTTCAAAGATTCTGGTTCTCTTATAAAAGATATTGATAATTTTCAAGAATAGGGTTAGGGTGTGTTCCAGTAGCGCAGAAATTTCAAAAGCGCAGAATGAAACACACAATATATTAAAATAAATTAAGCAATTACTACTAATATAGGATTCAAATGTATTGAACCCTCACTTTAACCGCGAAATTGTGAGCAATTTACACTGGACACTTTTGAAGTTCTGCTAAATTATATTGAAAAACCGCTGCCTAAGGAATCACTACTTCCACATCCAGATTCTTCATCCAAGTCACTTTAAAGGAAACATCTTGACTATATTGACTAGTGAGGCGAGGTACGGTGCCAGTTTAAGTGGCGAGAACTCGATCGGCGAAGTTAAGCAACGCCGGGAGAGTCCGTTATTTGGATGGGTGACCGTATCTCACTTCGCCGTCCTGGTTAAGTGGTGGAATAGCTTTAGCTAAACTTCGCCAGGACGTTAAAATAAATAAGACGTTAAAATAAAAAAAATAAATAAAAAATATTTGCACTCTAGTATGTGGAAATTATTGGTTATAGAATTATAATAATATTTGGGGCAGATGTCATAGAAAAGTTTGAGGAGTTGGTTTCTACCATATACGTTAAAAATGAAGTTTCTAGTTCACCCTACTTATTTTCTACTATTTACAACTTACCACCTCCCACCCCTTCAATGGACTCATCTCAATCAGATGTCACTACAATACATACGTGTACTAATTTTCAAGCGAATATCTCAATTTGATGTTATCAATCCCATTAATAATGAAGAGGAGGTGGTGAAGTTTGAAAAATATTAGAAGGAAATCTGAGGCCTTGGTTTCTAGTATATAGACCGAATCCCAAATTTCTGTACTCTTATCAGCTTGATTTACTTATTTTCCCCTAGTCACTCTTATTAACCCCAACACTTCTACGGAATCATCCCAAAATATATTCTAGTTCCAGATGTCGTTATAATACACACGTGGATCAAATTTCAAATGAATATCTCAATTTTATTTTATCAACCCTTTTCATATTGGAGTAGGGGTGGTGAGGATTGAAAAATATTATAAAAAAGTCGGACGCTTTGGCTTCTAGTACATACACCGAATTTCAAGTTTCTGTACTCTCACCAACTTGTTTTACTTATATTCCCCTATTTACCCTAAATTAACCCCCAACCCTTCAACGGAATCATCTCAAAATATAATCTAATTTCAGACGTCGTTATAATACATACGTGTACGAAATTTCAAATGAAAATCTCAACTTTATTTTATCAACCCCATTAATGGGGTAGGGGTGGTGGGGGGTTGAAAAATATTACAAAAAAATCTGACGCTTTAACTTCTAGTACATACACCGAATTTCAAGTTTCTGTACTCTTACAAGCTTGCTTTACTTATTTTCCCCTATTTACCCCTATTTAACCCCCAACCCTTCACCGGATATCCTCAAAAAACAATCGAGTTCCAGATCTCGTTATAATATATACGTGTACAAAATTTCAAGTCAATATCTTAAACCGTTCCGGAGAAAACGTGCGGACAAAAAAAAGTTACAGACAGACAGACAGACAGACAGAAAATTTTTCGCTCAAATTTAAAATCTCGACGTTTCATGACATTCTAAACCTATTTCACGAATAAAAATTTTTGAAATTTTTTTTGCGATTACTATACTTCCAATCCACTACGTGGATGTGGAAGTAAAAAGTCCTACTTTTTAACGAAATTTTGACCATACCAGTTTTAAATCCATTATATCTTGCAAAATATGCCTACTATGTAAATCATATTTTAGACACCGATAAGGCACGGCATTTTTTGTACGAGCAAATTTTTTCATATCTTCTTATTCTAAAATTCTGCAGTTATTCTCAAACACGTGGCGTCATGTTTATTAGGTTATTTATCAATGTATTTATAATTGTTTTGTTAAAGTAGTTAATTATATAAAATGTAGGCATTTTCAGAAAAAATAATTGGTATATGTCAAATATTAATTTAGTTATCAAGTGTAATGGATAATATTCTTGCAAACTTGCAATGATATTAACCTTTACGCTTGATAACTAAATTAATACTTGATATATACCAATTATTATTTTTTTGAAAATGCTTACATTTTATATTAACTATTTTAACAAAAAAAAATCGGTAAAGGTATTTACACAGAACTTCCCTCGTTATTTGCGCATGGCGGTCACTCTAAAAAATTAATTATTACGAAATGACATTGAGAATAATAATCGGAATATAGTTATTGCTATTACTACAAAGAAAACTTGATAAGTTTTGGTCAAAAAAATATACAGTTTGCTCATCCAACAGCAAAAGTTCAATACTAAATAGCAGGTGCCACATATGGCAGGCTTGCGCAAATACCTTTATGTCCACCATGACTGAATTATTTCTTGGGATGACCACCCTGTACATTTTTCAATAAAAGTGTAATGGTGCATATGTAAAAAATTTCATTTTTTTTTGAAATTTTTCAAAAATGTTGGTACAAAAATTTTCAAAATGTTTTCTTCTGGAATGGGTTTAAAATGTCAAACGTAGAAATTTTATATTTTCGAGCAAAAAGGAAAGTTTCCTTCTATTCTATAGTAGTGGTAAAGAAAAGTTTAAAAGTTAAAAAATATATTTTTTTAAATAGGTTTAGAATGATATGAAACGTGAAAATTTTAAATTTGAGCAAATAAAAAAAAAACGATCTATTTTGGTAGTAAAATCTTTTTGAAAAATGTTGGTGTAAAAAATTTTCAATTTTTTTTTTCTGAAATAGGTTTAGAATGTCATGAAACGTGAAACTTTTAAATTTGAGGAAAAAAAAAGTTTCCATCTATTCTAGTGTTAAATTTTTTTCCAAACTGGTAACAAAATGTTGCAAATTTTTTTTTTCCAAAATTGGTTTGGAATGTCATGAAGCGTGGAAATTTTAAATTTGAGCAATCAACATTTTTTCGTCTATTCTATAGTAGTGATAAATAGATTAAAAATTTTTTCGTTTTTTTTTTTAATTTTTCAAAAACCTTTTTAAATTTGTTTAAATAGTTTTAGAATGCCATGGAAACGTGGATAGTTTAAATCTGAACAAAAAATCTATCTAGTGGTAAAAATTTTTTAAAATAGTAAAAAAAATTTCTAATTTTTCTTTTAAATAGATTTAGAACGCTATGAAACGTGGAAATTTTAAATTTGAAAAAATTAAAAAAATCGGTAAAGGTATTTACACAGAACTTCCCTCGTTATTTGTGCGTGGCGGTCACTCTAAAAAATTACCTATTACGAAATGACATTGAGAATAATAATCGGAATATAGTTATTGCTATTATTACAAAGAAGACTTGATAAGTTTTGGTCAAAAAAATATACAGTTTGCTCATCCAACAGCAAAAGTTCAATACTAAATAGCAGGTGCTACATATGGCAGGCTTGCGCAAATACCTTTACAAATGTCCACCATGACTGAATTATTTCTTGGGATGACCACCCTGTACATTTTTCAATAAAAGTATAATATGCCAGATATTATTGCCATCTGTCACATTTTCAATTTTTTTTGAAATTTTTCAAAAATGTTGGTAGAAAAATTTTCAAAATTTTTTCTTCTGAAATAGGTTTAAAATGTCTAACGTAGAAATTTTAAATTTGAGCAAAAAGGAAAGTTTCCTTCTATTCTATAGTAGTGGTAAAGAAAAGTTTAAAAGTTAAAAATTATATGATTTTTAAATAGGTTTAAAATTCTATGAAACGTGAAAATTTTAAATTTGAGCAAATAAAAAAAAATCGATCTGTTTTGGTAATTAAATCTTTTTGAAAAAAGTTGGTGAAAAAAATTTCCAAATTTTTTTTTCTGCAATATGTTTGGAATGTCATGAAACGTGAAACTTTTAAATTTGAGCAAAAAAAGTTTCCATCTATTCTAGTGTTTTTTTTCCAAACTGGTAACAAAATGTTGCAAAATTTTTTTTTTTCGAAATTGGTTTGGAATGTCATGAAACGTGGAAATTTAAGATTTGAGCAAAAAAAAATTTCGTCTATTCTATAGTAGTCTTAGATAGATTAAAAATGTTTTTTTAAATTTTTCAAAAACATTTTTAAATTTGTTTGATTAGTTTTAGAATGCCATGGAAACGTGGATAGTTTAAATCTGAACAAAGAAAAAAAATCTATATAGTGGTAAATTTTTTTAAAAATAGTAAAAAAAAATTCTAATTTTTCTTTTAAATAGATTTAGAACGCTATGAAACGTGGAAATTTTAAATTTGAAGAAATAAAAAAAAAATCCATCTATTTTAGTGGTAAAAAAATTTTCAAAAATGTTGGTAAAAAAAAATTTTTTTTTTCTAATCAGGCTTAGAATGCCATGAAACGTGGAAATTTTAAATTTGAAGAAAGAAAAAAAATTTTTCGTCTATTTTAGTAGTAAAAAATATTTCAAAAATGTTGGTAAAAAAATTTAAATTTTTTTTTTTTTAATTAGGCTTAGAATGCCATGAAACGTGGAAATTTTTAATTTGAGCAAAAAAAAAATTTTTTTCAACTATTTTAGTAATAAAAAATTTTTCAAAAATGTTAGTGAAAAAAATTTTCAAAATTTTTTTTTTTCGAAATAGGATTAGCGTGTCATGAAACGTGGACATTTTAAATTTGAGCAAAAAAAAATTTTTTTCACTATTTATTCCGTTTAGACGGTCCACCCTGTATATTTTCCAGTGAAATTTCTACCATTTCTTCGCTGACAGTAGCGTCAACTACCTACCAAATTTGACTGCTCTCCGTCAAGTAGTTTTTTAGTAAATGCACCAACAGACAGACAGACAGACAGACAGACGGAATTGAAAAACCTATATTTTCGTAATCTACGTGTTCTGAAACGTAAGAATCCGAAAAAATCTCGTAGGGTGATTTTTTCTCGAATACAATACTTCCCTTCGGTATGCGAGGGAAGTAAAAATTAAATACATTGATAACCGAATAAACATGACGTCACGTTTTTGAGAATAACTGCAGAATTTTAGAATAAAAAATTATGAAAAAATATTCTCGTACAAAAACTGCCTTGCTTTATCTGTGTCTAAAATATTGTTTACATAGTAGGCATATTTTCCAAGATATAATGGATTTAAAACTGATATGGTCAAAATTTCCTTAAAAAGTAGGACATTTTTCAGTATAATTTAGTAAAACATCAAAAGTATTCAATATAAATTATTCAAATTTCAGTGATTGATTTAGAATAAATTCATAATGATCACATAATTTTCTTAATTTTTTCTGCTCCTCCGTTTCTGAGATATTCGCGCTTAAAGTGAGTAGTCAATACATTTGAATCGTATATTAGTATTCTACTTTTGGATCATAAAATACAATCAATTATTTTGAATATTCTATATAAACAGGACAAAGTTATATCAAGTAAAAGTTATGCAAATAATTAATTTTATAACTTGGTCCTAACTGAAGTTTGGTCAGATTTTCATGCAACATCGAGCCCTAATAAATTAAGGGAAACAATATTTTAAATTGTTACTATGAAATATCAGTAAACATACATAACAAATCTGATACTAAAAATAGAGATTCCCAAATGAATTAGAAATGACTAAAATAGTAGAGAACATTTTTACTACAAAAACCACTAAGATTTTGAGTAAAACAAAGTGTTCAACAAATCTCGGCTTGGTTTCAGAAAAATAATAGTGTAAAAAACTAAAAAAACACACTTTAATAGCAAACCGAACTGAAAAATAAAAAATAATTTTTAATTATTAACAGAAAAATTTATTTCATTGTAAAAAAAGCGTGGGGTGCTTATTAGGTAGTATATTTTTTTATACTAACACGTTGTAGGTGATTAGTTTCTAAGTTAATATGGGAAAATGAAGTTCTTTTTATTAGTTTTAAGCAATTAGGAACAAATTTACGAAAAGTTATTGAAATTCCTAATAAGACACCTAGAGACATGTATGAGGTAGCAAAATGTTCAGAAGGAGGTCAGAAAAGTTAAAACAGAATCAGATTAAAGAATTATTTAGTAAATTTCTAGAAAATTGAATACGAAAAAATTTAGATTTTAAATATGTCAAAACTAGATTGCTTTGGATTTAGAAAAGTCATATCTAAGCCAATAGAACTTAAGTATTAAGTAAACAAAAGAGAGTTTTTTGAGCGTGGGTACGAAAGGGACGCCGTAGTAGAGCTCCACAAAATTTTGCAATAAAGAAAATGAATTTAACAAAAATTTCGTAAATCAAATATAACGTGTGTCTTTAAAATTATCTACAAAGTACGTGGAACACGTCAAGTACAAAAATTGAAGCAAAAAGGTACCAAAAGTAAATCAAATAATCTTTCGTAAAGTTTGAAACCATAACCCTACTTTTTTTAAATAATTAATGTAAATTTTACACAAGTGAGCAGTTTGTCACATAAATAATGCTAAATTGTTACCTACCTTAACAATTTAAGTAAAGTGCGGAAGTGTATCCGATAAATCACAGTACTATTTCGTCGTATAAACATTTTCACATCGCCATAAAGAAACAAGCAGCCATTTAAGAATTTCGAATCATAGACAGGACAGCAGGCCTTCACATCAGGCCGGGAAGTTGGCATCAATATCAATTCCATATCCAGGACGGAATAAGAAAAAACATATACCCAATTTAAGCTTAAATTTGCAAAAAAGGGAAAATAATTTTAAAGGTTGCAACCAAATAACTTTCTCATCAAACAAGGCCAATTAAATTTAAATCCATAGAATAGTAAATTGTCATTTATATTGTTTATAACTTTTCCCATATATTTATCAAGTAAATTTGTTAGTTTTGAACGGGTTTTTCTTTTTAAGTTTAGAGACTAATCTTTCTTACAGAATCTCCATAGAACTTACTCCTGAGGTGCAGAGGCAGATGTAGCAGTAAATTCTCATGTTCTGAATTGGGCTAGGGAATTATTACCTTGTCGCGGGGTTAATGGTGACTGGCGCCCATAAGATATTAAGCAATAATATTTTATGTTTTTATAACTGATACCCAAACGATTTTTAAGGTCACTCATATCATAACATAGCATTTGTCGCCCAACGTCAGGGCATATTTCATAACAACAGTTACCGCAATGAAGATCAATACGCATGTTTCAGAATTACTGCTCTTCATCAACGTTGCGTAGATTAGAGATTGTTATATAATATGTTGTTGTCTCTTAATCAATACAAATATTTTCCAAGCTAGCTATGATGACAAGGAGCAATAACTCCGAAACAAGCCTGCCATAAATGCATTATTGATTCTTACTGAGGTATGTGGCAATCATACCTGTTTTTCATTATTTAACTATAGTTCTCTACTAATGAATATTATATCCTCGTGACTCTAAGGGTTGCTTCAGTAGGTCGGAACTTAACACAGGATTTGTCAATTGCACAAAACTAACTCTGAGGTCAACTTGAACATTAACCGTACGCTTATGGTTAAACTTTGGCACAGTTCAAACGATGCATTTGTTGGCTTATCAGAAATCATCCATTGATAGGAAGCCGAGGATGCTATCGCAGTTGCTGCTCCTAAACTGCATTGAAAAGCGGAGATTTGATAATAGTATAACTTGGAACAGATTTAATTACCGTTCGCTGCAGATTAAATTTTGCCATTTAATAACTTGGAACACATCACGAGAAAAGTTTTTATGGGAGAATGTTGCCACATTTTAAAGTTGTTTTATAATGTAGACAGTTAGGAATTTTTGGGGGAATAATAAAATTAAAACGTGGCTATAAAAGAAAAAATCTTATATTTTCTAGAAGTGTGTATAAAATGCTGGACATTAAATGATAATTTTTATAGTCTTGCACACAAATTTAAAAAGTGGTAATCATTTTCTATCGTAATATTTTTTCAGGTAGACTGCAACTTCCGGTGGAGTTATTGGATTATTTCACCGATTAACATGGAAGGCAATGAAATGCCATTTTTAGGACCATTACATTACATTACACATTTACCTCTATAATAATAATATGTAGACATTGACATAATTCATATTTTATTTTGTGAAATGTTTTCAGCAAATATCACTATTAGTACAGGCAATGAAGCAAAATTTTATAAATACCTCGCAAAAACTAATAAAAGGATCATCTCCGTGGTTTAAGTAGGTAATAATCTGTAGAATAAAATGAGAGAGTTCGTCGAAGAAACAGCGCAAGAATTTTTCTCTACGAAAATACAGCAATCGGAGGCTACCGCTGACATAACACACGTACGAATTCATGACAACCCTATACATACTCACAAACTCATACACCAAAGACCGTCTTCTTTGGAAGACGGTGACAATAACTAACCCAGACAAACCACGCCACGGACAAAAAAACAATACCGCACAAACCACGTAACTTACTACTCTTCATTTCACCACCTTTTGCCCGCTGACACATAAATAAGCAGTTATATGCCTCGGACACAACAGTCATTTAAATTATTTAAAGCTGGGTTTTGCCTATTTTTCCTGTATGACAATAACAGTCCCCCCTATCCCATAAAACTTTTCAAAATTATTTTTCACTTTTTTTTTAAGATAATACCTATAAATAAACAGGCATAGATTTAACACAAGTGTCTCTTCCCGGCGATTTGATTAATTAAAAGCATAGAGTTCTAGGTCTCCGGCCATACCATCTGGCGGTTGGCATTTTTTTTCTTTATTTTAATAATCGAAAATGTTAACATTCAAATATTTATCAAATATTTAGTATCCCTAGGTAGACCTAGAAGATGTAAGGTATAAATAGCTAAATAAAACAAAAAATAAATATTAAATTGGAAAAAAAAAATTGTAGAATAAAATGATGCATTCTTTGCATTTCCAAGTTCCGGGAAAATTTAAAAAATTTGGAAAGTTTTTCGATTTTAATTTTTTGCTCTAGCTGCTAAAATAATGAAAATAGAGCAAGAAGCTTTCGTCTCTTTCTCTACAAAAAAGTTCCTAACCAATTATTGTTTTACTTACGCTGTTTAGGAGACAAATCCAATTTTCTACTTATAGTTTTGAGCCGCTCCGAAATGAACGGAAAATGAGAATTCCCCGGGAGTTTAGTACGACCGGACATATCGATCAATGATTCTGACTGTTCAGAGCCGCTCAAAAAAAGGAAAATAACGCAAAATGTAGAGAAAAGTCTCAGCTTTAATGTGAAACTAATCACAAAATTCATTCAGATTTTTATCATACAGAAAAAAGGATTAGAAGATGGCTTAGTAAACTTTATACACTTGATTTATTCATATCTTTGAGATTTATGCATCCTCCATATTTCTCCCGTAACAATAGGTGCTTTTTCACTACATGGATTCTGGAAAACGTACTGCACGCATTTAAAAAACTCTAGTCATTCGAAATAACACGTTTTTTTGAACTTATGATCTAAAAATTAAGACTGTGCCATTATTGTTAATTAAGATATAGCAAACTGAACTCCAAACTTTGGAGGTGACTGATCGCAAGACATATTTTTCCAACAAAAGTAATTGCAATAAAATATTAATTAGCTTAATATATCATTATATAAAAATATATTAGCAAAATGAGTTATCATTCTAAGGACTCCCGGCAAAGATATGAATAAATCTGTGGATCAACTGTACAAAGTTTATTAAGCCATCTTCTAACACTTCTTTCTCTATGATAAAACTTTTTATGAATTTTGCGATTAGTTCCACACTAAAGCTGAGACTTTCTCTATATTTTGTTATTTTCATTTTTTAGGGGCTCTGAATAGTAAGAATTATCGATCGATGAGTCCGGTCGTACGAAATTCCCGGAAAATTCTCATTTTTCGCGCATTTCGAAGCTGCTCGACTCTATAAGCGGAAAACTCGATTTATCCTCTAAATGGATTAAGCAAGAAAAAAAAGTTGTAAGGACCTTTTTTGTAGAGAAATAGACGAGCTACAATTTTTGTTGAAAACTTCTTTCTCTATTTCCATTAGTTTGGCCGTTAGAGCAAAAAAAACCGAAAATCAAAAAGGTTTTCCATTTTTTTATTAATTTTCCCGGAACTTGGAAGTGCAAAGAATGTATCATCTCATTCTCCAGGTTACTACGTACTTAAATCCCGAAGATCATCCTTTTATTAATTTTTGTTACCCTAAATGGCTAATTTGCCTGTACTGTATATATTTGCTTTTAAATTTTATCTATAATTTTTTATTCGAGGTTAAATGCAAAATGACACATACCCACCAAGCAGGCAAATTGCATTTACTAGATACGAGTGTAGAAACAAATGTAATAAATAATATGTATATGTAAAAAGTAACAACGCTAATTCGTAGCAGCATTTATTCAGTCTTTCAAAGAGTATTCTGTGCTTAACTAAACAACCTTAATTCAAGTTTGAATATTCTCAAATTTAAAATAAGTATTAATTGGGAAAGTATATTATTAATAAGCTTTTAATCATATACTGCCGCAAATTCTGTCAAAAGTAGAAAACTCGTATTCGTATTATAATAAAAAGAAAAGGAACTAATTTTCACTTTACATGCATATTTAATTAATGTAAACATGATTTGCTTATTCTAAACCTAAATTTAATTATAAACATTAACTATTACAAAATTAAACAAACGAGAGCCGACTATTTAGAATATTTAGAACAGCTGAAAATTTCATTTTGATTTCCTAATTGAGAGTAGGCCATTCAGCAATGTTGAAGGGACTACATTATTGCTACGACTATAATTTTTATTAATTCGTATTTTAGTCTTTGCAAAGGGTAGTACTGTGCAGCAACATATTCCCTATAATGAGATCCGAAATAATAGTAATAATGTACAATTTTGTTACAATTCATCAAACTTTTTACGTTGTTTATTACTTTTGAAATAAATAACGGAGCGACAGGCAGAGAGCTGACGAAAGCGCGGATTGACAAATGGAGAATAGGTAATATGATGCTTTTGTTCTAGGAAATATTTCATCAATTGGATCACGAATTTCCTTAGAGTATTTTTTTATTATATATGTTGCGAGAAGTTCTTAAGGTTGAAAGAAAAAATTTAACTTTGTTAAATATGATTACATCAAATGTATACTCCAACGTTTCTCTCCCTCACGATATAGATACTCAGAATTACTAATCCCAGCTACCCATTTCTAATATAGCAGCTTGGTGCGTTATGCCCCCCAAATATAAAATTTATCTTATTTTAGAAACAAAGGATATAATATCTCGAACAAAACAAATGTATGTTTTTGTATATTAGAGAATTACGTTTTGATATTTAATTGTTACCGAATAAAAATATTATAATTGAAATATGTTCAATCCCTTGTACAACTAAGTAATTGATCAAAAGATAGTTTGAGAACCGACCACTGACTTAATAGCCTGGGAGGCAGCGACAGATTTTTCGCGTTAATATCTATAAAGCTAGATTTTCTTCCAAAGAGAGTTTAGATAGTATCTATAATGAAGGTGCAATTCTACCAAACTCTTAGTGGCGCATAAATGAGTAAAAAATTAAACATGTTGCAAAAGAACAGATGGACGAAAATTTCGTTTTTCGAATTAGCACGAATTGTCCAAAAATGACGATTCGCCTTTTCTCCTGTCGGCCCTAATTTTCGATTTTCACCTCGTGATTCACGTTGTCGGGTCATTGGCGACCTTCTCCTCGCCATCGAGACATAGAACGGGTCTCCGATTGCCGTATTTATTCAGTTCTTACGTTTGAAAAATTGCCTTGCCGTCGTGCTAATCGGCGACTATATTTGAGTAGTTTCCCAAGTTCGAATTCCACCAGGGGATACTTTTTTTTTCATTTTAAAATTTTCGGCAGATATTTTTGATTCTATAATTGCTATTCGCTCCCTTCTATTGCATTTCTCAGAGAATAATGGTGTACGTTCGTTAACGAGATGGAGTAGTACAAGAGCCAACTGCGATTGCTGACTACAATAAATGCAAAGGTTTGATAGACATTTCGGACCAAATAAAGTCCTACTCAACTGCATTACAAAAGTTGATAAAATGGTATGGCAAATAACAATTGAGCTTCTATTTGGGTCAGCACCTGCCAGCGCCTACATAATGCACCAGAAAATCACCAATCAGAAACTCTCTATCGCTTCTTTCAAAGAGGAGGTGGTCATTTTTTGGATCTTCCTAAGCATGAAAATATTGAAACGCCCAATCCACTTGCTCGCGAAGGTCACCACTTAGAGAGGTTACATCTTCTCTCCGAAGATCTGTGACATGTTACGCAAAAGTTTCCTAAGAAAATGGACGAAAATTTGCACAGAACATAACGCACTTTTATCGCTTCAGATGTATTCAATGCGACAAACTGCTGCATTACGTGTTTTTGTAATATTTATAGTTGTAATGTATAAGCGATTTCTGATATTAGAATTTTTATTTTTATACATTTTTTCACTTATAATTGGCCTGGTATATGTATTCCGCGGCGGAAAATGCAAAAGTTTTCCGAGAAATGTAATAGAACGGAGCGAATATCAATTATAGAATAAAAAATATCCGCCAAAAAAATGAAAACGAAAAAAAAAAGTATCTCCGGGTGGGATTCGAACTCGGGAAACCACTTAAAAATAGTCGCCGATTAGCACGACCGCAAGTCAATTTTTCAAATGTAAAAACTGAATAAATACGGCGATGGGAGACAAGTTCTATGTCTCGATGGCGAGGAGAAGGTCGGCAATGACCGTACAACGTAAATAGCGAGGTGAGAATCGAAAATTGGGACCGGCAGGAGCGAAGGCGGATCGTCATTTTTTGACAATTCGTGACAATTTGAAAAACGAAATTATCGTCCATCTATTCTTTTGCAACATGTTGTTTATTTTTTTATTCATTTATGCACCACTAAGAGTTTGGTAGAATTGCACCTTCATTATAGATACTATCTAAATTCTCTTTGGAAAAAAATCTAGCTTTACAGAGATGATTTAAGGAAAACTGTCGCTGTCTCCCGGGCTATAAGAGTTGTCACATTGAGGAAGGTATTTGAAAGAAATCTAAAGAAGGTAACATACAAATTAAAGGCAATATTCATTAATTAAAACATAACAAATTAAATTATCTAACTTTAATTTTTCATAAATCATACCTTTTTATAAGTTTTCATAATGAAAAAAAAAATTATAATGTATTCGCAATCGGCCAGGCTCGGCTGTAACTTTAGCTCGTTTATTTTTTTTAAGAGTCTTATTAATGTTAAATTGAGTACAAAATACAAGTAACACACTGTGTCAATAAATATTTATGGAGATTAAATTCAGCTGAAAGAACATCTTAAGAATTGACCTAGTAATTTGAAGCAATTCACAAATCCTCTGAACTAGCACATATAGACTTACAACCGCAATATTCCCTAATAAGTATTCAAAAGACGCAAAGTTAATTTGTCTCTGCGGGGACGCTAATAATTTTTTTATATAAATTTAATAACATCTCGATGCCCTCCCAACACATGAAACTTCTAAAGCTGTCTCATGATCAGCATGCGAAGGGGATATGTGTATAGCGATAAGAGGCAGAGAGAGCGGTGATTATCCAACTTTCTAGTTCGAAGATGGTCCCCGAAGACTGGTAATCTTCATTACAACCAACTTGACAGAGCAGATGTGGCCTCACAAGTGAGGAGTTTCTTGCAAAAGGCAGTAGGGGAACCGGAGGTCGCGCAAGGGGATGAACTAGATAGAGTTTCTTAGGCCATTCACAGCAATTTCGCAAGGGAGAGGACAGGGTAAATTAGGTACGGTGTCGCTGGAACAATTTTCTATTGATTTTAATTATTTTCGGGTCTACTGAATGCGTGAATTTATGAAAGGAGGCTATTTTATTTTCTGAAATTAGTTATAAATTATGGAGTGTTCAGTCTGAATATTTTTTAAAATTTTAGCAAATAAGGCACAAGTACTCTCCTCTAAATAATGTTGAAATTTTTATTGTAAATTATAAATAGCAGTCATTTGATTTCTCTTATGAAAATCTATATTGACACAGTAAAAATAGACGTTATATGGTGATTAGGCGGAAATAAACTGGAAAATTTTGAAAAATGGGCACACTTTCCACAGAAAAACTACCCAATTATTAGCGTAACTTTATTTTCCTACATGTGAATTTTGTCTTCTAATACAGTAATAATATAATTTAAAAAATGCTACTAGTCCTGTCTGTGTATGAAAATCATAAAAATATATTGAGAAATGACAAGTGGGAGTTCACTTCACATAGTGGAGTGGAAGTATAGTAATCTTGAAAAAAATTTCAAATTTTGTTGCTCAGGTTAGGTTAGGTTAAGTAAAGGATGTCATAAAATGTCGAAAGTCTTAATTTGAGAGAAAAAATTCTGTCTGTCTTTCAGAATCTATTTATTCATGTTGAGGCATACTATATGAAGCTTTACTTAAAAAAATGTATGATGTTTTTGAATAAAAGAACGTAGTACCTTCGGAGAAAAATTTCGTGGTATTATATTATTAAAATTCTATGAGGAATTATTTCCACATACAGAAGTGCAAATGTAGTACCGAAATGTTTTGATCTAAAGAGATTTGGATGGAAAATTTCGATGTGACCAAAGCCATACTAGATATTCATGCTAAAATAAATAGTACCTCAATTATTTGAAATAATCATATCTCAAAAACGGTTTGAAATAAAAATAAAGTGTATGATATTAAAATGTGAGGAATTGTATGCTTTATTTATCAATGTAAAAATAATTATAGGCGTTCCATTTAAGAAATTCAGAAAAATAATAATTATACATCAAGAAATATAAACAAATATTCTGGACATCCGGTACAATAATAATTTATTTCAAAAATGTTTTTTAGTAAATACGTCATCAAACAAGATCTTACATTTTTGGAAAAAACCATTAAACGGCAGTGAAAAAATGTTTGTAAATTGCCAAAATGACAGGAAAAAAATCATAAAATGTTATCTGAGATTTTCCTTCAGTAACTGTTAGTGGAGGGATTATACATCACAAAACCACAAAAATCAGTTCTGGGGGTGCCCTGCAACCCCCCCAAAAAACCACTCCTTAGTTGAAAGAAGCCTTACTTTACGTTAACCGTTGAAGATATAAAATATTGCTCTTCATAAAAAAGAAAGCTAGACTAATTTCCTAAAAAAAAGTACTCTTGTAATTTATTGTACATGCCATGATTTTCGAAAAAAATTGCAACATTTGTGTTTTTAATGCGTAGTAGAAGTGTGGACGGTTTCGTTAATGACTTTTTAATTACCTGGTTGACCTTGAAAAGAGAAAGTTGTTTGGAAAAACCCACGATCTTATCTGGGGAATTCCGCGGATCGTGGAAAAACCCCGCGGACTGGCTTTGGAAATACCCAACGGACTGGTAAAACCCGCGATCTTATCTTGGGGAATTCCAACGGACTTTGGAAAAACCCCGGCATGTAAAAGTGTAATGACGTAACAAACTGGCCGGGATTTTGGAACTTGATTAAGACTTGTTTTCATAATATAAAAACACGCTGTTGTGAGCAAATAGTATTCAGTGTTCAATTCTTACGTTTCCACGCATATAAGAATAACATTATAAATAAGTTTGCATATATTTAACAGATTTTACAAGTATCGGTGTTTACAATTATTTAAAAATGTGACACATTTTCGGAATGCAACAAAAAACTTAAGATGACTATAATCGTCAAGTTTTGTCTTTAAAAGTGGTATGGATATCAGCTTTAATATTCGACGTTCACCAAGGCATCTTAATCGTATTCCAAGAGAAGAGATACCCATTAAACCGCAGTGCAAGTAAAGTGGTTGGTGGCTGCCCCGGCCCCGGCTCATTTTTAAATATTACAATATTTTTTCAAAACACAACGAACACAATTTCTCAACTGGATAATGAAATGTAGCAGGTATTAAAAGCTCAGAGTTAGACATTTTTCATTGAATGAATTAACTTTTCAAGAAACGTAGTAAAGTATTCGGTTCTCAATAAGTTTTTAAGAAGTGTAGTAAAATATGTGTTCAAACTATATTTTTTATGGACATTGATTGAGGAAGCCGTTACTCTGTGGTAATCCATAACAATACATGTTTGAAAATGACCTAAAGGGTTGAAACTGCAGTCACGTTTTTGTGCAAATATAGTGGTAAAAAACATAGTAGTGTTTTACTCAATTTCGTTATATTTTTTATGCAATCGGGAAATAAATACAGAATGTTACAAATCGTTTTATTAAACTTTTTTATGCTCTGTGATTTCAGCAACGTCTACCAAAGATTTAGCCACCCTAGAGGGAAGGTAGAATGTGATTTTTAATCGAAATAGTGCAGATTAATATTCCGCGGCGGAAAATGTCTATGTCTCGACGGCGAGGAGAAGGTCAGCAATGACCGTACAACGTGAATCGTGAGGTGAAAATCGAAAATTGGGGCCGGCAGGAGCGAAGGCGAATCGTCATTATTTGACAATTCGAAAAATTAAATTTTCGTCCATTTGTATCTTTGCAACGTGTTTTTACTCATTTTTGAACCACTAAGAGTTTGGTAGAATTGCACCTTCATTATAGATACTATCTAAACTCTCTTTGGAAAAAAATCTAGCTTTATAGAAAACTGTCGCTGCCTCCCGGGCTATAACACACATATACATTGATCAAAAACCACTTTCTTGGGTTCCTGGGACCTCAAAACGTAAAGATTTGATGTTATCTCGATTATTTCGATTTTAGGCCAAATTTAGTAACCTCCACAAAAGTGTTTTTTGGGGAAGTTGAAAATATGTGATTAATAATATTACCAAATATTTTGTAAACTCTTGATATTTTCAGTTCAAATGAAATATTTTAATTACTTTCAAAACTTTCATATTTTAATGTAATTTAAAAACAACTGAATTCCTTTTTTTACTCTCGTGGAGGGACAATACCCGAGAGCATATCTTGTTTCTAAGAATTATGGTCGCCATCGCATTACATGTTATATGAGTAAATACGGTTTTAAAAATGTAATGGCGATTTTTACTATACATTATACGGATTGACATGCATTACGGTATGAATCTCCCGCTTCACTGCTTTCTGCGCAAATATACATTTCAATCAATTGAATCAATCCAAAATGGTATTTTGTATTAAATTTCATGTATTTGCTCAATAATTTTAGTGGACGTTCATGATTTCCCCAGTAGTTTGCTTAACACAAATACGCGGCAAACCAAGCGTGACCGAGGTGTTCAAATACGTGCATTAGGTTCACAGCTTATATATACCTAAAGTGGGATGCAAGAGATGCATCGATCCTTAAGTCTCATAGGGTGGGATGCTGTTTATTATTCGAGACTCCAGGAAACAAGGTTTGCTATTCAGAATTATTAGTTATTTCGTACGTTCTGTCACTAGTTTGCAAATTAGAGAGAACTTGTTTATTTACATGTACTGGAACAGAATAGTATAGAAACGTATTTATTATCCATATATATCCATAAGATATGGGGTCAATTAGTGACATAGCAGTTGCCCATTATTTATTTCTCATTATAAAGTCTAACTAACATGCCAATAGTCTCAAACATCACAGTTATATTGCAGCAATAACATTTAGATATTTGCACTTGAATATGTCTGATAGAGTGACGTCACATAGCGGATATACCTCTGATATTGTCCGTTGGAACTGCACGCCAAAGCTGCACACTTGCACAGCCGTCAATATTCAAGTTTTAGGAGGACAAGATTGTACAAATTTGCAACCGAATAGAAAATATTTGTTAGAATAGCAGAAGAATATTGAAAAAATTTTAGACACTGAAGGGGTAGTTTTTGAGGGGGTTTAAAATTTTTGTTTAGTTTTATAATTATGAAAATTGGTAGGTACGATTATATTGTACCTGAATGTACCAAAAATAGTAAAAAATTCTAAGGTCTGAGGGGATGGTGTGTATGGAGGTTGAACATTAAGTATTGTTTTAAAATTACGTGAATTTTTGAGTAAGATTTGTGAGTCTACTCAAACAATGTAAAGTAAATGTAATAAAATAAACGTAAGCTAAGGGAAGGTTATTGAAAGGGTACAGCGGACAATGTTATATAGGGTGTAATTAGTTTCATGTCACTAAAAAAAACTGGCAATAGGGACCGACTAGGCAAACAAAAGACCTATCCCAACAAGTACAATTAGTCGCGGGAACGTAGCAATGACTATTGTAGGCACTTTAAAGTGTTTTGGTACTAGTCACAGGCACGTAATAGGAACGTTCCTAATACGTGTTTATGACCAAAATGGGGAATATTTTTTGGTGACGATAACATTCCAGCCACGTTCCTGGAACTTGTCTGGCTACGTTCCAATGACGTTGTTGCTCCGGAGCGGCGACGTGGCGGCGTAGACGCCGCAACTTTCAGAAAACTTTACCACACCCTACTCTTTCAAATCGATGTTGCCCCTTCTTTGTCTTGCAACCGATTGTATTATATTTATGTTTCATTCTTAGATATGATTCTTGTTCTTGTTCATTTCCCTAACTCAGAAATTTAATAGAATATCAGAAGGTAATATTAGACAGCAAAACTTGTGCTATTTTCCAATGGTCTAAGGGTCACAATTAAAACGAATGCAATTTTACTGACAAACATAATGATAAAACGTCCGAATCTAACCACGCGCCTTTAAAATTTGCATTTTTTAATGAAAATATTGTTTTTAGAATATGTAATGTCATGCGAGAATACGACACACTAGATACCGAAACCTATTTTTTATTGTTCTTCGGAACTTAACATTACTTTTTATGTATTAATTTGTTGTACTTGGTAAAGAAATGGCGATAAATTAAATTTATTAGTCAATGGTGAAATTATGGTTCATGTGTTATAACAATGGCGTCGATAATTTTGGCCATTAACATGGCGTATTTCAGAAAATGTGACTTTAAGATCGATTTCGTCAAGAAATGCTACTTGAAAGTAATTGCTACTTGGCGATAGTGACGAAAACTGCAAATACGTAACTTTAAAGTTATATTTACCACAAATCTGCGAATGGAACTGTAGCATCACTTCAAAGTCGTAGCAAAGTTGTTACTACCACAAATTACCTCTTCAAAGTTGCCGCTGCCACTTCATGGTTACATTTTTCCCGATATTGATTCGGAACGTCCGTGTTAGCCGTACGTTGAGGTCTAGACTAAACGCGTTCCTAGCTTTTGCTGTTTATCATTTGCCTAACTTCACATTGAAAAACCTATCAGCTGTCGCAATTTACTTGTATGCAGCCATATATCAACGACTTAATAAACATAAACCTTGTTGGTATAATATACTATTACAGTGATAGATAACATAGAAGAAAAGGTAGGTGTAATAAAACTGTGTTGAAATATTAAATTTTGTTGCCTTATTTTGAACATAAAATGTTGCATAGCATAATATAGCATATAATTCTAGTCTAGGTTAGACAAACATATTATATAGGTTAGGTTTGTTGCAGTAACTAGATGGTCAAATTTACTTCATGGTAAATTTCAGGGGTGATGTGCAGTTTGTAGTAGCCGTACACAGTTCTGTAGGTAGCAGTAACGTCATTAACACCTATGAATATTACTTACAAGTTCCACTACTTTAAAAAAATAGTGAAGGTTCCCAGAACGTCGCGGCAACTATTAAAGCTACTTGAAGGTGATTGCAACTTTAAAGTCACATTTCAGTGATGCGAGTTAGTCGCTGCTACTATAGTTTACCACCTTCAAGTTCTGAAAACCCGAAAGTCGTCCCACTGGTAACTACCACGTTCCCATGTACCACGAAAGCTACATAGAAGTTGCATAACTATTATAACAAACCCCCTGTATATTACCCTATATTCTTTAAGTTTATGAATTGCAATTAACCTCATGATTGAATATATTTAGCGTATGTGTTACCACCAGGAAATGATCGTCAATCTAGCCAATCGAGCTCACACTGAGGTTTCCTCACAGTCTATACGAATGGTCGATTTGAATACTGGTATATTTAGCAATTAGATTAATTACATTCCGCGGAACTTCTGCGAGACCTTTCATATACACTCTGGGTTCTTACAGGTATAAATAGCTCTTACCTTTATTCGGCCTCAGGTCCTCCACAGTGATTGGGTCGCCTACTTTGATTTCTTCCACCAACACTACACTTGCGGTGAACAGTCACTCACTTCTCGCGAGTGAGAGTTTGATAGCCCTTCTAAGGCTTCTCTTAGTATTTATGACTGTCGGGTATTCTCTATTTACTTTGTATTAAATGAAACTCAGTTTTTCCACAACACTTAATCTATATTAACAACAAATGAAAAACAAACCGAAATCAATCGGTTGGAAAATGTGAACAATATACAAATGAGTAATAATTACAATATTGAGATTAATGGATGAAATTTTATGAAACCAGAAGCAAATTTGGTACCAGAAGGGTAGAAAAATTAATAAAATTAAAGCTTGCAATCGGAGTACAAATATTCTGAGGAATTCTACTAAACAATAAACAAAATAGGCTACCGGAAGGGTAGCAAAATTAATAAGAATGATATCTTGTAAACAAGATACTCAAACTCCAAACACCGAACGTCAGTTGTCCGCGGTTAATTTGGAATATGGAAAGTTAAACGAAAATATCACAAAAAAACAATTTACTACTAGTGAACTGTACTCTAATCTCTAAGACAAACCCTGAAGTCACAAACACTAACACAACAAAATTATTAATCGAATCGTAAGAACAACGTTTCACTAGGATCGTTAAACGAAAAGTCAAGTTTCTTCCCGAAGGGCTGAATTAGGCTAGTCAATTTTGAGTTAGTGGGCGTTATCCACCCAAGAAATGTCTACCAATGAATTGGGGCCCGGCCCCCTTTTTGTGTTCCTAACTTGAGTACTGTTTTGCCCTACAACTGACGTGATGCAGGAATTATCGTAAATAGGGCATGGGACGTGCATTTTCATCCTACGAACACATGTTTAAACCATAACTTAACCTAATCTATATATAAAGCTAGCTAATTGCTTCAGTCCGGTGAAAAAAACCCTTGCTTGTGTCATTTTACAAAGGACAAAAAAACCAGACTGGTCCCTGTCTATTGTACAAAGAGATAGGGGAATGTTTTCGTACCAATGACCGTATTTATGGGCCTACCCGTAAACTGCTACTCTCGATATCACATGTGTTTTCTAGAAACTTCTCCGAATCTATTGCAATACTCTTAAAATCCGCCTAGACCCCCCAAAGCGATAATTCGTCGACTTTAACCATACATTTGTCTATCCTCGGTTCCTGGACTTTAAGTAAATGATTTGTTGAACATCATAAAATTTAGGAAATTATTTATTACCGTCATGTGGCTCTTCAACCCGTCGATCCCTAATAAACTATTCTAGTTAAATGGGCATGTATCCGGCCCTAACAATCTGAACGAAACTAAGAAAAAAAATGATTTAGATAGCTATTTAACGACTTGTCTTTATTTCAATAGGCTGAAGTGTCGCCATGAATATTCTCGAAACTTGAAATGTGAAAACACCGGCTGTCTCCTACTCGCCAGGGCCGTACTTAACGTGACTTTTGTTACACTATAAAGTAATCATTAGTGGTAGAAACTACTAGGCAGGGACTGTAGATTTGTCAAATCAAGTTATTTTTACACCAAAGTCGTAAATTTAGTCGCAATTACGTAATGGTTACTCATACGAAGTTCCTATCTCAGTTACTGTCACTTTGGTGCTAGTTGGGATATGACTTTTTCTTTAGGAGCCCTTTGAAAAACTAACCTAGGTTTACAATTTCAATGTTAAGGTAGGAAACATTTGAGGACCACTGTTTTTCAAGGTCAATGGATGTTATAGTTCCGAATATTAGAAATAATAAAAAACTGTAATACCCGACTAGCATTCGTGTTTTAGTCGCGTTTTATCCACTCAAGAAAATTAAACTCTCGAACTTCGATCTCGAGTTTAAATTTTCTTGCGTGGACAAAATGCTATCTAAAACACTTAGACAATAAATAACTATTATGTAATTACAGGGAAATATAAACAGTATTATTCGCTGTCTTCTAAATGTACAACAATGGCTTTCATGTAGAATAATCACAAAAATATGATTTTTCTTACTTGTGTCATTCAGAAGCACACGAAATACTATTTTTAGTTCACATTATTCTAAAATAATTGCAAGATATAACAAAATTTTCAAATTTTTTGAATTTTGATTAACATGAACTTAATACATATTCTGCCTTCATAGGATCCTTCAAACTTTTAGCAGACGAAAATGTTTCTATAATTAGAAGATTCGAGTCAAATTCCATTTACTCGTGCTACTTTGTGCACGAGATACATAGAAAAGTAGGTAATCCTATAATTTCTACTGAGAGTAACCTCTTCGCTTCACATAAGTGGAGGTGAAGAGTCTCTTAGAGAGTTCTAGAATATGCGATAAAGCACTGAAGGAGGCGTCTAAGTTTACGTTAATTAATTCCACGAGAATCCCAGAATCAACGGGTTATTTATACTATTGGAGCATTCAGATTTTAATGGAAAAAACATTTTAAACGTTAATGAATGAAAGAACAGAACAGCCGTCCCTAATTCTTATAATTTGAAAGTCGTTTTAAGTTTTAGTGTAGGTAGATGGCATTCTAGTAAATTCCCCTACGAGCTATTCCCTTTGTAGTCAAATCATTTCAGAATATAGGTTGAAAGAGCATAAATATCAGTATAGCATTATATGCTATGCCTACGTTGTGATACAAGCCAATAGTCTTTCGTCAGACAGCAATATGCAACATACCGTTAGAGACCTGAGTCAAGTAAAGGACATCATTGTCGGGCATTTACAAAATAATCATATAGTCGGGGAGGCACCGTTGCTCTTTTGGTAGCCATATTAGGCGAGCGGTTCACCCCTAAAAAGACGCTTAGAAATGCGAGTTACCGACTAAATTTTTTTAATAAAAGACTTCTACTTGAAACTTTTTCAGCATTGTAGAGCATATTTTTCTGACAATTTACGTATTTTTGCCTAATTTTTTAGGCGGTCTTTCAATAGTTATAAACAAAAATGTTGTAAAAAAAAAGAAAACTTAATAAATCGCTCTGAAAACGTTTTATATAATAAAAACCGACCAAAATAAACACTTTTTGTCTCTTGGCTTTTTCTCAAAAAATGCACGGTTTCCGAGATATGGCCAATTTTTCAAAAAAGAAAAAAACGCGAAAATAGGCGACCTTTCCGATTTTTTTTTTCAATAATTTCTGAATGCACAGTAATTCTGCACACGCCAAAATAAATGGCAGTTCATCTACTACAGGTGTGATTTTTTGTGTGTGGAATTATGCTCATCAAGATTAATTAAAATTGAATTTAGAAAAGTACCATTGAAAATCAAAACAATAACATGGCGGCCGGAGGTTAGAGAAGCAGAAGCCGCGCGTCTGCGCAGATGACGCGCACGCGACCTACTCAAATCCAAATATTTTATATTTTTGATTGATTTCACATTTTCATTTATAAATATGCACAGTTTTGTGGTATCGTGCATCTATTTCTGATAAATCATGTGGTAAACAAAGTCTTATTTTTATAGTGGCATCATTTTTGATATCATCAGATTCAAGAACATTTTTTTTCACGTTGCTATTAATATCTACTAATGTTAATTTTTTGTTACCTCGCTTTTTTTTAGTCCACAAATAAAGCACAAACTTTGCCAGTCAAAGGAACTTTTGGTGGATCGCAATGATTTCTTAGTGTCTGAGCTTTTTTCGTGGTCAAAGCTTGTTTTTCTTTTTACAGAAACAATTTTGTCGATGTCCATAATTAGCCAGCTATGTGAGACATAAATTACTTTATTTATATTTATAAACTTTTCAAATCAAATTTCAAAACAACTTACCCAACTTACATTTGCAACTGCACAGTAACAAACAATTGAACGAACACGTTTATTTTTTACTGCTTGTATTAAAATAATTTTATAATGTTTATAAACTAATAAACATTTAAAAGACTCAGAGATAGTTTATGTATTTTTGCATGCTTCATAATTTTTAAATAGTTTTTGTTTACTCTTACTGGAAGTAATAAAGTCGTCGTGTGTAAACTTGTTCGATTCGTGT